>OY282559.1:74364200-74485452 GCA_958295665.1 Tipula vernalis | reverse complement strand
TCATCAGAAATATGGATTAGCTATGGGGAATCCCCTATCAGGTACACTTGCAGATATATTTATAAACCACAACGAACGTAAATATATATTTAACAACTGCAACAAACAACGAGACAAAATAATATATTGGCATAGGTATGTAGATGATATATTGATACTATTTAATGGCACACAAAGACAACTGGCACATCTACATAACTTCATCAACACTATCAACCAACAATTAAAATTCACTTTGGAAATAGAAAATAATAAATGCATTAACTTCTTGGATTTAACTATAACCAACGTAAAAAACAACCACGATTTCAACATATATCGAAAACCTACACATACAGACCACACAATCAATTTTGAATCGAACCATCCAATAAGTCATAAATTATCAGCTTATTCACATATGATTAATAGATTAAATAACATCCCGATGAATGAAGACAATTACACTCGAGAACTAAACACAATCAAATTTATAGCACAAAAAAACGGTTTTAACACACAGATAATCGAGAACATGAATGTAAAGCTAAAACAAAAAATGGCACGATCATTGATGACGACACTGACTCCAAACTCCAGAGAAATCACAAAATACATATCGACCAACTATAACAAAACACAAAGCAAAATAATACAAAAAATTTTTTCACAATTTAATTATAAAATAGCTTTTAAAACAAATAATAACATTCAACATAAACTCAAAGAGAAAATCGGACATACAAACGACGCCGGAATATATAGACTGAATTGCAACAACTGCGAAAAATTTTATATAGGCCAGACTGGAAGGACCTTCCATAAAAGATTTAACGAACATATACAAGAAATAAAAAAACCAACACATTCCATAAAATCAAACTACGCCTTGCATATAAAAAACGAGAGCCACACATTCACGGACTATGATAACAATCTCAAAATTATACATAGAATCAACAAATGTAAAACCATGGATAGATTGGAAGAAATGGAAATCTACCGACACAAAGATAGCACGCACATATTGAACGACAGAATTAGGAGAAACGAAATATACGAATATATAATAAATATATAAAAATCTGCATATCGACGCAATCTCTACAATAACAACAATTATATTTATTTTATTTATTAATATTTTTAATTTGTTTAATTGTAGTACAATATATCGTTTTTTAATTTGTATAGGTATTGTAGCACAGACAGAAAGTATCTGGCTTATTTTAAAAAATTTTTTAATCGACGTTTTAGTTTTGAGGAAAACCTGATGATGAGCGGTCCATACGCTCGAAACTAGTAGTTTTATAATTATTACAAATAAAATAAATATTCACAATAAAAGAAAGTTAAAAATTTTAAAACTTTTGTTTCAATTTTTGTATTGAGAAAATTTGGAAATTAATTTTTAAATATTGTGAAAAGTTTTCGTGGTTACATCGCAAGATGTTAATATATATTGCTATCTATAATTAAAAACTTTATAAAAAATTGTGAGTTTTGTCAAAACAATAAGCATTCTAGATTCACAAAAATGCCGATGAAAATCACTACTACGTCTAAAGTCCCATTTGAAAAAATATTTTTAGACATTGTAGGGCCGATTTTTCCAGTTACCTTTTTCAATAATAAATTCATACTGACGATCCAAGATGATCTAACCAAATATTCTCTAGGGATTGCAATCGAAAATGCTGAAGCAGAAATGGTAGCTAAAGCTATGGTCCATTCCTTTATTTGCATTTACGGAGCACCCATTTCGATCTTGACCGATCAAGGATCAAACTTTATGTGTGAAATTTTTAAGAAAATCTGTAAATTATTTAAAATAAAAAAGTTTAATACTACCGCCTACCACCCAGAGACAAATGGAGCCCTTGAAAGATCTCACAAGACGATTGGCGATTATTTAAGAAAATTCTGTGACAAAGACAAAAGTAATTGGGATTCATGGATTCCATATGCTATGTTCACATACAATACAACCCCTCATTGCACTACTGGATACATGCCATTTGAGCTAATCTTCGGACGTAAACCCAATATACTAAATTCAATTTATAATCAAGTTGATGTACAATATAACTACGATGACTATGTTTCCGATGTTAGATTCCAGTTGCAAAATTCCTACGAAATCGCACGACAAAATATTTTAAAATCAAAGGAAAAATCGAAAATCAATTACGACGTTCGCGCAAATCCAGCCGTTTTTAAAATAGATAATCTCGTTTGGTTGAAAAATGAGACTCGAAAATCAAAATTATCGCCATTTTGGCTGGGCCCATATAGAGTTATTTCAATTAACTCTGATGTTAATTCTACCATTAAAATTGGAAATTCCTTACGCATGGTACATAATAACCGATTAAAAATATTTAATTAACAAAGAAAAATTTAAAATTAGAAAAATAAAAAATAAATAAAAAAAAGTCAATATGTATTATAATTTTCAAAAATATATTTTATATAATTATATTATTAATAAATTACATAATAAACATTAAACAACAAAAAAAACCAATTAAATAATAAAACAGAATTTTAATAAAAAAATTGTTAAATTGAATTTCTAGTTTTAAGTAAACTTGCATTATATAAATTTTGGAAATATTTTTCTTATTGCTCCTTCTTTGTGAACAATTTGCAATTGTTCTCATTAAGGGGGGTGGTGTAATGAACACCCTTTATTTTAAATATTAATATTAATACACATACATAATTTTTGTATATTTCATGAACTTGTTCTCCCTTCCAAGCCGAGATAATAAATCAATTAATAATCGGAAAATCAAAATAATTTTAAGAAAGATAAAAACTCCCTCTATTTTGCTCGAGACTTCAAGCGGACAGGTTCATAAAATATAAATAATAAAAATTGTAAAGGCATTTTTTTTTAAAAATGCAGTTGTGCAAAAATCAATAAAATAATAAGTTTATAAATAAATAAAAATAAATATGTGGATAACACTATAGTTTTGAAAATAATATTGTCCTAAAGAATTATAAATAATGTTCATTACAACGGCTAATAATATCTTGCCGTTACAACATTTGTATGTTTATAACGTTTTAAGAATATTTTTTAGGCGTAGTGGGCAACAAACTATAAGGAGCCTTATTCGGTGCAATATTCGAGGTAACCATAGTTTTATTTATAATATTCCCCGATCTTTTACTGACCACTTTCGACGCTATATCCTTGTTATACTGCTCCAGTTTTTTCTACGCGTATTAGAGGGCATATTCATTCCAAATCATTTCTATCCAAAGTTAAAAAATGGTTTCTTGAAACGGCTGACATTACATTTCTTTTTCGGGTTATTAAATAAATGATTTCTATATAATGGGTATTTTAATTTAAATTTTTTTTTTTTTTTTGCTTCACTGTGATAACTGGTTGTTGTAGATGTTGTGATTATGTAATTTATATTTTTATATTTGTCTTGTATTGTTATTAGTTTATATTTTTAGTTTAGAATTAGTTATTAGATATTTTTTAGTAATTATGTATTTCACTTTTTTATAAGTTTTTTATTTTTTTTATTGGTGGATTTGATTCTGTCGTTCTTTCGGCACAGAATCCTCCAAAATTTTTTACTTTTTTACGCTTATTATACGTGTTCATTAATTATAATTTATCATAATGTAAAAAATGTAAAAAATTCAAATTAAGATAATATTAAATAAATAATAATAAAATAAATAATAATAACTTCTTATTTTGCTGCAAGATCGATTTCGATGCTATAGCATCATCGTCAGTTGACTTACTTATTGAATTATTTAGTATTTTTCAATCCTTTTTATATTAAACTTTTTTTGAATTTCAATGGTTGCGCCGTACCAAGATTTACCTATGGAAAGCCCATTATCCGGAACTTTGGCCAACATATTTTTAAATCATATTGAAAACACGTATATTTTGAACGATAGAAATCAATTTTTCGGAAAAATTCAATATTGGCATATATATGTGGACGACATATTGATATTGTTTACTGGAACGAGCAGACAGCTGAACCAGCGTAATAATTATTTGAATGGCATCCACACAAAATTAAAATTCACATTAGAAATTGAAAATAATAAATCTAAAAATGTTTTGGACCTAACAATAAAGAATTTAAATCAAAAATATAAATTCCAAATTTTCAAAAACCTACACAAACGTGCCAAACGATTCATCAAAAGTCGCATCACCCGTATCAACAGAAGATAGCAGCATATCGCCACGTGATCCATAGGCTAAACAGTATTCCAATGTCCGATGAAAAATACAATGTAGAGCTGGGGAACATTAAATACATCGCTCACCAAAATGGGTACCAAGCAGCAGATATAGAGAGGATGAATTATGGATGCAAGAGGAAAATGGAATATCGGGCGTACACCAGTCTAAATTGTGATGTTGATGATACAAAATACATAAGTATGGATTGGAGTCATACTAGTAAAAAAATTGAAAAAGTCTTAAAGCATTTTGGTTTTACTCTGGCGCACAAAACAAATAATTTTTTTTTTTTTTTTTTTTTTAAACATCTTTATTGATATGGCTACTACAATCTTAAACATTATTAATTCATTAGTAAGGTTGACATTAGTACTTATGAGATAAGCATAAACTTGTGTGGGTCTGCTGGACCAGTATCCAGTTCCCTTAAGATATAATATTCATACGGTTAGCTCATGTGGTTTGATTCGTTTGAGCCGCCTTATTTCGTTTGTACTGTCCAGTAGTTGTACGGCCTCAACGTTGGTGTGGTTAAGAAGCCTCTTCTCATGTTTAATGGCACATTCGCGGATGACGTCTTCTATCAATTGTATTTTTAGATCATTGTGTATTTCTCTGTTAGTCACAAATCGGTAAGCGTTGGTGACCATTCGAAGAAATTTATTTTGGCTACGTTGTATAATGTCTCTATTGGATTTATGAGTACAACCCCATAGCTGCGCACCATACATCCATATTGGTTTGAAGATAGTCTGGTAGACTAGTCTTTTGCAATACAGGTTCATTTTGGAATGATGCCCAATTAACCAGTACATTTGACGTTGTTTTAATCGTATCTGTTCAGCTTTTTGTCTCACATGATGTTTCCAGTTGAGCCTTGAATCTAAATGCAGACCAAGGTATTTAGCCGATTCAGCCTGCGGCACTTGCACCCCATTGATGTATATGTGTAGACTGTTATTTTTGTGTCGGAGCGTAAATGTCACATGGGTTGATTTGAGCTCATTAAGCACTATTTTCCAGTCAATTGTCCATTTAGTAACGTCGTTCATTGCTCGTTGAAGATTTTCCACTGCCCTTGGTTGTGATTCGTCTACTGACATAATTACAGTGTCGTCAGCGAACGTGCCGATGAACGTTTTATTCGTTGTAGGTATGTCCGCAGTGTAGATAAGGTAGAGGAGGGGTCCCAATACGCTTCCCTGCGGAACTCCCGCTAGAGTTGGATAAAAGTCAGAACATGTTTCTTCATGGATGACTCTGAATTGGCGATCAGAGAGGTATGATTCAAGCAGCTGGCAATAGTTTTGTGGTAGCATTTTGCTCATCTTGAATGTCAATCCCTCGTGCCAAACCCTATCAAAGGCCTGAAATACATCCAGAAATACGGCGGGGCAATATTTCTTTTCTTCTAACGCTTGCTCTATTACCGTAGTTATTCGATGGACTTGATCTATTGTGGAGTGGTTATTCCTGAATCCAAATTGAAAATCAGGAACGTTTACCATTGGCTTTAGACGTTTTAGTAGTAGTTTTTCAAACAGCTTTGATAAGGTCGGAAGCAGTGAAATTGGTCTGTATGATGTTACTTCTTCATCTGGTTTACCTGGTTTCTTCAACATAATTATTTGAGCCGTTTTGAAGCATTTGGGTATATACTTCAATTTCATACAGGCATTAAATAAGTATGTGATCATGATGATTGCTTTGCGTGGAAGTTCCTTGAATAGACCCGGTGATATTTCATCAATTCCTGGTGCCTTTTTTTGACTAAGACTTTTGTCGATTTCTTCAGCAATTTCCATTGGCGTGACCCTTTTAAAATCCTGATTTGGTTGATAGACAGGTGTTACGTCAATGTTGGATTGAATGTCATGGGGTTGAAACACTGTTGCTAGGTGTTGAGCAAAGAGTTCCGCTTTTTGTTTGTCATGTCGAACCCAATTGCCTTGAGCATTTCTTATAGGTGGTACTCGAACTACAGGTCGTTTAAATTTTCTGGTTGCTTTCCATAACGAGTAGTCCTTATCCATTTCTGGACCTAGCCCGCTTAAGTAGTTGTCGAAGCAATCCTGTTTGAAGCTTTTGATTAGCCTATTGACTTTGTTACTTATTCGATTGAAGGTGGTTTTGTCAGCGGGATTTCTGGTGAGATGCCATATTCTCCTTGCCTTTCTCCTTTCCTTGATTTGTTCCCTGATTTCAGCCGGGTATTTGACTTCAATCTCCGCTTTGTCCTTTAATTCTGGAGTAGCTAGACTGGCGGCCATACGAGTGTATTCAATGAAATTGTTTGTTTGTTGTTCCAATTCTTCATTACTTTTAATACTAACTTTTAATTCAACTAGCTCTTCCAGTTTTTCTCTGAAGAGGTCCCAATCCGTGAATCTATTAGTAAGGTTTTGCTTCTTGTTTTTCTTGATGACTATAGCGCTTACTGACAACAGTACAGGAATGTGATCAGATGTTAAGTCGTTAATTCCTTCGACTATAGTGTAATTGGATGAAATACCTTTTATGATGAAGAAATCAAGCAAATCTGGTATTTTTCCTGCATCCGTTGGCCAATACGTTGGCCTCCTTGGAGACAGATATTCACATTTGTTTTCATGAATGGCATTGAACAAAGCATTTCCTTTCCCAGGAGAAATTAGCCTGGAACCCCAAGCTGTATGTTTTATATTATAGTCCCCTCCAATAATAAATCTTGGACCGAGCTTATTAAAGACGTTATTAAATTGTAACTTCGTTGGTGTATGCCGTGGAGGACAGTATGCTGCCGCAATATTTAGATCTGCGCCATTATATTGGATTGAGATAACAGTTGCTTGCATGTAGCTTTCTCGAATATCCTCTTGTTGATTATGTTTGATATTATTTTTAATTAGTAAAGCTGAACCACCTCTGGCTCTTTCACTAGAATGGGTTGTCCAGTAGGAATTAAATCCCTTTATTCTAAAAAAGCTTTTGTTGGAGAAGTGCGTTTCTGAAATAAGTGCAATATCTATGTTGTTTGTATGGAGAAATATTTCCAGTTCTTGGGCTCGTTGGTTGAGCCCATTAGCGTTCCAAGTTACAATGCGTAGGAACGAGTTAATCATTTGTGTGTATGCTGACTTTTTTTGCTAGGCGGATAGAAATTAATTTCTAGTTTTGCCACCCTTTCTGTTAAGTGACCAAGTGTCTGTTGAATTTGACTAAGCTTTTTAATAATTTCAAAGTTATTAGACTCGTTATTAACTTCTATATGTTTGTTGTTTTGGTTTGATTCATCAGCAGATAACTTGGTGATTTGCGCATAGGATAATCCAACTGTGGATGGTGTGATTGTTGTTTGTGGTTTAGCAGCTTTGGTTTGTAATCGCTGTACTACTCTTGTTCTATTATTCTGTTGACTTTTAATTTTGTTCTGATATACACAGCATCCTTTATAATTTGCAGTATGTCCTTGTTGTTGACAAAGAGCACATGAAGGCGCGATATCTGGTTGTTTTTTGCATTTTGTCGTGTGATGATCTCCAGCACATTTAACGCATTTGGTTTGACGATAGCAAAAACTCTTGGTATGTCCAAGTTGTTGACAATTCGTACATTGTGGAATGTCCCTTGTCTTGTTAGGTGGCTCAATTTTAACTATACAGTACGCAAGTTTCTTGATGTTGTATACTTCTTTATTGTTGTCTTTTTGTTTTAAGTCGATGTAAAACAATGGAAAGTGTTTCTTGTCTTTTACACCATTAGTTGTGACCATTTTGTATATGTTAGTAATACCTGCGACTTCATGTCCCATTTTTTCTAAGTCTGCTTTAATTACATCGTGGCTAATGGAAGATGGTAAGCCTCTGATAACTACTCTATAAGCCTTTTCGCTCTTCAGCTGATAGGTGTGATATTCTATATTTTCGGATTGGTTGCTGGGTTCTTTTTTTATTTCTTCCAGTAATTTTTTGACATTTCTGTAATCATTTTCATTTTGAAATGTAATTTTAATGTCACTATTTGAAAGCGCCTTAAAATTAGTTGATTCACTAGTGGTTTTTATTACTTTTTGTCGAAAAAGTTCGAAATTTTTGATATTGCTCACGTTAATGGGTGGAGGCAGTGGTATTTTTGGGGTTTTCTGTTCAGTGTTATTGATCACAATTTGTGTAGTATTTTTTGGAGGAGTTTTCGTTTTTGTACGCCTGCGTTTCCTAGCATTTCTGTTATCAGCACCGGAAACCTCTTTTTCCAATTCTTCCTCATCTGTGTAATAATCCTCTTGACTCAGAGCACTGAATCTATTATTCTGTTGAAAAACTGGAAATTGCCGCAGCAACCAGTTGGAATTATTTGAATGTTCATGTTGACTGGCTGATGGCTGAATATGGTTTGAAGAAAGATTGTTAACTCGTGCTGAATCCTTAGCTATGCTATTTTTAACCTTTTCTTTTAGTGTAGAGTTTTCTCTCTTAAGTTCAGCAACTTCATTGCTCAGCTGCGCGATTAGTTTCTCCATTTTTTGAAATTTATTTAACAGCTCCTCGCTATTTATAATATTTGTTGATGTACTCGGCATTTGTTCTGATAATGAAGTTACTTTTTCAGTGGAGATTGCGTTGTTTGCAAATATTTTTTTTATTGGTGATCTGATTGTAATGGAGCCCTTTCGGAATGAAAGTTCTGCCTCGTTACTCTTTTGAGCGTTGATATCGCTTAGCTTATTTTTGGTATTATTTGAATTATGTAGCAATGTTTGGTCCCCCCTAGAATCCATGGGACCGACCTCCGGAGAGAGTGGATTTTCCTGAACATCAGGTCTGCCACCTAGGGTATTCGTTTCCTTGTTTGTTTTATCCATTGCTTCTGTTTTTATAGTGTTATTACACTCGCTTCTAGAAGTTCAGCCGTTGTGATACATTAAAAATGCAAAACAAACGTTGCCCAGGTGCTACCGCGTGGAGGTAATCTAGAGACAGTTGATGGTTTCTACATAGTTGCAACGTTGGAGTATAAACCAATTTATAATTGGCTATAAACGGTCAACGCCTACCCTATTGAATCCCACCCAGCACCTAAAACAAATAATAAATTAGAAAAATTAATCAAGAACAGGAGTAACGAAACTTTCGATACGGGGATGTACAAATTAACATGTTCAAATTGTCAGGCATTTTATTTAGGACAAACGGGCCTATCTTTAAAGAAAGATTTAGGAAGCATGTAAAATCAATCGGAAAAATCAACCCTGAATCAAAATTCGCTCAGCATATTAATTCTACACAGCATAATGGCACAAGTCATGAAGCAAATTTACAAGTACTACCTAGAATAAAGAAAGGGGATGTGCTAAGTCAAACCGAAGAATTCGAAAGATATAAAAATAAACACAACCGATGTATGTTGAACAACAGAATAAACACTGCAACAAATAAACTATATGATTTAATAATCAGCATGCAATCAATGTAACCAGAAAATCGTTCCTGAATCAAAAAAATTGTACGGCGCAACCATTGAAATTCCAAAAAAGTTTAGTATGAAAAGGATTGAAAAATAATTCAATAAGTAAGTCAACTGATGATGATGCTATAGCATCGAAATCGATCTTGCAGCAAAATAAGAAGCTATTTCACAATAAGGAGCACTTACTCTCAGACACAAATTATAATATTAAAATAAATATTTGAGTTCAATAAATATTTAAAAATTATATTGATCGTACTATTTTATTGATTTAAAGTGGAATATCCACAAACACCGGAATCACGGATCTCGTTAATAGTAACACGTGAAATCACAAATTCTTTATATGGAATGAGACCGGAAGTCATGTTTTAATTGTATGATTTTTTTTTTTATTTTTTTTTTTTTTTCGGGTAAGATTTGTGTTTAGCACGGAAAATAAAAGATTTAACACAAAAAACCAAGAATCTCTGCACCATTGCTTCGAAAAATTTTGCTATGGTGGATAGAAATGCAATTCCTCGATAATTGCTAACTTTTATAATTTTTTATACCAAATGTAAAAATCATGCACAGCCCGAACGTTTTCATTAATAATGTGAGTTAGCAAAAAAGCTTAACTCTCGTCACAAGTGTTAACAAGAATAGGTGGAATGCCATTATGCCCAACCGTCTTATTAACCTCAAGAAGAGGCAAGTAATCATCAATCTCAGTCTAAGTCAATTTTAATAGACTAAATACATTATGAGAAGTTGGAATAGCATATGGTTGGCCAATGTATTCTAAATCATCATCGGTTAAGGAAACCCAAGTACTTTCCTTTTAGCGTTTAGCAAATTCCTTTTTTTCTAGGAACCAATTTAACATTTTAAATTCCTTTTTAACTGCGCCGAATGTATAATAATACTCAGTACCTTATTGCCTTTATAATTACCTAATTAATGAATTTGGTATGCTATTTTGCCAGGCGCAACTGTTTCATATGGTAGCATGGATCACGCAAACGGGTCCATTTTTAATTAAAAGTACATACCTTTCAGTCTTGAGTAGTTCTTTAACAATTACTCGGCTTCGTTCAGTTTTTTCCACGCTTTTGGAACTCTTAATTAAAGTTGACAAGAAATTCGTTTAAACGAAATATATTCAGCATATCTAAAAACAAATTAAAAAGAATTTCCAAAGGAAAAATCACCTATTTGTAATTTTAATGAAAGATATTTATATTTATTAGAGTATGGTAGATGATCACCCATCCAGTGAAGTTATAACATGAAAAAGATCTGAATATAACATCAGATGAAAATACCAAATCCAAAAATTTGCCTCAAATGCTGCTTATCCGGTTGAATTGTTTTGTTGATATACTAGTAAAGTAATCGGTGATTTACAACGCTCTTTGATTGGTTGAAGGGGGTGCGAAAACACCATCCATGTAAAACGTAACAATATTAGCAAGATTGAAATAACAAATGGTAATGAATTGTTCCAGAACATTTACTGAAGGCATCACATATTTGAAAAAATCAATAAATACCAGATACACTTCTAAAGTAGATGCACAGGGAGAGTATAATGTCTTTTACCGGATAACAAGGTGCTCCCTTACTTGAATGTGAATTCATAACGGCGATCAACACAGCTCCGCCTTTAAGGCCAGTATCAGAATTGAAATTTTTTATTAGCTGTTTCACAAACATCTATGACATAATAATCAGGGTCGAGAACGCCCAGCAGAAAAAATTTAGATTTTTCTCCAGTACCTATTAGATGCATACTTGATACTTGATATCTACAGTTGGGTTACGAAGTTTTACGTTTGAGGCATCTCTTTTCCAAATTCTGGTTCCTAAATAGCCTAATATAAACGGTGGCCAGGTTTTCGAACATAAAACCTTTTAAAAACTAAATGAAACATATTTGGTGGTTATTGGTTCCAATTTATTTATTTATTTTTTTTTCTTAGCCTTCACTCTGTCTATGGAAGAGATAATGGATTTCAAGCCAACCCGAGTATTTTAATTCCATGAATCTAGCAGTCCGTTCTTTAATTTGTTTAGCTGTTTTCCCAAGTGAACATGTTTAATTCCGTTAAACACCACCTTCAATTATTGTAAAAGACCCTTCTACTGTTGGCGCCACAGCCACAAAATCGTCCGTATACATAAAAATATTTCTTGATTATTTTGCTTACTATATAGGATTACTACTGTGCAGTCATCTCCAATTTTACTCAGCAAAGGGTGGCTATATATGGAGCTTTAGGTCAGATCTGGCTATATTTCTCTTTGTCAAAGTCAAAAACGGTTTAATAAAGATTCGATTATGCTAAGAGCCGCGCCTCCGAACATCCTTTCAAAGAAACTGCTCCATTAAATCTTCCCGTTCCATCAAATACAAGCCTTTATTAGCTAGTACTCTTACCTATACTTTGTAGTATGGTAGGTCTTAGCTTGGTTTTGGTATTAGATCTTGAGAGATCTCTTTTATATGCTCAAGGGCTTTTTACTCCTTCATAAAATCACAATATGGGTATTTATATTCGGTATCTTGGTACAATCTACGTTCTATTCCCTGATTTCATAGAACTGCCGCTAGAAGTATATAATGAAATTTTTCAGGAGATTGTTTAAATGGTAATTCGACTATGAATCGAAGATCGTGATCAGCATAAATTTTAATTTGCATAAATACTCTTCTTCAATAAGACTTAAATTTGCTTTCCCAATGTGTTTATTTAAGTTGATTTGAGTTGATTTTTTATTTGGCTAAAGCCTTAACTGATTTTTCCTAACGCTACCCAAATATGCTTTCTTGTAGTGTAACCATTAAACTGTTTACATTCTTCTGTCTCATTTCTAAGCAACTGAAGAAGTAATGCACTCATTAGAGGACGGAAATTTTACCGCTCCGCGTAAATTCAGAATCCAACAATTGGATAGATATCATCTGGTAATTTGATTGGTTATTGACTAATGATTCTTGGTAGTACCAACGCATTAATTTATACCATGCCTAATTTTTTACAATTTAATGATAATCTCGCTTTAATTGAACCTCAGCACCAGCAATCACGCGGAAGTAAATTTTTGTTATACCCCATTTTTGTACGAAACTCACTTGAGAGCTGCAATATAAAATTTCCAAATCGGCTTAAAACTTTAAGTTTAGCCGTTAACTGATGATGACATATGTTCATTAGTTACATAAGCTACGATACATGTTTATGTAAACATTTCTGATTCATTGTTTCCTCAGGATTTGGTTATATTATATTCAGTCGATTCCGTGAAATGCAGCAGAGTGTGATGTTTTCTCAAATATTTCTAATTTTTGCGATTTAATGCCACCTTGGCTTATGGATTTTTTTGCGCTTAAGTTAAAATTTTAACCCAGTTTTGAACTGATTAGCCTGTTATTATAAACAAATCAATCCTCTATTACAATTTTACATTCTATAAATAGAATATATTGTGGTACAGGTTGTATTTGCGAATTATACTGATACGGCCCATGTTATTTGTAAAAACCCATCAAAATGGTCAATCAGTTCAAATTAAAGCCAACAATTGGTAATTATAGTTTGCTTACACAGAAATAGAGCCGTTTTGAATGTGTCGAAGCAAGAATTGTAAAGAAATTTTGCTGTATTAATATAATTCGCTAATACAACACGCAGTTTATTTTTATAGGATACAAAATTGTGGTACAATTAGTCCAGTAGACATGGTGTAATCAGAAGATCGATTTCTTTCATAATCATTGGCTTATCAGATCAAAACTGAATTACCTTTACAATATTAACTTCGTAAGTAAAAATTTCAGTGATGGGGATCCAAATTTTTTTAAATTTCGATTTTAAATAAAAATGAAATAATCACAAACAATAAATTTTTAAAACTTATTTCAGTTGGAAGTTAATTCATAATGAAATATTTCCCAAGTTCAATTTCTTTTTATTATTTTGGCTAGAAAGCAGGCAAATATTGTTGAGAATTCTGACTAACTGTGAAACAATTTATCTATGCAAATATGTTTATAAAGGACACGATCATTTTATTATATATATTGTTGGTGATTTAGATGATAATAAAAAAACAAATTTAGTAAATAAAGTAATGTAGGTCAGATCATGCAATCGATCTGCTGGCAGCCGTAATCAATTAAAAAAACATAAAAAACCATAACTGTCTTACCCAACTCGGCCCTATGACATCCTAAAGCAATTACTTACACAGTACACACTCTGTACACCAGTAAAACTTTGAGCTATTTAATTATTATCAGAAAATCAATTAATAAAGAAGCTGAAAAAAATAAAATCCAATAAGTTTTTTTTCTTCACATCTTTTAAAATAAATTAACAATTTTTCTTCTCGTCACATAATAATAAAACAAAAACACCACCACCTTGCACCAACAACATCACCATCAACCGAACAAAAAATCGTTAATTATAATAAAAAAAAAAAACAAGTTGACAAAAAAACTTGAAGTGGAAAAAATAAAGTTTAAAATAAAAAAACCAAATCAAGAACATCGGAAGTTTTAAACAACAACAAAAATAATTAAGGATTAGAAAAAGCTTTTAACTTAACTTTTTTCTTTAAATTTTTTTTTTTTTTTCTTTGTAAATATTGTAAAAATAAGTTTGAATGTTTTTTTGGTCAAACTTGTATTACTCTCTCGGTATATATTATTTTGAAAAGTGTATATATTTTATAAAATGAAGTTTAATTAATCAAACAATAAAAAAAAAATTCTTACGTTCTGTATTCTCGTATGTGTACAATTTATGCTGGTGCCACATATGAGTACGAACCGACAGTGATAATTAGTAACGTAATTTATATAATGCGATCGCATCTACTCAAATGTGCTAATATCATTTTGATTGGATTTTTACATAACCGAGCTTTACACTTTGTACATAGAATCCTAAATGGCATTTATTTTTCTTTTGTTTGTGTGTAGCTTTTCCATTTATGATTTTCATAAACAATATAAGAGCGCTTTCATTAATGACATATTTTTTAAGACTTATAGTCAAACTTTTTGGTTTATTTTATTTTTTTTTTTTGTATTTTTTAAGACAAGCAAAAGTTAGCTACAACACCGAATACATATAAAAAAAAAAACGCAAACGCCTACACCAAGTGACATACAATTTTTGCATACTTTCATGGTAACAAAAAATGATACATTTTTGTTTTCTTCGTCGCAGACATTCTACGATTTTTTTGTACTGTGTACTAGATAAGACAATTAATCATTTTCTGAACAGACTTTTTTTTTACCATGTGCCATACATAACACAACAGCAATTTTTTTTTTTTTTTTGTTTTCTGTTTGCCTCTCTATGCCATAAATATTTTGTTGCTGCGGCATTAATTAATTATAAATCATGAATATCATCAATATAAAAAGCTGGAATAATAATTTATTAATTTTAAGCTGCTTGGATATACATACGTATAGGGAAAATATGGGATATGATTTTGACTATGGAAATCCCTTTTATTTATAATGCGAACGAAGCTTTTGGGGAGCGTATATATGGTATTATAATATACAATATAGTAAGTTATTGTAATATTGTAATTTTTGGGGTTATACGAAGGGAAGATATGTTTTACGGAAGTTATTTTATTAATCATTTGTTTAAGTAGTTCGGAATTTGTTAAGTCATTGTTATGTTATTGAGTCCTTTTTGATCGTAAAAGCGTCCTCGACGTTTGAAGTACGCAAGGAAATTGAAAAGTTATTTATCTATTCTTAAAATACTTTATTTCAAGTTTTATTTAATTTAAGGATTTACCTACTTCACATAACTTTGCTTACTATAAATATAATTCTTCTATGTTGGCAAAGAAAGGCCCACCTTTAAACATGATATTTGTTCAAAACTCGTGCAAATAATGATGGACAATTAAGACAATTATACCCAGCAAACCTAGAGGTACTTCTAATATTGGTAAAAATGTAGCGAAAAAAATGATTGTTGACGCACAACATTTTGGGACGCGCCATGCAAATCAAAATAAAATTATCACACTGTTAAGCTTAATTGTATTGAATCTAACTTCGTTTTTTACTATTGCTTTATATGTAATTTTATTGTTTGAATTTTTTTTTGTATTAGTAGTAATATATCTTCGGTCGAGCTGTGAATAACAAAAATAATTGTAATTATATCGAAAATAAAAGTCTTTTTTGTTGAATTCGACATATTTTATGCTCGATATTTATTTTAATAATTTTTTCGTATAACATATTTCGTTTCGCGCATATATCACTGTTTCCTCATTATCGGAAGGAAATAATTTGGTCCTTCGAGCCGGATATTTCCGGATAGTTTTTTTGTTTTGCCAGATACAGATGCTGAAAAACTACAACAGTTTAAAGTGAGTAGATCGTCGATAAAAGGATCGCAAACCAAGATAAAGAATTTTGTTGATCAAAATTTATCAACCATGACGGAATTTGATGCATCCACGCGACTTGGAGTTTTGGAAAATTATTTCGCTCAATTCCAAAACGTTCAATAAAATATCGAACGGCTCGATCCTTCGGAAATCGAAAAGGATTCGCGTGATGTGTTGGTTTAGGCATATTGTGCAGTGAAATCCAAGTTATTGTCCGAAATCAGTGGCGAATCAGTGGCTAACGTTACGGATACCAATTTCGTCAATTTAACAGTCATCTCGTTTACATGCCGTTTGTTTACCAAAACTGGAATTACCGCTTTTTTCGGGTAAATATACCGAGTAGAATGATTTTTATAAAACATTTACAACTCTAGTGCACAATAATGAAAATCTTTCATCTGTCGAAAAATTTACCCATCTTCTTATCCCGTGGCGTACTGCAGCTATCGGGGGGTCACAGGTGGTGGATAGTGGACGACCAATCGATAGGTAGGTTAGCGGTGAATTAAATAAGCCGCCTCCAACCGCAGTCCAGCTGGTGGGAGAGTCTCAGGGAACTGGGGAGTGGTTAACCTCAGTTCATTAAATTCTGAGTGCCTATGATGCCCAGCATGGAAAGGCGAACAGGTGGCGCCAGAAAACCATCGACCAATAACCACAACGGACCGGGCGTCGCGTCCTCTCTGCACCTCCGGAGTCTCCGCGGGTGATGAGTGGGGGTACCCTATAAACGGGTGACCCGGGGAATGGAATGGATCCCATTGAATTGGGCTCTCCATGTAAATAGGTGAAAGGGGGAGAGAATGTGGGCGGAGGGAAGGAGGTGCTGGGAGAACGCGGTGCTAGCGAGCCGAATGGGCTGGATTAAGGTGTTAAGCGACCCGTGCTGATGATCAACTGGGCTGGGGGCCCATTTAACAAAACCCAGTCGCTAACGGAGCCCTCTGGATACCTGGCGACCTCCAGTTGTATTTAGCCTTACCTGCGTATACGGATCTCTGCGCAGGCGGACCCCTATTTCTCCGATACTCGTGGAAATCAGATGGAAAGATCGAACAACGAAAAAACAAAGGGTACCGGCTCTCCTCAAAAGCCGGTATCAGCGAAGGGAGGTACCTCGAACCAGACGGGTGGGGCCTCTAAAGTTGCAAAGGTGGTTGGCTCTAGGGCAAAAGTCCCAGGAGTTAGCGGTACCAACGCAGCACAGGGGAGTGGGACGAGAGACATTCCTCTGGCGAAAAGGCGATACAGGAATCGCCGCTCGGCATTCCGAATTCTCGAGAAGTGGGCTGCGACCCCCGAGGGGCAGCTTACGGAAGGGCAAAGAACATCAGTAGCTTGGGCAAGGAGCACTGTGGTCTGCGGGGGCTCGGAAAGGGACCATGTGTCGAAAAGACAGCGGTCCAAGGACGAGGTGGAAGTAGTCAACAGCAAGCGGGCCAAGTTGGTGACTGAAAAGAAGCCGAGCTCCAACTCAGGGACAAAGCTGTTCAGCGATGTCCTGAGCGAGCATGTGTTGATGCTAGCCGTCATTGACGAAAGTCAAGAAGATGGGAGCATCACGGCAGAAAAATGGAGGTTGGTGTATAATGCACTCAACCTCGTCTTTTTAAAGGTCCTGGGTGAAAATTCGGGACCACCCCCATCCTACAGAGATGCGGGATGGTATCAAGGGCGTGTGAAGATGACTGCATACTTGGACTCTAGATCTGTGGATCTATATAAAAAGGCTATAGCCAAAGTAGGGGAGGTGTGGCCAGGCGCAAAGCTTGTGGCAGTTAGTCGTTAGGAAGTTCCCAGCAGGCCGAGGGCACGTGTCTGGTGCCATCCGAACCGGCTAGCCCTGACGAGGCTTTGGAAATCATTCAGGCCAGTAACCCGAGTCTTCCGACCGGAAATTGGAAGATCGTCAAGCAGGAGGAGGCGAAGTGGGGCTCGAAATTATCAAATATGGTAATAAATAAGGAGTCCCTTGCCCTCCTTCGCAAAACGAAGGGAGTAATTGACTTCAGTTTCGGGTCAATTACTCCCAACGTTTATAAAAAGGATGGGGCGGAAGCGCGTACGGGAGGCCAACCGGAGGATGGTGGCAACCCGCCCAGGCCTGAAGGGGTACCAGCAGCATGGGGGGAGAAGCTGAGGGTATGGTAGAGAGTGAAGCCGGCGACCTCCGTCGGGCCAGGCCTCCATTGAAGGTTAAGGAGGGGCACATAAGCGAAGGAGCTGGTGTACCGATGGAGGAGGATGTCTGCAGCCCGGCCAGACGGGGGGGCACTGACAAGTCCTCTACAGAGGGTACGAGGGGTGGCGAGACGGGCGGATCCGGCGCATCCCAAAATACCGAGAAATAATATTCCTGCGGTAGCAGGAATATACCATAGAGATAGATAGAGGTTAAATGGTTATGATTAAGATAACACAAATTAACCTTCACCATTCTAAGGCTGCATCGGCAGCTCTACTCCTCAGCCTGACTAGTTCAGGTGAGGATTTGATACTAATCCAAGAACCTTGGATTAACAACAACAGGATCTGTGGCCTCAGAACCAAGGGGTATAAAATTATATCCTCTAGTAAGTCTGGGAAGATCAGATCTTGTATTCTTGGGAAAAATAATATTAATCTTTTCCTTCTCTCTCAATACAGCAATGGTGGCACTACTGCAGTTAGCCTGGAATAAGGCACCTGTAGATTCTGGCTAGTTTCAGCCTACATGGACCGGGAGAAGGAGGTTCCTCCGGATAACCTAGAGGAGCTGATCCGTAAAGCGGAACCATCAAAGGTAGGTGTAGTACTGGGAGTTGATGCTAATGCGCATCACACTATCTGGGGAAGCACAGACATTAATGAATGGGGTGAGTCGCTTTTTGATTATTTGATGAGTACTAACCTTTCAGTGTGTAATATTGGGCGAAAACCCACATTTATTACTAGTAACAGGCAGGAGGTTCTAGACGTGATCCTTGATTTAAAAAATATTTTTCATATGGTTAAAAATTGGAGGGTGGATAAGGAACACTCCTTTTCTGATCATCGATATTTAACCTATAGCCTCGATATTAACCCTACTACCCGCGAAGCCTTCAGGAATCCTAGAAGGACCAACTGGAGCAAATATGGGGAATTATTGGAGGATTTGTTGCCGTTAAGGGCTCTGGAACCCCCGGCGACCGTTGGGGAGCTGGAGGACATGATGGCTAGCGTTACTAGCGCATGCAACCGATCCTTTCGTGCTCCCTGCCCACTGGTTAAGCCTTGAGGTAGGCAAAAACCAGCATTGTGGCCCAGGGAACTGGGAACCTATCGTAAGGCTTGTAGGACAGCCTTTAATAGACCCAAAAGTACAAGGTATCCGAAACCTTCCGCCTTAGGAAGAATCTTTTCAAAAGTACAGCTAGTCCTGGTTTTTTGATAAAACCGAACGGATCTTGGACAGCTTCTAGTGGAGAATCTCTGGAGCTTCTCTTCGAGACACACTTTCCAGGGAGCTTTGAAGATCTGTTTTTGGGTAGCAACCATTAGGAATCACTGTCAATGTTCCCAGAGGATATCGTAACCAGAAAACGGATCCTATGGGCACTGAGAGATTTTAAACCATTTAAATCAACTGGTCCGGATCAAATTATACCAGCGGAACTTCAAAATAACTCAGTAATTATTCTTCCTTACCTGGAAGCTATAATCAAAGGGTGTTTGAAGCTGGGCTATATTCCTAGGTACTGGACGGATGTCAATGTGAATTCTGTTTGGTGGCCTTCCTGGATATAGAGGGTGTCTTTAATAATGTGAAAGAGGAGGTAATCAAGGAGGGATTGTCAGTTTTAAAGGTGGACTTTCCTCTGAAAAGGTTAATCAATTATATGCTGTGAAGCAGGATTGTTAGCTCGAAGTTTGGGGACTCCACCATCAAGAGGCGAGTAACTAGGGGAACCCCGCAAGGGAGGAGGGTTCTGTCCCCTCTTCTCTGGAACATAGTGGTTAACGGGTTACTACTAGAGTTGGAGGAAGAGGGTATTGAAGTTATCGCTTACGCACACGACGTAGCTTTAGCTGTTACCGGGAAATTCCTGGACACGATTGTACACGTAATGCAGAATGCGTTCACCATCGTTACGAAATGGGCTGGCAAATGTGGACTTGGTATTAACTCGTCCAAGACAGAGCTGGTACTCTTTACTAAAAAATATAAAATCCCAGTATTTGTCCCTCTTTCCTTAATTGGCATGAGACTTGCTTTTACTGATAGAGCTAGATATCTGGGCATTATCTTGGACAGTAAGCTTAATTGGAGGCCAAAAATTTAGGAAAGTTGTTTTGATAAAATCAGGTAATCTCTCTCATGTTTGAGTTTATCTGGTGCCCCTTACAGAGTGCCTTGATGTTTTAATAAGTTTTAAAAAACTCGAAATTATCTTGTTATAAGTTTTGTATATAAATCTTCAGACTCTGAAGGAAAAGCATTGTGAAGTTAGAGTAATTTAGTTCGCAAATTTGACATGTTTGAATTGAGAATGGCTGCTAAAGTGGCCGACATATTATTGCAAGAAACTATTATAAATTAGCTTTGAAAAAATGCTTTATGCGAGCAAAATCCGATAAGTTAAAATATTTTGTAAAAGTATTATGTACTAGTATAGCAATAATTAGAACAGGGAGTAAACACTATAGGCGAAAGTAGTACATAAGCTCCGATCGTACTCACTTCGTCAGCACTGCTGCCGATACCAGCTCCGGATAGCAGCTCCAGATAAACAGGAAGAGTTAAATACTTTTTTACACATATTTATTTAAAAAGTTGGCTGAAAAATTAAACGTTAGTTCTAAATAAATTTATTATATGCATAAATAGCTTGTCAAACATTAGTTTTATTACAGAAAATTAGCTGCCCCGGAAACAATCTCTCCGAAGCTAGTAAAACTAGGCGGCTATATTGTTACTCATCGCTTAATTTAAGGTAATAGGGAACTGATTTCATATGAAATAGAAATGTATAGTGGTACCTTAATGCTTTCCCCGATAAATAGCCTAACACTATACATAGTTGACCAATAGTATATCCCTGTTTAGTCCTTAATATACCTAGCTTGATTCATTAGCTCTGATTTTGGCTGTAAAATATTTTATAAGTTTTGGCACCATTCTTCAGTTTCATCTTTACCATGTTTTGGAAGCATTATGATTTGCGAAATTTTCCAGGTTTCAGGAAAGTAGCCGGTTCTCATTATATCGTTGAAAATGTATGTTATTAGTTGCATACATTTTCCCGGAAAACTTTTGGGTATTTTTCCACTATCAGATTATGCTCGAGTCACTTCTGTTTAATTGGCTGGATTTCCTCAAGATGTTAAAACAATTATGTTTGATTTATCTGCATTAATTCCTGCCCAGTTTTTGTTAGGGGGATGAATCGGAGAACATAAGAGTGTTGGTAGTTTAATCTAGCTAGTGGCTTTTCACAGCGAATAATCAGTTGATAAGATAATGTTGAACCCCTTCATCACGTTCTTTTATTAAGGCCTTTTTCAGGTTTTTGATTGCATTATTTAAATTTGGTTAAAGTGTAGGCGATCTGTGCAGTTACCATTCCCTGCGTATTCAGTTTTCTATAATTAACAGCTGCTGAATATTCTGACGGTTTTTCCAACTTATGATTAAAACTGAGCTATACATGGTGTCGCATCCGTTGCAGCTTTTTTCAATACTTCCGTTAGGTTTTTTACTGCTACATCAATTTCATGTTTTGTTTGAACTGAGTTCTATTTGTATGTAGATTAGTCAGGAATCTAATACGTTTTGGTGGTTACAAGGGGTCTAGCTGTACCCTATGTTACACAAAAGTTCATCAGAAATTGTTTGTCTCATTAATAAAGAATATTAATCTACAATTATTATTTTAATCTAAGAAAAATATCTTGTTTAGAAACACTAAACATAACATACTGGCGACGAATTATTTTCTCCATAAACAAAATGAATAAAGAGCAATTTGAACAATTTGTGGAATTGAACAGCCGGAATAACGCCGCGCATATGGAAACAGTAGGACAAGCGATACGGGGACAAAATTGAGATACAGATACCCAACAACAAACTCCGCAAAACTTAGAAGAAAAGGAAGTTACAGAAATTAAAAAAAAATTTAAATGCGAGCGATATGTCGCATCTTCAACATCATCGGCAGAAAATTTTGTGGATGCCTTTGAGGCGCAATGTCGCATAAGAGGCCTTAATAGGTCCAACACAGAACTATACGTGAACGCAAAACGCAATTTATTCTTGTGTTCATTGTCACCGGACACTCATCACGAACTTAAATTGTTTTTACGGATGCCACCACACCGTTTGAACAAAATACATACAAAACAATAATCGATCGTTTCATTAATTTGTATACAACCAAAACGACTCGATTTAAGGCATTATCACAGTTTTGAAATTGTACGCGTAAAGAAACACAATCCTTCGAAC
This sequence comes from Tipula vernalis, assembly GCA_958295665.1. Lineage (NCBI taxonomy): Eukaryota > Metazoa > Arthropoda > Insecta > Diptera > Tipulidae > Tipula > Tipula vernalis. The sequence goes on along the minus strand of OY282559.1, from coordinate 74,462,896 downwards.
AATATGCAAACGAATTACGTACAATTAGCCGTGACTGTGATTTTGAGAATCTCGATCGCCAATTATACGATCGTTTCGCAACTGGCATTCGTCATCAACATGGCAAAATCGACCTTCGACAGAGATGGCCGGATCTGAAAACAACACGTAGGTACAGTCAGAAACGCTGCAAATGAAGAAATGGAGACGATGGGCGAAATGACATTTAAAGAAGTTTTCGAAGTGGTGCAGTAGAACGAACAGAAAACGACGTATTAAAACCGAATGCAACAAACGGAAATCAAGAAACTGTTAATAAAATACACGAAAAAAAAACATCGAAACATGGAAACACAAACACTACACGACTTCCACAAAAGTTATACGCAAATCATTGCAAAAGTTGCTGTAAAGAGAGACACACAAACGACAGTACGTGTGCATAGCAACAAATGTGATATGCCATTCGTGCAGGCGAAGTGGTCTCTTTGCGTCATGTTGCATTAAAAGGGGCAGAGCACAAATTTATCAACAACAAAAAAACGGTGGATATACCACAACTGCAACACCCACCAAAGGTGATCCACGTCAGTTGGGAAACATTCACAAAATGGCGATAACGTCCACAGCTGACAGTAACAGCAATAACAGTGATGATGGCAGTGTTTTCATTTACACGATAAATTTTGTTTCTAAAACAAGTAACCGCATTGACATTCACGCCAATGGAATCAAAGCTACATTTGATTACGACTCTGGTGCATCACATTCCGTCATCGATGAACATCTCTGGAAACAAACAGGTCAACCAACGCTAATACAGGCACCTAAGCTGATGGCTTACGGCAGTCATCAATTACAAACTCTGGGTCAGGCAGATATACTATCCACGTAACCTACAACAACGAAACACTTAAATTACCAGTAATTGCCATGAAACAGGCAAAACCGTTTTTGTTTGGTTTACTATGGTGCAAAGCTTTCAACATGCCATTTCCCGCAGAGGCACCCCAAACACACACAGGGTTAGCAAATATGTTTGTAAATTACAACAAATTATTCAGTGATAGAATTGGCGCATCGAAAACTGCAACGGCAAAATACACTTGAAACATGATACAAAACCGAAACGCTTCGACCCCGATGGTAATAATGTGCACATATTGGCTTAACAACTGTGCACCACCCCAATGTCAAATTCGGGATACAGAACTATGTAGAAAAGGAAATCACCAGATTAGTCAGCGAAGGAGTTTTGACACCAGTTGATCCAAATGAAACACCGGTAGAATGTACAGTTCGTATCTACAGTTCAAAGTACATCCAGAGTCACAACATTTACTCACAATCTAAACATGGGATACTACAAATATAATCGATTACCGTTTGGGATAGCAAACGCTCCATAGCTATTTTCCAACGATATTTGGGAAAATTATTATCAAATATTGACTCAGTGGCGATATACTTCGATGATATTGCTATCACACAGAAAAACCGACGCCGAACACATGCACAATTTAAAAAAAGTACTCACACGATTACAACAAGCACGTTTCCGGATCAAACGAGGGAAGTGCATTTTCTTCCAGAACGAAGTGGTGTACTTAGGACATCGCTTCAACAAAGAGGGAATTTTCCCGACACAAGACAAACTGGACGCCATAATCAACGACAGTCCGCCAACGAACACTCGAGAGTTAAGCTCATTAAAGGGGCTTGTAAATTTCTACGGGCGATTTATACCGAAATTGCACGGCAAAGCATCTGATTTACATATACAATCAGGGCCAAATAAACGTTTCAAATGGACGAGTCATGAATTAGCAATTTTCAACAAAATTAAGTTCCAGCTTTCACGCGTACAGGTCTTATACCCGTATGATGATGAAAAGGATCTGTATGTTACATGCGACGCATCAGACAAAGTGGGTACACATTTTACATTGGTCACGGACTATGAACCGTTGACGAATTTGCCTAAACCCGTTTATAATCGTTTAATTCGATTTTCATTGCAATTTAATGCATATACTCGTAGCTATGACGTCGAGTACATTCCGGGAAAATTAAACATTTTGGCCAATTTTTTATCACGAATGCCGACTACAACAGAAGAACCACACATCGGCAGGCAAAAGATTGAAGACGACGTCAACTACATTGGCAAAGCGAAGATGAATAACCTCCAGTTCTGCGAGAAAAGCATCTTAGTCGAGTCCAACAAAGACAAGGAGGTTTTTCGCATTATTAGTGCAGTGAAACAAGGGTGGACACAACAGATGTGAAAACAATCACAATTCCAATCGTTTCTACAGCGCAAAGACGAACTGTCTGTAGAAAACAATATCCTCATGTGGCAAGGAAGAATGATGCTATCTGCATCATTACATATACGGCACTCCAACGACTACACAGCGGCCATCCGGGTATTGTAGCTATGCATGCAATGGCTCGGTATTACATATGGTAGCCAAAACTCGATGAGGACATTGCCAACTTCGTTAAACGATGCCAAACTTGTCAAGAGAACCGAAACGGTTAACAAAACGTGCCATTATACTCATGGAACGTTCCAGCACGCGTCTGGGAACGGATTCACATCGATTTCGCGGGACCTTTTAAAAACAAACAGTTTCTGGTCGTAGTGGACGCGCTTTCGAAATGGGCAGAAGTATATACGATGACAAGTATCACGACAAACATGCTTGAGAAAGTGCTTACCCCTATGTTTGTTCGCTCGTTATGGAGTGCCTCAAGTAATCGTTAGTGACAATGGAACCTCGTTCACGTCTCACGAATTCAAAACATTTTGTGAGAAGGAGGGAATGAAACATATTACGTCCTCGTCATACATTTAAATGACGAATGAAGTCAAGCGAGAAGGATAACGAAGATCTCGATGCTCAGCTCAACGCATTTTTATTTAGTTATCGCAATACACCACATACTACAACGGGCAGAGCTCCATATAAGATATTTTTGGGACGACGGCCTCCAACAATTTTCGATGACATAAAGCCATCTATTCAACGTAACATAAACAGACATAATTTAAAAATCCAGCTGTACCACGATAGAGATAACAGCAAAAAACGCCATTTCAATCCAGGTGATAACGTATTAGTTCGAACAGTCAATGATACGAAATCGACTGCTGTATTAGATATCAGCCCACACCAACTACAAGGATCCGCAAATTCATCTGCTACCGTTAAACAGAATCGCAGTCCTCAAAATCAACAGGTTTCGATAACCGGGTCCGAACCAACAACGGCAAAAGTAGATCCAACTCCAGTTATTCGACGAAGCCAGCGTCCACATAGGGCACCATTTCGTTTGGATTTGTAATCGCAGCAATCAACTGTGGTGGGGAGGAATGTCATGTGAATCCAGCTTTAAAAGTATAAAAGGTACTCTTTTATAGTTTTGATAGTAGTATGTTAGGTTAGAGTTTTTCCTGTACACGAACAGACTAACAATATCTGGTTTAGAAACAGTAAACATAACAAGTTGGATGGCTACTACTTTTAGATTTTTCATATAGCCTCACAGTTGTTTTCCTTTCGAAGATTTTAATCTTGAATCAAATCACACTGGATATGTTTGGTGTAAACTCGAGTAACATCATTTCGTCCAATCAGTTTACAAATTCTGCACGAGAAAAAAATGTTTTCTGATCATCAATTCAGATTAAGAGAAGAACACAGAATCGTAGAACAAGTTCTTAGGGTCGTACATCAGGAACGCCCTAATGTATATTGCCACCAAGTCTATTTTTTTAAATTCACATAGTTATTCGATTTTTCTTTGATCATTTCAATTGTAAAATTACAAATAATTATAATTGGTACTAATCTTAACCTATCGAAAACTAGAAAAAAAAATCCTAAATGTAATTCTTCTAAATTTTCAACTTCTTGACTGATGAGGATAGGACGATACAAAGAATGTTTATCATCGTCCAAACCGAAAAAAAGGATCATCCAATTTCGTTTATTACCATTTTTAATTCTGGCACCACCATTAAACCCAAGAAAAAAAAAATCCGCAATTTCATCATACTCTAATTCTGTTATCTTCACAACATATTTCCATTTAACAAATCATTTTCTTGGAAAAAACATAAAAGTCATCAATTAATTCCCAGTTTTAATAGTAGCTGCTGCCATTTTAATTTCATTCTGTAGATATAACATAATATAAAAATTCATATCGTAACACAATCACTTTCAATACTGTTGCCTTATTGTTGTTGTCCTATAATGGACCAACCATTTTCATTGTTGACGCGCAACGAAAATACAAGACATAAACAAATACAAGGGAAAATTGTAAAACGTTTTTTTTTTTCATTAATATTATCGCTATAAGCCACTGGAATGATAAATGATCCGAAAAAATTTAAAGAAAAAAATTATTTGATGAAATAACGACCAAAAATTTGTTGACCAACATGAAAGCTGGCAAAATGAACAATACAACAACAAAATAAATAACGAGCAGCATCAAATTTACTGAATGTAATCTATAATTGTATGTAGTATATAGAAGAATTGTAACACTTGACATTATTTTTTGTTCTATACATACTAGTACATTACAAATATATGTCGACGTCGTTTTATGTGTGCTAACTATAGTGCGAGATAATTGGAAGTTTCAATGATGATTTGGTTTTCTCGCAACATAATTTTTTTTTGTTGTAATGTGGATATGTGACGATGCACTTTAACATTTTTTTTTGCAGTGTATATAGATAGCTGTCTGTCTACTAATAGGATTTGTACCATGTACTATAAAAATTAAATCTGGTACACAAGCATGTGTTTGCGGTTTTATTAACACACAGAATTATGATTTTTGTTTGTTTTTCGTTGCATTAAGTTTTTATGCGATTTACTTATTTATGTGAATGCGGTATTATATGGTATTTGATGTGTAAAATATGGATTATAATGTTCAAGTGGTTGGCTGCATAGTAGGAAAATTTAAGTGTTTTATAGAATGGTTGTAAATTGCGCTTTACTTGTTCAATTTAATGATGGAATTATACAAATGACCTTTGGGCTATATCATTCACCATTTTGATTTAGCCGAAAATGAATTGTAATTTTACAACTTTAAATTTAACGATTAAATGGGCGGCTTAAGTATAGCGGAATATAAGGTCTGTATGTCTAAATGGCAAGAGAACAAAAATATTTATACGTTCGAGAAAGAGAGTAGCAGAAGGTGGTATAAAGACTTCTTTGTACTAAAAAAGTAGCTATCAAAATTTTCGCTTGAAATCGGGTAACCTTTCCATGATATGTGCCCATAATTATGAAAGTGGTCTAAGTCAAAATTTAAAAAAAATAAGTTTATCACTTATTTCACATCCATATTGTCTTAAACTATATGTATTTAATGTAATTTTGACGATATTGTCAAAAATGAACCTTTAGATAGTGGAATGTAATTTCACCGTTATACGGAACTCATTTAGTGTTAATTATGAAAGTGGTCTAAGTCAAAAATTTGAAGAAATTACATATAAACATAACTTGAAAATGGCGCGTGGCCCTCTTCGACGCGTTTCTGAACTACATAGTAAGCTGGTAAAATAAACGATTGTAGAGTCCTAGGTTCTACTCCCCTTTAAGTTTTATTTTGATATCAGTATAATCTAGTTATGTAAAATCCAGTTATATAATCCAGTTGTTCTTTTATTTTGATATCAATAATTTTATTATTTACAACAATCGCGTTTACAATTTAGATCTTGATATGATCGAATTTACAAGAGTAAATGTGTACTCAGTCAAATAATAATAATATTGAAACGGTAGACCACAAATTTTTGGTATCGGGTCATTCCTTTCTACCGAATGACCGTGATTTCGGTTTGATAGAAATAAAAATAAAAAAGGCAACTTACTTATATAACCCTCAGCATTATTATGAATTGATAGAAAAGTGTAGAAGCAGAAATACATTTTCGATAAAACGAATGTCGCAGCCGGATTTTATTTCATCGAAGTCACTAGAAGAATCAATAACAAGAAGAGTAAAAAATACCGCGGGCGAATCTGTCTCTTGGCTAAAAATTCAATGGATGAGATTCTTGAAAAATGAACCTTATAAAATTTTCTATAAAATTTCTTTAGATGATTCTAAATTCCACGTTTTGGATCTTTCACCTAAAAAAGGAAGACCAAAAATATACGAAAATATTAAATTACTTCCAATATACAGCACCCTTAGACCAATAACGGAAGAAAAACATAAAGATATTATGTGTTTACTACCATACATCCCTCTAGTTTATCAGGAACATTTTAAGAATCTTAAAAACTAGAAAAAATGATAAAAATGGATTCCTTTTTAAAAATAATTAATAAATGTTCATGAGTTATTTCATTAAAGTTATTGTTTCAAATAAAACTCATAGTTCTTATTGCTTCTAGTCATTTATAAAACATTCAATTAATTTTGAAAATGGTCTAAGTCATTTAGAGCTTTAAAAACAACATTTTCGTATGAAATTCATACAAAATTTGTTATTCATAATAAATTTCCATTAACCAAGACTAAGAAAATTATAAATTAAAGTGTCGCATAATATAAAAATATTTTTTAATTCGTTCAAACGCAATTCATTAAATATCTCGAAACAAGAAATATATGACTTATACCACTTTCATAATTATGGGCACATATATCAATGGTCTTGTGTGGACAACATGATATATACATGCGCTGGGTGGGCTTATAGAATGAATTGTCACCATTATCGAATTCTAGCAAGCGCTCAAATAGAAATACTGCGCTTTGAGTAACAAAGGCATACAAGATCATACGAACTAAAACAGTAGCTTATTTTAAGAAAGATAGGGTTAGAGTAAGACATTAGATCATTTTTAATTCCTTGCCAAATATTGAGGAGAGACTAGTAAAAAAACTAATTTTAAGTTTGGTCTATAATTCAAGTTTTACCTAATCGCACCATGCGCTATTTGAGTACCCAATAAATCAAAAGGTTAGTCCTAATAAAAAGGACTATAGGCCTATATTATTTAACTTCAATCCACAAGTACCAAAATTATGGAAATCCTGCCCAAAAGTTACCAAACAATGCTTGTGATAATTTGTTTTTCAACAAACAACAACAACAAAAATCGTTTTCCATCTTTCTGGAAACCTGTACCCTTAGTACCTCGAGAGCGGCTTGTACGATTTCAATTATTTTCGGAAATCTGTTGTTATGGTCAAGAGGGCGAATTGAAAAGTTTTCGGAAGCCATACGTCAGAAGGACGAAGTACTTGTCAAATATGATATTTCCCGGTTTTGGATCCTCGTTGACAAATTATTTAAATTTATGACGGTTTAAAGATTGAGTTGTGCGTTTAGCTTGGGGTTGAGTTAAGGGCGAAGTTAGGGTTGGGTTAGGGTTGGGTTAATGTTGGGTTAGGGTTGGGTTAGGCTTGGGTTAGGATTGGGTTAGAGTTGGGTTAGGGTTGGGTTAGGGTTGAGTTAGGGTTGGGTTAGGGTTGGGTTAGGGTTAGGTTGAATTGGAGTTGAGTAGGATTTTAATTGAGGTTGTGTTAATGGTTAAGTTATTAACGGGTTGTATTGATTTGCTTTGGGGATTGAGTTGGGCATTAAGTTTAAGGTAAGTTGTAGTTTGTTAGTTGGTTGATTTGAGTTGAGGTTGAATTAGTTTGAATTAGGGTTGAGTAACGAGTTTAGTTGTGTATTATTTAGGGGTATAGACGAAGGTTAGATGGAGTTGATTTGGTTTTGGTTTACGTATGTATGTATTTTTCGGTACCATATTGATTTAAGAAACAACTTGTGCATTGACTTTAGGATTGGTCGGGGGTTAAGATTTGGATCTAATTAAATTTTTTTAAGTTGAGTGGGTTGAGTTTGAGGCCCATTTATGGGTTAATTTGAGATCCGAGTTGGAGGCTAGATTAAGTTGATTTGGGCCGTGTTGATTTGGAAGTTGAGCAAGTGATTAAGATTAGTTAAGGATTTATTCAGTAGTTGAGTTTTTTATTCCAACAGTACAAGCTTTATCGGTATGCGGGTAACGAAAATCCGTATAGAGACACGACGAACGGATCCAAGCAGAGCGCTAGCCTTAGCCACTATTAAATTAATATGGTGCCAGAAATTCATTTGACGATCCAATACAACTCCTAAATCCTTAAATGTCGTAACTCGTTCAATAGGTGAAAAATAACATTCTTTTTCATCAAGAAATTCATAGTCTTACACTTGTCCGATTTTAAGGGTAATTTATTTTAACTCGATCATTTGTATAGCAAATCAAGATCACACTGCATTCGCAAACACTGTTACAGAGAATCACCAGATTTTGTTATCCTCAAATCGTCCGCGTAGCAGTTCTGACGCAAAGAAACAATATCGTTAATGAAGAAATTAAACAACATAGGCCCCAAATGAGAACCCTGAAGAACACAAGAATGAACTTCAATCGTCTTTGATATTACACCGGCAATGTGAACCACCTGCTCACGATTACGTAAATACGATTCAATCCAGCTCAAAAATAATACATTCATTCAAAATCTGTCCAATTTGGCAGGGATGAGCTCAAACTGCGGAGGGTCAAATGCCCTCGAAAACTCCGTGAAACAACATCAAGCCGACTTTTGGAATTAAAGCCCTTAAATGCTTGAGATGATAAACTTAAGAAATTTGAAGTGGTAGTACGGTGTCTGATTAATCCATGATATTCAAGTGCTAATGATGATTTAACATTAAAATTCAAGTAGTCAGATATAATGAGCTAAAACAATTTTGGAATCAAAGAGAGTACTGATATGCCACAATAATTTTTAATGTCACTACGTTTTCCAGATTAAAAAATATTGAGATAATGGTAGTAATAATGTCCTATTAAGGTGCTTAAGTACATTTGCAGGTATACAATCATATCCACGTCCCAATTTCGTTTTAGATATACCTTGGCTGACATAATTTTCGAAAACATAAGGTATTTCAATTAAATTATGCTGATACTCGATAAGAGAATCCACCGAAACATCATGCAAGTCTAAAGAATCAATGAAAATTTGTTCTTCAGCACTTGTGACACTGGATGGAAAAACTGAAGGAATAACCTAATCATCAGTGCACCAGCATATCGATCTAGTAAAAACAAGAACGTCTGAGATGTAGCGAACAGAGGAAGGCGTGGTTTAGTGATTCAAGAATAAATGAATAACGACACAAATACATTCGCAACACCGCCCGTCGACAATGATGAATGATGATTAGGAAATCTCGGGAGCAGATGACAACCGCGATAATTTTTTGGTTTACTTTAAATCGTGTAACAAGTGGACTAAAGTTTATAAAAGTAAAGTGAAAAAAAATCAAGTCAAGTGACATAAAAGCCGAACTCAGAAGCTCAGTTCGTAACAATAGTGTAAGTTATAAACCACAGGGGAGTTTTGAGGTGGAACATACGCCACATATAAATATAACGATTTAACAGTCCATGACAATTTCAAAGCAACATATTCCACATTACTATTTTGACAGATTACTTTAACAGTACTGATTGAGTAGTGCACGGCTATAAGAACTACACCACCATCAGATGTATCACTTGTTAGGCTGAATTGGTCACATCTGTATGTTACATAATTGTCACCGAAAAATTCATAATTTAAAACCGCTGCATGAAAATTAGTCAGACAAAAAACCTATACTGGCAAACATGATGACGATTAAAACTGTGAAAAATGCGAAGAGTTGAAGGTTAGGTTGCGTTGACTTGGGATAAGTTCACTTACGCGACAAAAGTTCTTATCAACCCATAAGGTTTCAGCGCTTTATGTTTTAATATTTTTAACACAGAGTATCTTAAGTCTTCGAACGAAAAATAAGTGACATTGTTACTCATATTTAGACTGGTACGGCCCTTCACGTATTATTTTATAAAAATGTTAAAATTCAAAATTTGAAATATGCGAAACGTGTGTTACGAGGTAAAACCTTAGAGTCAGAGAAATTTTAAATATTTTTTTACCGTAATCAAACAGCCCTCCTGTAGGAGTAAATGACTTTAAAAATGCATTATCGCTTTTCTTTAAGTATTGGCATATATGGCACCGACAAGCATAGGAGGTGGGTTAAGAAAATGTAATGTTTGCATGATGTGATCATGGAATTAGTCAAAATAAAGTATGCAATCTGCTTTGCTTCAATTGCGCATGCTTAAGGCTAATTGATCAATTACAACGGGCGGGTTGATGAATTACACAATTAGTATTCATATTTAAAATCATAAACAAATTTAAATTCAATTATTTTGTCTTGGGGCGTTTAGGCAAAATTGCAATATTTTCTTACAATGTTCTAAATTTCTCTGCAGAAAACAAGTAGGCCATTTCAAAACCGGAACATTAAAAAAAAAAGTTTAAAAACACAACTCCGTCTTGAAACAAGTTATTAATTTATTTTGATAACTCAGGTGAAAGGCTACCGACACAATATTATTATTATTATTATTATTGAAGGGCCATACGGGCGATCAGCCGCCTTGCACTGCGACCTAAAAGATCTATTGTGCTGGACCCTGCTTAATTATCCGTCCAGTCCATATTCAGTTTCCTAATGAACCTGACTATACTGCCTCCCGTTACTTGATACATACTATCTGGGCTTATTGCTCTCCCTCCTAGATGTTTACTACATCACGTAGTTTCGCTAGAAAGACGGTAGCATTAGAGCCCAAGGACTTCGAGGGGCTGTTCTATTCCCGTATATTCCTACTCCTGCCCCTTATTCCGTTTGATTTTACTCTTACGAGTTGCTGGGAATTGCAAATCGCCTGTAGGTCACCCAGCTCTACTACAGGAACGCTAAATAAAACTGGAGGGTGGACTGATTATCCTATCAGCCATTCATCCATCAGCATATGCTGTTCCACCTTAGATTAGGGTTTCATGTCAAGGTTTTCTCCTTTAGCGCCGTACTTTAGCCTGTGCCAAATGGCCAAAAATGTGCCAAATGGCCTTAGTTACCAGTGGTTGCCACGAGGAGGCAGCACGTACACTTGCGAATTGTAAACAGGTTACCCCTTTCACAGTTGTACCCATTACGCAGTTGCCTAATGACATGACCAGAACAGCTCAAGTGATGCGCACCCTGCTGGAAGGTTACGGAGCTGGTAGATAAATCTACTTAACTTTGGTCCTACCCTCCGACAGAATAACTTTGAAAACGCTTGTGAAAATTGAAATTTACTTAGTGAAAATAGTCGCAAAATTCGTGGTTCGATCCAATAAGTCAAATCTTTTTTTGAAAAACAAGTTGTTGGAGCTTGTAGCAATTTAGAAAAATGTCTGTTTACCTAATTAAACGACAAAACTATCATAAAACTTCAATCAAATGTACTATATATTTTGAGATGTTAAAATTGAAATCGTAAGAAATATGTTGCCTAATAATATCTGAAAAAAAAATTTACAAACATATTCACGATTCAACAAAAATGTTGATTTATCCTATAGTGTAATTCATTAACGACAAACCAGCCATTTGTTGATTATAGAGGATTAAACAAAGGGGGAAAATTTGGACGAAAAGCATCTTTGTATGTTGTACCAAATATCCAGGCAGTCTCTAAAAATTATTAAATTACAATAAGAATATTCGAAATTAATTAGATAGATTCACTTATTATTCATCCGTTAATCAGACACCACAAATGCCGAGACGACAAAATGTAGCAGTTAGAATCGTCACAGAACTATGAAATTACATTGTAAGAAAACAAAAAAAAAAGCAAAATAGGCAAGAAACTCACCATACGTACTAGGTGTTTTTTGGGTCGCTAAACACGACTCCGAAGCCTAAATTGCTCCATCAAGTCCCTTTTTTCACTAACCTTAAAAATTGGTTGACGCGACCCAAAAAAACACGTAGTACATATGGTGGCGTTATTTGTCTATATAATGCATTCAAAAAACACCGATTGAAAGCTTGTAAATCGATTATTGCTCTCAATAAGGCCAACAATTTGATTGTTAGAAACGATTTGAAAAGTTTTCATTAACAAATATAGTAACCTATTGATCTGTAATCCGAAATTATTTCGGAACAAGCATATTCAGGGATAGGTGTTCATTCCAAATATTCTTCGTGGCTGCCATAACAACGTAATCAAAAATAACTGTCCTGTGTGGGGTTTGCTAGTTTCCTTATCAGGCGCCTCCCCAGGTGGCGGATAGGGAAAAGATTGCCAGATATGGCAGGTACCGGGGAAATCAAATACTCGGGGCGGACCAAAAACAAGCACACCCAAGCTAAGGTGGCACTACATACGCTGATAACTGCGTGGATAAGAGGGTGCTTAGTCGTTAGTATGTGAACTCCGAATTTGGCGACGTTCGGTTTAAAACCGTAGCCATCCCATGATAATGCAGAGCTCTGACATGGGTGACCGTTATTTCTCGTGCTACTCGTGGGAATAAAAATGATAGGAAATAATAATAATAACCTAACGAAAATAGAAAACGAGACGGATGAGTCTCTATCAGCATCAAATCAATCATCATCGTTGGATGCCGATACCAAGGATCCTGAGGGGGACCAACTATTGCAAAATAAAGGGAACCACTTTCCTTAGAGCACGAAAATGTTAAGATCATCCATTCTAAAGGTTCCAAATGTAAGTAGTTGTATACTACAACTAAAGACGGCTGCGACAGTCGCGACTGCGTCCCAAGTAACTAATAATACCCCCAATCTGAGGAAGTCATTTAAGCTCTAGTTGAGTCTAGGCAAAAAAATAAAGAAATATAAAATTAAATAAAGCAATTCAATGGATGCAGCACCATATACAACTTCTTGAAGAAAAAGTTAAAAACCTTGAACATAATCTAAAGATGGACTACCAAACTGGTCATGAAGTTTCGGTTGAAGCCGAAGCCCTAAACCAGGAAAACAACAACAAAGAAACGGAATGTGCTAACTTAATTGAGTATCAAACCGACGACTAAGATTTAGAAAGAGAGACCAATTGGATAATGAAAAAGTCAAAAAGGGCTCTAAAAAAGCAAAAAAACACTGGAAGTAAGTTCTTCCAGTAAAACGAAAGCTGAGTCGTCCCGAGAAATGAACACTAGTGTGAACATATCGGGAGCAAAGGTAAACCAATTACCAACTATCAGCAAGAACAAGAAAGAAAAACTACCACCACTAATCAATATCACACATGTCGGTAAATTTAGCGTTATTCAAGCGCTAATGAAAGAAGTGACAGAAAAGAAGTATAAGCTTGTGTCGCTAAACAACAACGTCTGGAGGGTAAACATGCCTGATCCAGACGGTTATAGAAAACTTTCAACTGTATATTGAATCATAAAGGTATCCAATGGTATACATATGAAGACAAAAGTTCGAGACCCATTAGAGTAGTTGCTAACTAACGATCTTAGATGCAGTTAATATGTGTAAAACTGAAAGGAAGTCTACCGGCAAAGGAGGCAGTATTGTTAATAAAATAAAGTTACCACTATTTACTCTGACCTTTGCAAACTCAGAGAAAATTGAGAACACATTCAACATTAGGAACATCTTGGGAATGGTTGTCCGAATGGAGCCAGTGAAAAAGGCAACAGGGATCATACCACAATGCAAAAAGTGTCAGGCATACAACCACACGCAAAAATACTGCAATCGTGAAATCAGATGCGTAAACTGCGCGGGAAAGCATGACACTGAAGAATGCATGATAGATAAGAACACTCCAGTAAAATGTGCTAACTGCCAAGGAACCCATCTTGCTATAGCTGTAGAGGGTGTGAAGTAGCCAAAACACTGCAAAACATGCAAAATAGGACAAACAAAAACCAGCTAAAGAGAGCAACGAAAGAAAAAGAAATCCCGACAAAATCTGTCACTACGTTCCATAGTGCGAAAGTGGGGCTACAGATCAAAATGTTGGAATTCAACAAGCTATGACAACAATGCAAAACACCTTAAATACTACTGTCAATCGCCTTTCTAAAATAGAAGAAAATATAGAGTTTCTAAACAAGAAACAAATTAATCTTGAACAACAAGTAGGACATCGAGAAAAAATTAAGGAGATTTCTAGCTAAAAAGTTGCTTTATTTTCTGATCCTTCACTCCAAAAAAAATGAACAAAACACTAAGAATATTAACCTGGAATGCTAATGAACTTCTACAGCATCTTCCAGAGCTTGAAATCTTTTTGAATATACAGAAAAAATTGATATATGATTAATAGCAGAGAACCATTTCACTAGAAAGTCTTATGCAAAAATAAAAGGTTACTCCTGTTACCATTCTATACATCCAGCAGAAAGAGCTAGGGCTGGAGCAACAATATTCATCAGAGAAAAAATCAAACACTTCGTAGATGTTAAGCTCGAATGCAAATTGTATCACTTAGCGTGAAACTAAACAATTACAAGAATCTGCAGGTTGCTGCGATATCTTGTCCACCAAAAAGTCCTCAAAATGATGGGCTCAAATTTCGTCATAGGAGGAGACTTCAATGCCAAACATATGCATTGGGGTTCGAGGCTAATATCACCAAAAGGAAGAGAACTATTAGAAGCTGAACATCAAATAAACTGCGAATTTCATTCAAGTGGTATTCCTACTTACTGGCCACCGGATACAAACAAAATACCAGACGTGATTGACTTTTTCATAGCCAAAGGTATTTCAAAAAGCTATATCCACATCGAAAATAATGAAGTTTTATCCTCGGAACATTCTCCAATCATACTTACGATCAGTGAAACAATAATTGAAAAAGAAAAGCCACCAAGGTTACCAAGCGTAAAGACCAATTGCAGAAAATTCACATTGTTAATTGAGGAAAGTATTGATCTTCAAGTTCCAATCAAAAACCGAACACAATTTGAAAGAGAAGTAGAGCTGCCGATAAGCAATATACAGACCACAGCATATGAAAGCACTCCCTTTACCAAAAATAAACCTCACAAGAATGAAACATATACACAGAAAATAAGAAATCTGGTGAGGGAAAAGAGGAAAGCTCGCAAAATCTGGCATAGAAATAGAGCACCGGAGAAGAGAAGCTGCAGAAGTTAATACAAGAAACCAAAGCGGTAAGCTTTAACAAATATTTAGTAAATCTTTCTGGCCACAAAGAAAGCGATTATTCTATACGGAAAGCTACAGAGAGACTAAAGAGACCAAAAGAGCAGGTGCCGCCAATTAAAAAAGCAGATGGTACTTGGGCCAAAAGCCCCAAAGATAAAGCTGATCTTTTTGCTGAACATCTGGAAGAGATGTTCCAACCTTTGACTAGACAAACAGCAGATGAAAAAACCTTTCTAATGCAAAAATAAGATGAGTTAGACATACAACCAGTTACAATGAAAGAATTTAAAAATGAAATCAAACATAACCTAAATGTAAAAATGGCTCCTGGATACGATCTTATTACAGGAAAAGTTATTAAAAATTTGCCAGGAAAATGTCTTAAGAAGTTGCTACGCATAATTAATGCAGCTTTTAGAATGAAATATGTTCCTCAGCAGTGGAAAATAGCAGAAGTTATTATGATACCTAAGCCTAATACGCCACCTAATGAGAAAACGTAATACAGACATATGTATATCTGTATTACCATCATTGTCCAAGCTCTTCGAAAAATAACTCCTCAAAAGGATGAGACCTCTGATTGAAGAAAGACACCTGTTTCCATCGCATCAATTTGCTTTCAGAGAGAAACACTCCACCATAGAGCAGGTACATAGAGTCACTAACGTGATTGAGAAGACGCTTGAAAACAAAAAGGTATGTATTCTAGAGTTTTCCTCGATGTTGCTCAGGCCTTTGACCGAGTCTGGCATGGAGGAATTTGGAATAGGAGGAGTCTGAAATATAAATTACACCGCGACCCTCCTAAGCAGTTCTAAGAGATATTAAAACCATACAATGAAGGGATATATTTCAGAGTGAAATATGAAGGTTCTCATCATTAAAGAGAATTAAAGCATGCGTACCACAAGGGAGCGTGCTCGGACCAGTCTTATATTTGCTTTATACGAGAGACCTACCTATTACTGGAGAAACAGATATTGCAACCTTTTCGGATGATACAGCAATCTTGGCGGTTGGAAGTACAATCTAAGAAACAACCAGCAAATTACAGCACACTTTGAATGAGATTGTCCACTGGACAAAAAATAGAAATTAAAATTGAATGAGCTAAAATCAATTCATACAACATTCACCTATCTAAAAGTTTGATCACTTACCTATAGTATTAACAAAAATAGGCAGGAAATACGAACACGGCAAAATACCTAGGTATGACGCTCGACGCCAAGTTAAAATGGAAAGAGCATGTCAAGAAAAAAAGGCAAGAATTGGATATAAAGTTCAGAAAAATGTATTGGCTCATTTGAAGAAATAGTGAGCTTACCATTCACAATAAGCTGTTTTTATACAGGCAACTACTTAAGCCTGTGTGGACCTATGGCATCCAGTTCTGGGGACGCACAAAGAAAACGAACGTTAAAATTATACAAACGTTCCAGAAGAAAGTACTGCGATGCATTGTCAATGCACCTTGGTATATTAGAAACGATAATATACATAGGGATCTAAAGATGGAAACCGTCAACGAAGAAATCACAAAAAATACCTAAAAATATATCCAGCGTTTACAACTCCATGAAAACACGGATATTCAACATATTGTCAACGACACCGACAGCACATTGACAAGACGTCTAAAAAGAACGAAGCCGCTTGATTTAGTTTCTCAGGACTGAAAGTTGCTGATGTACTGTGTTATAGTCCAACTAACAGAGAATTAAAATAAAAAAGAAAAATTGCTAATTGAGTTGTAATCACTTTAGCTCATTTAGCAAAGATATTACAACTCTAGGTTCTCATTTTGCAGAGTAATACATTGGTATAACTCTTTGGGCCTTCAGCCAAAATTACGGGGAGGGGGAAGATATTTCTTCTTTTTTTCAGTAGATATGTTATGACCGATTGGCCTCTGTATTTTTCTGATTTACCAAATCGAAAATATTGGGATTGCCACGAACAATTAATAGATTTGTCTATAAAGAATGCCGAAAAATCAACTCTTGAGGCAGACAAATTAAAATTCTTAAAAAATATTCGTCTGGGCATAATACACACACAAATGAAGTTTCTCCATGGGTTTTTTATATTTGATGTAGTGAATAATAATTCGCTAGGTCGGTACGCTTTGGCCATATACTTATTGTAAGTGGTTAGAGTTGAATTTTTGTAGCTGCCAGATGAGTAGACCAACTTTTCAGTACGAAACCAAACTACCAACATAAAGAACTCATGGAGGCTTCTCATTTTGCAGAGTAATACATTGGTATAACTCTTTGGGCCTACTCTTTATGCCAAGCAGTGCTTGTCCCTTATATGTCTTCTAGGGTCTATAAAACACTTTTTTCGGGGATTATTTTCGCGCTAACTCCAGAGATGCCTTTGATCACTAAATCGTTGATAAAAACACCATTTTAATTTGTTGCCTCAGTGCACCTACTTTTTCTGCTTATATATTCGCATCGGTCGTGAGATTTTCGATTTAATTTCTTGCTAAGTCAGATGTCTTATTTGTCGCGTATCCCGTTTAATGTTTTCTCAAAACATAGTTCAAATGGGTCAAATCTCTGTTTGAAATCATCGTTCAACTTTTAGTTGGCGTCAACGATGCATTTTCTCATGTCCAAAAAAACATCAAATTGGTTGAAAATCGCTCTGAACACTTATCTATGAGGTTAGAAAAATAATAAATACAAAATATTTCAATATTATATTTTAGAGGGAACCAATTTTCAAAATTATTTGCTTAGTTGTTTGTACCACTGACAGACTATCTAATAGCATTGGCAGACTAAGGTTTAGTTAGTAGCGCCACAAGTTTTTAAATAAATCAAAATAGAAACAACGTAAATAGTAATACTTAGTTACTAACCTTGAAATAACAAGCGATTCGCTAATCTTGAATTAGACAAACTTCAACTAATATCAAACAATTGACTAAACGTGCCTAGCTAATCCCAAGTCTCTCAGTGATACAAGGGTTGCTAAATAAATCATAGAAACAACTTATCCGCTTATCGGGGTTAAAACGATGTGAATGTAAAAATTTTTAGCAATGTAAAGCAACTTTTAGTCGCACATTTGGTTGCTAACTTACGCGTATTTGGTTGCGTAACGTATCGATACTTTTTATTGGTTTGAAACACAGAAAACAATAAACTTTCCGAACAAAATTGTTACCACATTTTACAATCACTACAATTCCTTAATATAACATACATATGTATCTATTTACACTTAACAAACGTTGGTAATATCAACTGCACAAACAAACTTAAAAACCATCAAGATATTAACTTAGATTTAATAGAAAAATTCCGCACATCCAGAGACCACAGTTTACACAGCCATTTAATGGGTTAAAAAAAAAACTAAAATTATAAGTTTTGTTTGATTTGTTGTCCATTAAAATTCAATTTCCCCCCAAAAAAAACTATTTTAAAGTCGAACGAGAAAAAGAAAAATCTGTATTTTCCTCAAACATCAATTTTTTTTTTTGCTATTCAAACAACAAAGGAACAACTTCTTCACTAAAGTAAAACCTGATTTAACAACTTTCTAACAAAAATATAAGTTGAGGAGAAAAATTGTGTAGAAGTTAGACATACATTTTTTTGTATACAAAACCATATACGAGAGTACAGCAAAGAAGATAAATGGTCAGTATCTGTATTGGAAATTTAATCAAAAAAATAAATTTTTCTCATTTTTCTGGATTTTCTAAATTCTCAACTAAACTAACAAAGTGAAAAATGCAATTTACGAAGGAAAAAAAACTACTTTAAGTTTATTTTGTAAATACATATGCTCGAGTCGGTACATTAGCAACAAAAATTTAAAAGCATTTTGTAGGTTTCCTATTTTAAATTGGACAATGACGTTTCCTGTATATTTTCAAATTTTTAAGTATAAAAAGGATACGTCTGGAATAGTGTAATCGAGCAACTTAATTGTGGTGGCATTTCTTTTTACGTATCTTATAAAGTAACTTATGTTCCATTAGGGTTATTCAACGCCACAAAATTCTTTAGAAACATTTTACGATTCCAATCAAACTTGTTTATTTTTGATTCCTGATACTAACCTCAATTTATTTGAGAAAGATTATTCTGTTTATTAGAATTATGTAACACACTGAAAATAAATAGAAAAGTCTTAAGCAGTTCAAAATACCAACACGAAATTTTATATACTATCTAGTGGTTTACTAAAGCACTAATCACACAGGAAAACGACAGGAAAAAATGCATTTGGTTTTTTGTTTTATTTACGTACTATCTGTGCCTTCTAGTCTATAGAGCAATAATTATTATGATGTATCTTTTTTAAAGCTTTAATAATCGTATAACATTTCACTGTTTTCCATAGGAATCCATAATTGTAACGGGTTTTACAAAAAAAAAAATTTAAATAAAGATAACACAAGAATAAATTTTTTTGGTTTAGTATTTTATATAACACATTATAATCCTTAAAAAAAATATTTATCTAATACAAACTAGCATATGAAAAAAAAATTATAATAACAAAAAAAATTATTAATTAAATAATTTAAGTAAGATACAAAAAAATGAAACTATTGTATAATTAATAGTTATGAAAAGAAAGAACGATGAATCCTGTGATCCGATGGTTTTTCAGTTTCCAGAATTTAGTAACCGTCAAATAACCTATGAAAAGAATGGAAAAAAATGTGTTAAATTTGAAATAAAAGAAAATATTCTTTCCTAATAAAAAAAGACACAAAAAGAAAATTCTTTCTTCCACCTTGAAATTATTCATTTTTATGACATGGGTCAAAACTGTATTTAATTGGGCGCCATCTTCGATTAAGAAGAAAAAAACAACCCGTCACGTGTTTCTTTTTTTCCTGGCACGGTACTCTAAAAGCTCTATGAGAACTCAAGGGCGTGGGGTATTGAATAATTTCAAAGCTAGAAAATAAAAAAAAAACTAATCTCAACTATGTATATTTTGCTATAATTCAGGAAACCAAAAAAAAATATTATGAAATTAAATAAGTATGTATATAGGATAATATAGGATCGAAACAAATTTATCTGCTTACCACATGTACGCTTTCCGTTCTTGGACCGTTATCATTTAAATCACCTGACTTGGAACAAAACAAAATTTCCATGGACTAACTGTTTACTTCGTTAACCATCTGTATGACCTTTCTTATTGTGGCACGCAAAAAAAACTCCAGCTATTCGTCCAAATCAGCTCACACGAAAAAAAAAAATGAATAACACCACTCAAAAAAACTACAAACTAATTTTAGTTTGATCCAAATAAAACTAGGAATGGCATAAACTTAGATGGTATCAAAGTAGTAACAACAAAAAAAAAAATTTGTTCAAATTAACACAAAAAAAATCCTTTGAACCAAACTAAGTGCAACAACAAATAAATTTTCAATATTCACTCAATATATATATATATTGTTATACACGAGTATGTCTCTCGGCTTTATATAGATTATAAGTCATTATATACTTATAATACAAAAATCCACATACTTTAAAATAATCACTTATATCAAAAAAAAAAATGTATATTTACGTAATATTCAGCTAGCTGAAATGCGACGATACATAAAACTCCAAGTCCAAAAAAAAACAAATCCAATTGTAGTTTTTAACCAGCCATCCAGTAACTTTACCAATTTTGTTTTTGATGTTGCTTGTCCAACGTCTCCGGTCCAAAAAAACTTTATCAAATTTATTCCACTCGATCATTATCAAAAAAAATATTCCATCTCCAACTTCTCTCCTCCTCACTGGTACATCTATTCTCATCATCAATCTGCTTTGTGCCATGCACTCTCATACACGCTCACATATTGATAAGCAAAATCAATTTATTGGAAAGGTTAGGGGAAATGGTTTATGAAATAATAACAAAATAATGATTTAAATATAAAATAAAAAAAATTGAGAAAATGTTCAATACCCAAAATAAAAATAAAATTTAATCAGGGATATTTCACCCAGCAAATGTGTTCCGCCACGCTCGCGTTATTCCCATAAAATTTTCAAAATTGTTACATAATAAAAATGATGTTTATTACCTACAAGTTTTTCAATGAAAAAAGCACAAATATTATAAAACATTTATATGAAAGTTTTCTACATATCTTTAACAATTGTTTACAAGAAGGTTATATTGCTACTAAGTAAATATAAATTGAAGAAATATAAAAAGTAAATTATTTCAAAAATATATCTTTCGAATTATTTCAGTTTAAAAATACATCAAAGATGGCTCTAACGAATGAAAATAATGTTACGTTTTTGCCTTGTCAATTAAGGTTCGTATCACTGGATTGTGAACAAACTCAATTTAATTTATCACCAACGAATTTATTTACTTAGCGCAAGAATTATTCCAACACAATTTTTTTACAATTTATTAATAAAAATTCACAAAATCACTTTATATAAATTATTCTCAAATGTTACTATACACTTATAATTTTTATTTCGCGCAAAAACACTTTTTAAATCACTTTTTAATTCCATTTAATCTTCACACTGTCGCATACCAAATACTACTAATAATCTTACAAGTTTACACTATCGCGTTCCAAATTTGAATAATCTAATTTGATTTCGTTCGCCTTTTTATATACACAAACCAAACTTCTAGAAAGCTCATGACTTTCCCAGTACTTATAGTGCAGAAACATTTAGAACTGTTTTATCATGGAAAATTCCTTTTTAGTACAGTTAAACATTGAGCAATTCGTTTAACTTATTCTATTACACACTAGGTGTCACCGTCACAATACTGACTAAATGTATCTTTAGTTTTACTAATGTTCCACAGATGTCTACAGTCTATAGAAAAATTCTGTTACGTTTTTGCCTTGTCAATCAAGGTTCGTATCACTGGATTGTGAATAAAACAAAATCAATTTAATTTATCACCAACGAGTTTATTTATTTAGCACAAAAATTATTCCAACACAATTTATTAATGATAATACACAAAATCACTTTATAAAATCGCACAAAAATACTTTTTAAATCACTTTCTAATTCCTTTTCTAATCTTCACATTATCGCTTACCAAATACTAATAATCAAATTCGACTTCGTTCGCCTTTTTATATACACAAACCAAACCTCTAGAAAGCTTAAGACTTTTCCAGATAGAATAGCGTTAAAACATTTAGAAGAATTTTATCATGGAAAATTCCATTTTAGTACAGTAAAACATTGAGCTATTAATTTAACTTATTCTATTACACACTAGATGTCACCGTTACAATATTTTGTGAATTTTCTTTGCTTTTCCTACAATTGTTGAACTGGAAATTTCCCCAGGTGGTAATTTGTGGTGCGATTTTACCAAATTTTTAGTGTTATCGCTGCCATCTATGTAATGTATATTGACTTAATGAACACACGATTTGGAGTAAACTTTTATTTC
Organism: Tipula vernalis; assembly: GCA_958295665.1. NCBI lineage: Eukaryota > Metazoa > Arthropoda > Insecta > Diptera > Tipulidae > Tipula > Tipula vernalis. Next base: position 74,440,350 of record OY282559.1, on the reverse strand, counting down.
AATTTGTTTTGAATAAATCAATTATTACAAGAAAATGAAAACGATTTCGGTTTGTACACCGCCCTATTTTGTAATCTTACAATCATCTCGTTCCAAAACTCATTTTTCTTAGTTATCATTCTCACCGACTCTCTCACTGTGATCCACTCTCTCTTGTAATCGAGAGGTGAATCACTCATTTCAGACCACAGAATGTGTATTGGGGTTGAGTTAATCGCCCCCAATACCACTCTTGCATATGCATTTTCTACTTTCATTAATTGGCTAAAAGCCCCTTTCGAACCATTCCCATATACACTAATACCATATCCAATTTTGGAGGATATAAGGGCCTTCCTTAACATGTCAGTCACACTCGGATGAGCGCCCCATTTAGGTTTGCTCACCCGTTTAACCACATTTAAACGTTCCTTGCAGTTATCTGCCAAAATTTTCATGTGCTTCCCAAAATTCATACGTCTATCAATCCAAATACCCAAATACCTGTACGCATTTACTTGTTCAATAATTTGACTATCAACACTTATATTAACATTTGCAACGTTTGTTCTGAAACTCATATAAGCACACTTATTAGGATTCACTCTCAGATTCAACATTTTAAGTTTTTGAATTATATCATCTACCCCCTTTTCCGCTCTTTGAGCCGCCACATCAATACTTCTCCCTTTTCCAATTACTACAAAATCGTCTGCAAATTGCAGAACGATTTGATTGTCTGTATTGTTGTGGTGTATCTCGCTGGTATATAGGTTGAACAGAGCTGGAGATATTCTACTCCCTTGCGGAAGTCCAATATTTGCAACTCCCTCCAACCTAAAACCACTTCCATTCAGAACCATTTTTCTATCAGTCATGAAATCTTTTATCCACATACATACTTTCCGTGAAAATCCAAAATTCGATAGAATTTGTTGTAATTTCCACGGAACCACATAATCATAAGCTCTTTCGATGTCCAAAAATACCGCAACAGCTTTAAAATTATCCTTTCTTACTTCCCAAACAAACTTTTCCACACACTCAATTGCAGAGTGGTTCTTTCGAAATCCAAATGTTGTCGATGGCAACAAATTATTCTCATTCACAAAATCATCCATTCGTTCTTTCATCATTCCATTTAAAATTTTTATAAAAACATTTAACATACATATGCCTCAATAATTTGTTGCCACATTTGGATCTCTATCCCGTTTAGTCGATGGTAACGTATTTTTGTCGCACGTGCTTGTCACACGTGATTGTCCTTGCGTTTGTAAATGTTGTTCATCTGGTTTTTGTGATGTTATTGTTTATTGTTGTGCTTGTTGTTGTTGTGGCAACTCGTTGATTGTATTGCACAATAACGGAAAATCTTGTTTTTTATGACTATCTTCGCCGCATTTAAAACACCTCTCTCTCATTCCATCGTAAAAAATTCTTGCTTTTATATTTTAGACGTATATAAATTGCGGAATTTCGCGTTCGATTTCCAAGTAGATACCTCTCACACCCGAAAATACCGGTAACAGCGAGTTGGCAGCAAATTTTTCTCGTCTAGTGGACAATATATTGCCAAACCGTTGCATGGCCTCACACAAAGTTTTTTCGGAAATCTCTGGTGGTAGATTGAATACCCGCACATACCGCATTACACCACTTGTACCCTTAACAGTAACTTCTGTTGTTGTTCCATTTGTATATGTAAAGATCAGTGAGTTTTTTCCAATATAAATTTTTGGTAATTTTGTTCGTTATTAAACTTGATATGTATACACCGATCGTACAAATCTTGATACAGTGTGTGTATCTCTTTACTGGTTAATCCCACGTCACCACAAATGGCATCATTTCCAGCTCAGTAGGCTTTGGATCCGTCTTCTGGAACTGTACCCTCGCCGTATTTTGCCTCAAACTTTCCATTTTTTTATTCCACAACCTTGTTTTAACAGGTATATGTATATATATTGTGTAATGCGCAAAATTGCGCTAGTAGCCTTTTGTTTGCACTGATTTACTTTCTATTATTTATTTGTTTTATTTTATATATTTTTTCACTGTTAACGTCTGTACTCGACGGATGTTGACAATCGAATGAGTGTGAAATATTTGATCAGCCTATATAGTGTTTAGGAGAATTAAATAGGTTAGAGCTTCATGTGCTTTAAAGTTTGGAAAAGCTTAAACAATCTTCCATTAAATTCTTGTCAGAAACAATCCTAGTAATTCGGTTTCATATTCAAGCATTTTTCTGCAGAATATTTTAGAATAAATTCAAATAAAAACAATATAGTTGATCTTATTTTTGAATGCGTTCGAGACTGCCAACGTGATGTGACCATACAATGGATCCCATCACATAGACAGATCGAAGGGAATGAAAGAGCCGATATGTTAGCAAAAAAGGGTACATTAAATGACATGGTTCAGGAGTACGAAAGAAAGGATGCAAGAGACGTACTTCGAATGTTTCAGATGAATCTGTGGAGAAAATGGGAGAGTGAATTTAACGAGAAAAGTCTAACGAAAGGAATGAAGTACAGCGTGCTACGTGGTACTCCTTTGAGAATTCCGTTCTTTTAGGAGCTCAAAGGAGATACGCGAATGTTGCGAACTGTTGAGAGAATCAGGCTGAACCATAGAAACAGGAAGGAATGCTTGTGGAAACGTCATTTGAGTGAGGACAAAGATTGTGAGTTGTGTGGAAGTGTGGAGGATGTTGAACATCTCATATTGGCTTGTCCCAGATATAGCCAATATAGATCTAAGTTCAACATCCTTCGGAATGCAAGAAATCTAAGTGATTTAATGAATGAGGGTGATTTTTTGACTTACAAGGAAATGTATGAATTTATTAGGATGAGTGGAATAACAATTTAATACGAAACAAATATTTACTAGCCGATAGAATATGTGAGGGGATAATCCGGTTCTTTTTAAGAGTGAGGAAAATATTATTAAAAATGTAAATTGAATTAAAATATGTAAACAGAGAATTATAAATATGATTTTTGGCGATATGGCTCTTTTTTATGTAGGAGCCAAGCCTAATAAATAAAAATAAAAAAAAAAAAAAAAAAAAACCATGTTTTGAAGTGTTGTTGTCAAAATACTGAATGAAAAGTTGTTGTTGTCAAATCTATTAAAATTTATATTATTCGCGATATTCAATCATAATCTCTATTCTTGTGAAATAGTTGATCGGCCTATATAGTGTTTTGGAGAATTAAATAGGTTAGAGCTTTATGTGCTTTAAGGTTTGGAAAAGCTTAAACAATCTTCCATTAAATTCTTATCAGAAACCATCTAAGGTTCATATTCAAGCATTTTGCATTTTGCTGGAATATATTTTAGAACAAATTCGAATAAAACATTGTTTGTAGGTGTTGTTGTCAAAAAGATGAATGAATTTTTTTTTTTATTATTTTTTTTTTTTTTTTTATTATCAGGCCTAGCTCCTACATACATTAGAGCCATATTGCCAAAAATCCAAATTGTACAATTTTTATTTACATCTTTTTAATTCATATTTCAATATCTAAAAAAATTTTTAAACTTTAATATGGATCCGGATTACTCCCTACACATATTTTGTTGGCTGCTTATTTTTCATCAAATTGCTATCACACTTGTCTTAAAAAATTGATACATTTCAGAAACAATCCTAGTAATTAATTATGTACCATAAATTTACAAAATGATAATACGAATAGCAAAACGTATGGCACACATATGAAATCTTCCACATTGAGATTTTATCAACGTAAACTTCCAGTTTGAATCGAAACTTTTCTTTTTCCTGTTAGTTTCGGAAATCGCTTAATTAGAAATTAAACTCAAACTTTAAGTTATGCTGGTATTTTCCAGATATAAATGTTTTATAAAGAGGAGAAAAGTAACATTTGCTAATACTATAAGTACATGGTTGAAACCTATATATAGGAAAAAATCAGGTAGCAGTTCAGTCACTATAGCCTGTTGAGATCATTGAAAAGTGATTTATTCTTCATAATGCACAAAGATCGAACCTGAATTACAGACTCTTGTAAGCATTAAAAAAAGTATTCCTTAAATTAATGTGTCTAATTATCGTTTCATGTAGAGAATTGAAAAAATTTGAAAAAAAAAAAAATAGAAAAAGTTCTGAATTTCCTTTAGACATGTTCCCACGGTGTGCGGGAAGCCGAAAAAAGTTGGTCTACAATGCCGAAAAAAAACTAACGTCATATATAAATACAGCATGCTCTATAGTGTCATAATCCATTAAACAGAAAATCGTATCTGGTTATTTAACAAAGTAATCACGAAAAAACGCGATATTTTTAATTTTAATTGAAAATATCATTTCGGCGGCCAATTTAAAAAGGAAGAAATCAAAGATGATACATTTTTTCTTAATCTATATTCCTTTATCTTCAAAATGAATCCTATATCAGTATTTTGCGATAACTAGTTTTTGTTTCACAACCAAAAATACACTAAAGGCAATGCCACAAGCACAAACGGCAAACTGGCATTTCAAACCGTCAAATCCAATTATTGACAAAATTGTTCGATTTTCTATATCAAAATTATTAAAAAATAGTTCTAATGTATAAGTTCTACCTTCTTCGTAGAAAACTTTATTAAAATTGATTTAATTTCATTTAAAAAACCCCAATTTTATATTTTGACGGACGGATTTTTGCTTGACGGCCGGTAAAACAAAAAGTTGGGGTTTTTTGGATGAAATTAAATTAATTTTAATAAAATTTTCTTATAGTAAGGTGGAACTTATAGATTTGAACTATTTATTAATAATTTTCATTTTGCAAAATGAAGCAACTTAACCATAAATTGGGTTTGTAGGTTTTAAATGCCGGTTTTCCGTTTTGCATGCCTTAAGATACAATGCCGACAATCAAAATAATCAGCCTACTATACTTGAAACAATACTAACTCAAGGTCACTGTGTGCGGAAAGGTGAAAAAAAATTTCCTAAAATGCCGAAAAAACTAACGTCGTATATATTTTGAGCAAGCTGAGGTGTCATAATCCATCAACCAGAAAAAAAAAAGGAGAAAGGAAAATAGTAATATTTTCCGATTCCCAGAGTGGTTTATGTTTACTAAAATGTGGAGGTGGAAGAGAAGGCAATGTGTATGTTGATTTGATTTTTGAATGCGTTCGAGACTGTCAACGTGATGTGACTATACAATGGATCCCATCACATAGACAGATCGAAGGGAATGAAAGAGCCGATATGTTAGCAAAAAAGGGTACATTGAATGACATGGTTCAGGAGTATGAAAGGAAGGATGCAAGAGACGTACTTCAAATGTTTCAAATGAATCTGTGGAGAAAATGGGAGAGTGAGTTTAATGAGAAAAGTCTAACGAAAGGAATGAAGTACAGAGTGCTCCGTGGTACTCCATTGAGAATTCCGTTTTTTTAGGAGCTCAAAGGAGATACGCGAATGTTGCGAACTGTTGAGAGAATCAGGCTGAATCATGGAAACTGGAAGGAATGCTTGTGGAAACGTCATTTGAGTGTGGACAAAGATTGTGAGTTGTGTGGAAGTGTAGAGGATGTTGAACATCTCATATTGGCTTGTCCCAGATATAGCCAATATAGATCTAAGTTCAACATCCTTCGGAATGCAAGAAATCTAAGTGATTTAATGAATGAGGGTGGTTCTTTGGCTTACAAGGAAATGTATGAATTTATTAGGATGAGTGGAATAGCAATATGATACAAAATAAGCAGTAGCTGACAGAATATGTGTAGGGAGTAATCCGGATCCATTTTAAAGATTAAACATGTTTTGGTCAAAATTAAATTATGAATTAAAACGTTGTAAATAAAAATTGTACAAATTTGAATTTTTGGCGATGTGGCTCTCATTTTTGTAGGAGCCAAGGCCTAATAAAAAAAAAAAAAATAAAAAAAAAAATAAAAAAAAAATAAAAATCTTAGCTGATCGGAGATCATAAAGAAGGAAATCATGAAGAAGCGCGATTTTTTTATTACACACATCAAAAGTGTACAAGGAACACGTGGTTTTTAGGTTGTCATCCCCTTGAATTTGGTTCGATTTTGTTTTGTTTTTTTTGTTTCTAGAAGATACATCGATTCAACATCAAAAAATTTCAGGGATAACTGTAAAAACGATTACTGTTTTATCGAAAAAAGTGTTTTTAGTCTATTTGAGTTGAATTGTTATCTCAGATTTTATTCAGTTTTCCCTCCTAAAAAGAGATTTTAAAATTTTGTGTAGAAATATAGAGTACAGCAATACAAGTCATTATCTAACTCATAGTGAAATAGACAAAGCAGTACGAATGCTACGAATTGAAAGAAGCCAAGCAGATAATGCCCGTCATTTTAATGTGTCCCGTAGCGTTACCTATATGCAGGTTACGGGAACGGCAATGTGTGACTGGGAATCCGTACGTGCAGATAGGGAATGTTCCAAAATGTTGTTCACTGATGAGTCAAGATTCGGATTTCACCCAGATACTAACACGCATAGGATCAACTTCAACGAAGAATACTGCCGTATTTGGCATCAATAACAACGCGAGTGCAACTGTGCAGTCTCCTTCAAGATCACTGTAGACAAATTCCACAAGACAGTTTCGATACGTTGACTATAGCTCCATGCCCAGAAGATGCCAATCTGTCCTAAATGAAAGAGGAAGGAACACCATTTATTAGGAAATAAAAATAACTGTACTAATTTGATGGAATCAAATGAAATAAAAAAAAATCTGAATTGTTCAAAATTCTTAAATTGATCTTTCTCTACCATTATATTAATAAACTCATCGTTTTTACCGTTATTCCAAAAAATTCCACCGTCAGGGACTATACGTATCATAATTAATCTTTGGACACTTGTTAGCTTAGCTTTTTTGCCCACTGATTCTTCTACGGAGTACAATTCGGTTTTCTGAGACTCGCTCGTCTTTATCAACATTATCCGCATTATCACTATACGTTTCTGGCAGAACTGTTATGCATACTTTATAAAAATCCTGTCCTCCTTCTGCCATGATTTTTATTTTATAGTAACCAATTAAGTTTCTTTTTTCTAAAATATTTTTTAATAAAACTTCACAATTTGCATATACGACAGGTCTTTCCTTTTTCTCATTTTTTTTATTTCTTTTTTCAAATTCAAAAATTCCTGTTTTATAGACATAATTTAATGTATTACGTTTTTCAGATTTATGTTTATGCATATTCCTTTGGTACAGATTTTCTGCCAGCCGTGGATCTTATAAAATTTGAGAACTTTTTCATTTGCCTGGTTGGTATTGTATGTAAAGGCATTGCCACAGCTATTTCGCGCGAAGCATTAAAATTTCGCGCGCGGATTTTGAATAATTATTATTTTGCAATTAAAATTATTAAAAGATGTTAAAGATTGGTTGTAAAACAAAAACTAGTTACCGCAAAATGACAAAAGTGACATTTTAATGATTGAAATTTCAACGATATATCTATCGATATATTATTTATGAATTACTTTACTAAAATCGCGTTAAAGGTATATTATTTCTGAGCAATAAATTCCCTTGGAATAATAGGCACGTTCGGTTGTGGTGAATTAACTGAATAGATATTGAGTTACTATTCCGATAATTGTTATAAAATAATTAAAATTTAAAGGTAATCGACCACTTTCTTGGATCAATTATTTTTGTGTGTCACATTACATCTAAAACAAAATAATGCCAAAAACACCAAAAACAATTATCTGAATTACCTACCCAAGCAAAATTATTATTCAGATAAATTAGTAGCTAAATATTTTTTAACTGAAGTGAAGTATACCAAACGAACGGACAAATCAGTTCAGTTAATTAAGTTAATTCACCACAAACGAACGTACTAAAGGTTAATAGCAATTTACTAACGGACGCCCTTAATATAATATCACGCCATTAGGGTGGAGAAAGTTCATGGGAAAGGCGCTGGGAGAAATATGAAAATGGAATATGTGAATGCTCTCTAAACGAAGTAATTTAAATTCTTAAGGATTTTCAACAGTTTACTAGAGATTTATAACTGGATCTAATTGTTCAAGCTCAATGATGAGAACAGGTGTCAGTTCTAAATAATCTACGAGTAACAATGAAATTTTGGAAATGTCAAATTCAAAAAATTGTAAAAGCAAGTAGTAGTACTCTGTGAGACATTAACGAAACCTTTCTTTATCGGCAATCAAGCCCTGTTAAGCAGTTAAAACCACCCTTTAATTTAATCTCCAAAAATGCTTTTTTTTTTCTTTATATCCCGATTGCTACTCCACTATTTTGCTAAAAGTACAAGTCGATAGTAAATTAGATTATAGTTGTCGCATCTCTATTTCTTCAGGAGATGAAATTACCTGTTTCCGCATATTATGGGTTGGTTTTAACCACTAAAAAGGGCTTGGTTGCCGATTAAAAAATGGTGTCGGTAATGTCTTACAGAGTACTACAACTTAGAACAGTTTTATAACTTTTTGAATTTGACAGTACAAAAGGTTCCGTTTGAAGATTATTTGGAGTCTGTGATTTAGCAGCATGGGAGTAGAAGCTTTCTTTTGTCTTGACCAAAATATAAGAAAATACCTACCGAAAATAACAGAAAAAGTTTTTAAAATATAAATGGCTGGTTTGGTGATCTTTAATAGAAGCTGTGTGGGAAAAGTGTCGTCCAAGAAGCCGGATAGATCCAATTTTTGATTTTTGTTTTAAAACGGCATTTCATTGTGGCATAACGAATTGAGAACATTTAGACCGATATAGGCGAATGCACAAAGATGGCAGCATTAGACAATTAATGGTTTTTTAATTTGTAATTTTTAAATAAACTGGACAAATAAAGTTATCTCAATTGTACGTAGTCCTACGTTAATAGGCCGCGTCTCGGACACAAGCTCGTCGGTTTTTTGGTTTTTCAGTGGGTTTAACTTGCAGTGGTTGCTTTTTTGAAGTCGGAAATAAATCCTAATTATTTTCCGGATTGTCACTAAAATTATATAGTTTTGGTTGTAAAACCAGAACCGGAATGTCACTAAAATTATTTAGTTTTGGTTGTAAAATAAAAATTAAGCATGAAATCCGAACTTTAAAGCGTATAAATATAAAAAAATTCTAGAATAGCTATTTAAAATTAAACATTCAATCAATTGTTATATAAAGCTGGTTTGGCGTTTATTGGAGGTGGGACCAAAATTGAGTAGATTAATCTACCATGTATTAGGCAGCTGCGTGATGGGTTCAATTGTGTAAGGGGTAACCTGGTCACAATTCGTAAGTTTATGCGCTGCCGTCTCGTGGCAAGCACTGATAACTAAGGTCATTTGGCACATCTTGGCAATTTGGCACAGGTTAAATTACCGTTGATAAAAGACCCTAATCTAAGATGGAACAGCCTATGCCGATGGATGAAAGGCTACTTTCAACTTCCAGGAAGACGATGCAGAAGTTGGAATATAGAGAAGTGAAACTGCCTTCTTGAAGTCCTTCGGTACCAATGCTACCGTCTCTCTAGCAGAAGTACATGCTATAGTAAACACCTAGTAGAGTAATAAGCCCATATACATATATGTACCGCATACATCAACAATAATAATAATAATTGTTATATTAAACGATAAGTTCTGCGATTTATAGAATTGATAAGTTTATCCACTTTGTTCGTTTACTCAAAAATTCTGCACCCGCACATTACATGAGGCTTACTCTCAAAATATTAAACATAATATATGCGTATGTGGATAGTCTGCCAAAATACACACATAAAACATAATTTAACATGAATAATGATTTTTTTGATTACACAAGATTTTTTGTTATTTGTATTACACAAAGATAAATTACACAAAATACGAAAATCTAATAAACTTAAGCTGAGAATAAAATTATTTTTATGATTAATTATATGCAAAATGAATAAAGAAGATGACATAACATCTTTTATTATACATATGTGTACATGGTACATGGATATGGTTGAAGGAAGGTGCTCATTAATAATTTAAAATAAACTTAAATATAATTTAATTTAAACAAGACTAAATTCTATTTACAATACTATCTTCCACATACATTTAATAATTATGTCTGTTAATTGAAAAGATTATTTCGTTTACGTGCAAACCTCAAGACATTAATATTTTTTTTTTATTTTTCGAAAGAAGCGCGATTATATTAAACCATTATACCATTGTCGCGCTCTCGAATCAAGATGAATTATTATACTACGGGTATATTGTTTAGAAATCCTGCAATGATTTCATTTAATGGGAGGTGATAAAATCCTAGAATTTTTTGTTAAATAAAATACGCTCGTAAATAAAAAGAGTTATCGTAAAATAATGGATGTATAGTCGTATATTATAAGGTCGAAACAAGTACAAAATTTCATTATCTATTAATGTGTGCGACAATCTGACATCAAAACACTTTAAAAATTAATAAAATAAAAACTCTCGGATATCTTTCCCCCGTTTAACAAATAAAATAATAATACAGCAAGAAATTCTTGGACACATTCAAAATATTAAACCATGTTAATCTTTACGGGTTTTGTCTCTGTTTGTTATTTTTTATGAATACATTACGATTATGGAGATTTTATATTTTATTTACGACGTTTATTACAATGCAAGTAAAATAATATAAAACTCTGGATTTTTGATGATAAATATTTATCTGGAATATTGGTGGAATGATGTTAGTTTAAAAAGATTATACGGCTACATTATACAATATTTAAGACTAACAACATTGTTTCTGCAAACTCGTTAACTCACAACAAATAATAAGAAATTACATATTAAATAATTGAAAGGGATTTCAAACGAAACCCAAATCGGAAGTATAATAACATTAAAGAGCTGTCAGAATAGAAGTATCTATATAGAGTAAAACCACATGCGAGCAAACAGCCACAATTTTTTTTCAAAATAATGGAAAGATAATAGTAAAAAAATGCTAAACCAACGACGATACACCGTTATGAATTTGCGTTACTTTGAGTAAGAGACTCCTATGATGGCCCACGTGTTTTTCTAAATTTGGACAATCCTTCAAATCCCCTATTCCAAGCAGCCAAATCACAATGTCACAATTAATTATAAATTAGCTAGTACTCGACGTGTTGACCATCAATGTCTCATTCATCACCCTTGAACTTCGACGTTTCAGAAGTAGCTCTAGTAATTTCCATATTATACAACTCTTGTACTGTTGGAAATATTTAATAATTTAAATTACTACGGTCAGAGAGTAGCCACAATATTCAAAATTTATTTCGTTTGTGCTTATAACAACGTTATACGAGCAACGTAAGTATAAGCAAATATAATTCTATCAATTAAAATAGTGAGCGACAGTGACTTAGAACTACATAAAAACTGTATTTAGTATTTCTGTTAAAACAGTGAGTGACTCTATTTGTTTTGATTTATTATGATTAGTTGGAATTTTATCACTTAGAAATTCATTAGTCAATCAAGCTGCAAAAAAAAAATTCACTTGAATAGACTTCAGGTAATTTCTCGTAAAATTAATTACTGAGCGTTGCGACAATAGACGAACTATCTGTCGAGAACAAATACGAGAAATTTTCAATATTCGGGTTATAGAACATCCATCAAGATAACGCACATTTACGAGCTTTAGGAACACTGCAATATCCAACAAAACATTGGGACAATTTATTAACTTATTTAGTGTACTCTATTGAGCGATGTTACTTCTTCAAGGCGTCTTGCTATACATACATTAGAAAATTTTTTCAATTTTTTGAGTAGCGGCAAGAATCAAATGCAAGAAGTCATAAAACGCAGTTTATGTTGAAACTGTTTAGAAATTGAACATAAAAGTGAAGTATGCCCCAATATGTTTACATGTTAGAAATTCGGAACAAAATTCATAACACTGAAAGCAAAGTAATACCTTTATCCATTAATAGAAGCATTTGTATTATTAAAAATACAGTGACTACATCCGAGATAGTTTACAATAATAATCCAACGTGCTCATTATCTTATACAGGTTTCACACTTCAAATTGAACATATATAAAATGGTATATGGCCAATTAGGATGAAACAAATCTAACTCGCAAAGGATTTGAGTGGAATTCGACTTGTGCGATGGAAATGGGGACATTAGAATGATTTTTGGATAAAGTTCTTAAATATGGTCAAGTAGGAAGGAAGTTATTTGTTCCTAAACCGATAATGATTAAATTCGATATTTCCGTTGGAAATGAGATTCTAAAATAATTTTTGGATCAAGTTCTGGAATATGATCAATTAGAGCGGAACATATCTTATTCACAAAAGATTTCATAATGAAATGTGATATATGCGATAGAAATGGAATTCTAAAATGACTTTTGGATAGATTTCTGGAACATGGAAAAGTAGTTTGGAACTTGGCTATTCCTAAATCGATTATGATGATCGAAAGTGGGATTCTTCCATTACTTTTAGATGAAATTCTAGAATATGGCCAATTAGGATGGAACATATCTATACCACATTTTCGAAAGGTACCCTTGGAAGTGTGATTCTAAAATAGTTTTTAGATGAAATTCTGGAATATGTTGAGCTGCAATAAATTATGGGGAACCTACCAACGCAGAGAATTGAAATTTATTCACCGAGAGCACAATGTAGAATGACATTTTTTAAGTCAAGTACAAAAATACAAATTTCTATTGTTAATTATTTTATGATGATTCACATCTGATGATACAATTTCGGTTTTATTACAAATTACGGTACAACGCGGGTTTATTGATTTAAAGATTAAATTTAATGAATTTTACTGTAACATAAATAAAAGATTTTATGGCTAAATGAACAGAGCCGAATTGGATAATTTTAAAGTTATGAATTACAAATTGAATAGAAGATATTATGCTTGTAGATTAAACATCCTCCCCGCCTTGATGGGTTCCGTCCTTCAACTCGACGTCGTAGATAGGAAGAGAACATAGCTTTGATATCGAAAGTTTCAATGATCCAGTTGAAGTTTTAACAGTAGCAACGCGAGTATGTCCATCATAGCCAGGGTATATTGCGACGACTCTTCCCATCTTCCATTTTAGCGGAGGAAGATTATCTTCTCTGATTAAAACCAATTCACCAGGAGCTACTGATTTAGTAGCTGATGTCCATTTCTTTCTATGTTGTAGTTCACATAAGTATTCTTTGGATCACCGAGATCAAAAATGTTGCTTTACTTGTTGAACCAATCTCCAGCGGCGTACAGTAGAAATATTTTCATTTGTTATCTCTGGCTCGCGGATGGTGATAAGAGGACGACCAATCTGAAAATGAGCAGGGGTCAGGACATCTAGATCGTCAGGACTCGATGATATTGGTGTAAGGGTCGAGAGTTTAATACCGTTTGATGACGGTGTTCAATTCTTCAAAAGTAAGCGACGCGTTGCCCACGACTCGGAGAAGATATTGCTTTGAAGATTTTACGGCAACTTCATACAGGCCACCGAAATGCGGAGATGATGGAAGTTCAAAATGTAAAGTGATGATGTTGTCTTAGCAAAACTTTGTAACTTCTAGTTGATGTTGTTGGGACATGAAAACGTTACGCATCTGTTGAAGTTCGGAATAAGCGCCTACAAAGTTTGTTCCATTGTCGGAATATATGTGATGACACATCCCTCGAGTAGCAATAAACATCTTTAATGCTCCTATAAAAGCATATGTGGTCATGGCAGACACCAGCTCCAAATGTACAGCTTTCACGGAAAAACCTATGAAGATTGCGAAATATGCCTTTATAGGTTCCTTTTCTCGGGCCTTATAGTTTATGTAAAAAGGGCCGCAGTAATCTAGCCCGATTACACTAAATGGTGGTGAATGGTTGATTCTATGAGTCGGTAGGTTACCCATCAATTGATTGGTAGATCTCGGATGCAACTTGAAACATCTAATACACGAATGATATGTCTTACTAGCCAATTGACGTCCTTTTAAAGGCCAACATTTTTGACGGATTGCTGCTGACATAGCTTGAGGTCCGGCATTCAACAATCTAGAATGATACTCGGGAAATAAATTTAGTATAAAAGGAAGTTTAAAGGGAAGAAGTATAGGGTGTTTGGAACAGAAAGGTAATGAAGATTTTTGTAGGCGGCCACCGACTCGTAATATGTTTTGATTGTCGATGAAAGGAGACAAGAAATTTTAACGATTTTTTGTCGGTAAGCCTTTTGGTGACAGCATTCTTATTTCATCATGAAATGCTCTACTTTGAACAATTTTGACTATACTATGAAGACTGTCCTCAAGCTCTTTAATTGATAGAGACCCTTCTCTTCTTTCTTACAATTTGCCTCGCAGACGACCATATTAACGACAGTTAGAAATGAATCGGTTGATCCAAGCCAGGATGTTGCGTAGACTTCTGAAATTATTTCTATATTTTATGGAGTCGATTAAATTTCCATAGCACGTGCTTGATTCTTCTTCGATGGAAACTAATACAGATTTTCGATCCGGCGTTCAGGCAAAGCTTTGATTGTATCCAATTTTGAGCATCTGTAGATAAAAATTGGAATCCATTAAACCAAGTTGAACATTTGGGCAACTCTTCTGGCATGATCCCTCTTGAGACAATATCTGCAGGATTTTGTTCGGATTTTACATGGTTCCAGCTGTTGACGTTTGTAGGTTGTTGAATACTGGAAACTCGGTTGGCAACGAATGTATTCCACGACGAAGATTCAGATCTGAGCCAGTGGAGGACGATGATTGAATCGGACCAATAAAAAATGTTATTGATTTCAAAGTTTATTACAGCGAGTACCCGATGTGCCACATCGGCAAGAAGATAGGCAGCGCAGAGTTCTAAGCGTGGAATAGTAGTTTTTCGTAATGGAGATACTCGTGATTTTGAGCATAAGAGTGTGACTACTATTTCGCCGTCTTGGTTCACACATCTTTAATAAATAGCTGCTCCGTAAGCATGCTCACTCGCATCACCGAATCCATGAAGTTGAAGGTTGCTTGAAGATGAACCATTGAACAGATGCCGTTTGATTTTGAGATGGTTACGCTGAAGAAGTTGTTCTCTGAAGATTTCCCATTTGGTATGTAAATTCTGTGGCAAAGATTCATCCCAATCGCATTTGAGCTGCCACAGCTGCTGTAGAAACAGTTTACCGAGGGTGATAACTGGAGCCGTTAGACCAAGAGGATCAAAAATACGTGCGATATCTGCGATAACCGTTCGCTTTGTGATTTTTGTTCTTTCAATGAGTGTAACACGAAAATGTAGTTGAGGTTGCCAGTACATGCCTAATGTTTTGACGTACTCGCAATCATTGATTTGTAGAAATGATTCACGATCTTCTGGGCGGACTTCAGGTAGAATATCTGGTGAAAAGGAACACAATTCGCGAAGAGTCATTTTAGCGGTACCTAGCATGGAAGTAATTTGTGTTTTCATTTCTTGAAGTTCCGATCCCGTTAGCAGATCATCTACGTACATATACGTACTACGGCCATACTACGGCATCACTTGCAAGTGGATAAGTATCTTTATGATCTAAAGATAATTGTTGCAAGCAGCGGGTTGCAAGATAGCTGAAGATAGCTGAAGAGAGCTGAAGCAGTTCCGTAAGTTACGGTTGTCAGCCTGTAGACTTGTAGATCTTCCGATGGTGTATCACGCCAAAATATGTATTGCAAATGGGAATCTGAATCATCGATCCAAATTTGTCTGTACATTTTAGACAAATCTGCACTTACGACAAATTTATGTGTTCTGAAGCGCTGAAGAGATCGTTTTGAACCACTAGTCCGACCATCAGGATGTCACTAAGAGACTGACCTGATGTCGTCTTCGCAGACCCGTCGAATACCACTCTTAATTTGGTGGCAGAGCTCTCAGGCTTTAATATACAGTAATGTGGTAAAAATAGTGGTTAACCGACATCTTTGTCTCTGAGACTAATTGCATATGCCCTAACCTCCTATACTCTCGCATGAACTCCCCATAAGCCTCTTGAAGTTCAAGATTTTGGCTGCGCTTCTTTTCATTATTTAAGTAACGGCGCAGTGACATAGTTCTAGAATCGCCTAACGTAGATGGAGACGTTTTGAGAGTAAGCTTGACGATAAATCTTCCTTGATGATCCCGTTTTGTATTTTCCTTGAAATGGACTTTACATTTTCCTCGATTATAGTGAACTTTTGAATAGATGATGTATTCTCTAGTTTCCAAAATCTCTCGATGATATCATCACAAATTTGGTCATTGAATGTCTTGTCCATGGTAGATAAATTACAGAAATAAGTTTGATTGGAAGCGCTAACTTTACCCGATACTATCCACCCTAGAAGTGTGTTTTGAAGAGTCGGAAGTTCATCAGCTAACCTTATTTGTCCTATTGAAAGCAAACTTAAGAAAATCTCAGCTCCTATCAGTAGATCGATCTGTTGTGGCTGATGGAATTGTCGGTCGGCAAGCTGTATGTTCTTTGGAATAGGCCAAGACTCAATGTTTATGGTAGAAATAGGTTGGCACCCTGTTATTTTTGGTAAAATAAACACATCAATATTTGTAGAGTAGTTATTAATTTGAGATTGTAAAGTGATTGTTGATTATGTTCGACTTGACGTACTTGACTCTCCTATTCCAATAACTGTTAAATGGCATTTATTTCGTTTAAGTCCAAGTTGAGTCGCAAGTGATTCCGTTATAAAATTAATCTGAGATGCGGAGTCTAACAATGCCCTACACAAAACTGGTGATCCATATACATCAAGAAGCTTGACTACTGCTGAAGATAGTATGACGTACGATCTTGAATTTGACTTAGAATTCTTGAGTACAAAGCTTACGGGATTCGTAGATACGTGGGCAACTGTAGCTGAAGACTTCGATATATCAGCCTTTACAGGAGCACTTATTGAGGAGTCATGGTGAATGTGGGTATGTTGCCTTCCATTGCACTTCCGGCAATGTTCCGTATTACCACACACTTTGAGACTATGATCAGCGCTGAGACAATTCTCACAAAGCTTTAACATTACAACTTTTTTGAAACGATCGTCGGATGAAAGAGTCAGAAATCGCGTACATCTAAAAGTTGTGTGTCCAGGCGTTTTGCAGAATGTACACTGGTATTTAGGTGTGACTTTAGACGAAGAAGACCCAGTGCTTGTATGTGCAAAGCTTTTAATTGGTCGCTGTTGATTGTTTTGATGATGGACAGAGCCGGTGGTATGACTACTTAATTGACTGTGAGTAGAACTATCAAGCGAGTGACATCTTTTAGTGAGAAAAGCCATCATCTCCTCTAAAGTAGCAGGTCTTGTCGCCGGTGTTTCATCATTCCATTTCGCCAATCTATCTGGATCTAACTTATTACACATAATATATATTATCAGCTCATCCCAATGTAACGTATAGGTCGTTTAAGACTTGCAAGCGCACTTAAATTTGATTTTATTGTGTCAATCAATTCTCTAAGATTTGAAACAGATGGCTTAGTAATTGGTTTGAACTTAAAAATTTGATGAAGATGACCAGTTAGAAAATAGACAGGTACGACTTAGCTGTTATGTTTTGGTTTTAAAAAACTAACTCAATCCCAGCGTAGTATGAAATACCTCCTCAGACCATAACCCCTCCTTCTCTGCTATGATGTCGATTGAGAACTAGCTCTTCTTTGCGTAGGTCAAGGAAGTAATAGTTATAACCATCGGGCCCGTCTAAATTGAATTTTTTGTCATCCAAAAACACGACTTTATACCACTGGTTATTCCATATCATATGCTCTTTCCCAAATTGAAGCCGATTGTTTTTTCGAGCTTCGTTTAATTGTGGCTTTTTTTTAATTTTCATCCGTTTAAGATGTTTAGCTTTATGTATGGCGCAACGAACTGTTCGTACACAGACATTAACACCGACTTTCTTGAAGCCAATACGAATTGTTTTACGCTTATCTACCGGTTCTAATTTCGAAACACAACAGCCTTTTATATTTTTTCATAGTTTTCAGGATTTCTTATATAATATAGCACAACAGTGTGACTTCGGCCTAGTTTTTCGGCTATGAATCGGCTCGAATGTCTTTGATCGTGGTAAGCATCAACTTTTCCCTTTTCAACATCGTTTAGGCTTTTGTTTTTTTCCATTTTTTTTTAAAACAATTTAAAACACTAATTAATTTTTATTTAATATTTTTTATTTTAATAAAACTAAACAAAAGAAAAGAAAATGAACTGGATTTATTCACGTGTAACAATTAAAAATGATTTTTTTTTACCGTGCTTTAATGAAAAACAAAAAAAGGAACATTTCCGAAGCCAACTAGAAAACAAGTTTTTAGTCATTTGATTAGTGATGAAATCATCTACCTTTCAGTATAGAAAAAACAATAGCGATAGAATACAAAAGAGATGAATTCGGTAATTCCCATTTTTTTATTTAGTGGATGTAATCTGATGTAACGAACTGTATATGGAGGTTGCAACTGAATTAACGACCATTGCACTTATCGAATGCCAAATAACCAACCACACGAGTTGTACCAATTGTTCCCGTTTCAAGAACACCAATTTATGGTACACTGTTTTATCAAGTTTGGGTGGATTGTAAAATTTTACAATAACAACCGGGTCAACATATGGCAACAATAGATAATATCTAATCAAAAACAGGGGTAATCAACATTTGTATGGGGAAATCTAACTACTCGTACGTACAGTAGTTGGTTGTATATTATTTGTAAAACCTAATTTTATAATTTACTATTTTTTGAGCGTTATGCTTTTCTGAGCTGATTTCAGAACGAATTTTCCTCAATACATCTTGAGAAATTGAGAATTATAGAGCTGAATAAACAGCTCTCCAGCGGATTCTATTGTTTCCTTATAAAAATCTATGGCATACCGTGAAGTGAAACGAAATTTACATATAAATTTGTACGCTCGACAATACTTCTTCTTTCTCCGATCAATCGGTTACAAATGTTTGAACAATTATATGATTGTTGCAAAAATCTACTGCTTTAATATTTATCTGATAGCCCGTTAATGTGGTAGTCTTGATATTATAGTAGAGGGTATAGAGTATTAAAAGGTACTTCTGTCCTAATCAAAGAAAATTCATAAATTTTCCCTAAGAACTTACGAAGAGCGAAATGAAAAAATGTTGGTTTTTGTGTCCAATTCTAATTGCAAAACAAAGTAAAGTTTATTTTAAAAAATTCCAGTATGTTTTACAAGAAGCTTAGAATTAAAAGTATAGATGATCTATGGCGTGTACGGAAAAATGTAATATTTTAATTGAAATTGTGCCCAATTTTTATTTACTATAAAAATTGTGTACTAAACTAATTGCAATATAATATCAAATTAATTAAATAAATTATTTGAATACCGTTACATCCGTCAAATCACAAACTTTTGGAAGTCATGTTTTAATTTTATGATTTTTTTGTTTATGTAGCACTAATTAGAAAAAATGTATGAAACATGATTTTTTGTTGTTGTTGTTGTTATTTTAAGACGCAGGATGTCAAATACTTAAAAATTTCACGTTTTTTGTTTTCTATTTATTGCTAGAATTTTATAACTGATACAATTTTAAATGGCCGCCGAAATGTTCTTTTTAAATTTTCTCCTATATGTGCTTATTTTTTTATCTTTTCCTCATTTACATCTATTACACATACTAAAAATTCAGCAACATCTTGTTTCGTTTTCTTGAAAAATATTTGAAGTATTTACTCTTTTTAGGGTATAAAAATCAAATTTTAATGATTTGCTGTTTTCACTCAACGGAGAAGGTCATCTTTGTGCTAAATTCATGGATGAAATGAACTGAAAAAACAAATAATGTAAGAGTTCAACCCTTCTCTTGTTCTATAAAAGAACAAATCATGTAATAGTTCAACCCTATAACCAAATATATTCCACATAAAAACGCCCTAATAGGCCTACCAGAACCAAAAGCTAGAAAATGCATAATGATGAACTCAAGCAATCAGTGCTAAATTATTGTAACATATCCATATAGCAGAAAACTCAAACAGAACATTTTGGCGGCCATTCTAAAATGAAATAAATGTAAGATGCTAGCATTTTTACAATTATTTTATATTTCCTATTAGTTTAGTTTTTTTTCTATAGCAATAAATACAACACTAAGTGCATCAAATTTTTAAACATTTCACATCCTCTAACTTAAAAAACAACAACAATAACATTAAATCATGTACCATAATTTTTTTTAATCGTAAAATTATTTCAAAACGTAAAAATCATAAAATTAAAACAAGACTATTTGGTCTCATATAAAGAATTTTTTCTTGATATGTATTTAAAAAAAAAAAAAACATTTCAAATTTTTTTAGGCACTAAGCATCTCTAGTTGGTACTTTTGTTGTGCACCTATTACCCACCCGTAGGCCCCTAGTTACCGTATATTTGCACAAGCTCAGACCTCATTTAAATACCACAGGGACATTGTTGTTATAAGAAACTCAAAAAAGAGACATTGGTAGTGTATTAAACTTTACGTAAAAAAATCACAAATTTTTCGCTGTTTTCGCAACGTGTTTCAGCCAAGTGCACAGCTTGACTTATCAATTCACAATATATATATAGTTTCTTATTTCAATAAGAATGATAACATTTGATTTAAAACACTAAACAAATTTGATGCTATTACATTAAACAATTAGAAACATCTTCAATATTGATCTACTTTAATTGGAAAATATATGTATTGATATCGAAACCGTGTTATACATATTCTCACTCCAAACTACCCAACATTTTTTTTTGTTTTCATTTAGAAATAAGAAAAAGAATTTTATCAAAATATTTACATACCACTTCAAAACAAAAATTATTAGACTTTTAACAAGAATCTAACAAAAACATTGGTTTATATACTCATACCAGTTCAAAATAAATTTCAATTGAAAAGTTAAATTTATTCAAACAATGAAATGATACCAACCATTAACTTTTTTTTTTTTTTTATCAAACGGAAACTTAATATTTTAAACCAAACTTTTATGTTTTAGAATTCAATGAAAATATTGGTATTTTAGAAATTAAATACTTTTGATGGATACTTAGTGTGGTCTTACATATATCAAGCACAATATTGTTTTGGGATATAATGGTAAAGAATTACTTTTAAATATATGATGCAACCATTCTCAAAACGAAGTAGGAATTAATTGAATTTAACTTAAAATTGTATAGACAACTAGGAGTTTTGCCATGTTAAACCTTTTATTCATGCGCATCCTAAAGTTTGACCCAACAAACATATCGCTTTAATAATATATCAATCTTAACCATACCACGGGCGCAAGAATTTAAAAATAAACAATTGGCAAGTATTTCAAATTGGTTGATAAAATACACTTTTGAATCACAATCGTTTCAACAAAGGCCAAAATGAGCCTATTCAACTGGTATGGAATGATTCATATTGCTATAAACGAAATTGTATAGTAGATGCTCGAATGCCTACCTAACTGTGATTCAGTTTTTATTTTTAGTATTCCTTGACGTTACAAGTAAACATTAAATACATAATACTCTTTGAATATATAGCTAGTTACAAAAAAATAGTTTTGAATATTTGATTTTATTTGTTGCCAACAGTGTTAAAGTTCCCAAGAGTACTAATAGTACATAATATTACATATTATTTGGATCTGTTAATTGTTTCTCTTATTTCTCGCACCAACCCCAAACCATATACAGACTGTCAAAGTTAGCCGAAAGTGAAAAGTCGATAATGCAGATTGTTTAGTCCATCGGAAAGTAAAGAAATGGTAATGCAGATTGTGTAATCCTATTATTAACATTCGACCCGAAAATAAAAAATTTCGTAGTTATCAGCCAAAAGTAAATAGGATACATGGATAACTTACGTGGAAAATCTCGGAAAATCACTTTCCTGTGGGGATATCTCGGAAAATTCGATTTTCCAAAAACCACTAGAAAATTTATATAAAATCAGCCTCTAGAGTGTTATGTCCGGAGATGGATTGCATTGATGTGATCTGTCAATAGCTATCGCAGGAAAAAAATTCAGTTCATGTTTCCCGTGGAAAATCTCGGAAAATTCAAAAAATCTTCCAGAAGAAATTAAAAAATGGATGAATAAAATCAGCCTCAAGAGTGTTATGTATGGAGATGGATTGCATTGATGTGACTTGTCAATAGCTATCGCAGGAAATCAATTCAGTTCAAGTTTCATGTGAGAAATCTCGAAAAATTCGATTTTCCAAAAATCACTAGAAAATTTGTATAAAATCAGCATCTAAAGTGTTATGTCTCGAGATGAGTTCCATTGATGTGACTTGTCAATAGCTATCGCAGGAAAAAAATTCAGTTCAATTTTCGAAAAAACCCGGAATATCGAATTTTCATAGAGTTCCCACGGGAAACTTAAACTGAATTTTTTTTCTGCGATAACTATTGACAAATCACATCAATGCAATCTCCAGATATAACACTCTAGAGTCTGATTTTAACAAATTTCCGAATGATTTTTGGAAAATCGAATTTTCCGAGATTTCCCACGGGAAACTTGAACTAAATTTTTTTTTTTGGCGATAGATATTGACAAGTCACATCAACATAATCCATCTCCAGCCATAACACTCAAGAGGCTGATTTTACATAAATTTTCTAATGATTTTTGGAAAATCGAATTTTCAGAGATTTCTCACGGGAAACTTGAACTGAATTTTTTTCCTGCGATAGCTATTGACAAATTACTACAATGCAATCCATCTCCAGACATAACACTCTAGTGGCTGATTTTATACAAATTTTCTAACGATTTTTGGAAAACCGAATTTTCCGAGATTTCCCACGGGAAACTTTACCTAAATTTTTTTTTCTGCGGTAGCTATTGACAAATCAACATTATTCATCTCCAGCCATAACACTTAAGAAGCTGATTTTACACAAACTTTCTAATGATTTTTGGAAAATCGAATTTTCCGAGATATCCCACGGGAAACTTCAACTGATATTTTTTTCCTGCGGAAGGTATTGACAAGTCACATTAATCCAATCCATTTCCAGACATAACACTCTAGAGGCTGTTTTATTCATCCATTTCGTTCATTCGGCTGGAAACTTTTATGAATTTTCCGAGATTTCCGACGGGAAACGTATACTGAAATTTGTTCCTGCGATAGCTATTGATAAATCAAATCAATTCAATTCATCTCCGACATAGCACTCTAGAGGCTGATTTTATACAAATTTTCTAATAATTTTTGGAAAATCGAATTTTCCGAGATTTCATACGGGAAACTTGAACTAAATTTTTCCCTGCGATAGCTATTGACAAGTCACATTAATCCAATCCATTTCCAGACATAACACTCTAGAAGCTGATTTTATTCATCCATTTCTTACTTTCGGCTGGAAACTTTTATGATTTTTCCGAGATTTCCGATGGGAAACGTATACTGAAATTTGTTCCTGCGATAGCTATTGATAAATCAAATCAATTCAATTCATCTCCGACATAGCACTCTAGAGGCTGATTTTATACAAATTTTCTAATAATTTTTGGAAAATCGAATTTTCCGAGATTTCCCACGGGAAACTTGAACTGAATTTTTTCCCTGCGATAGCTATTGACAAGTCACATCAATGCCATTCATCTCCAGACATAACACTCTAGAGGCTGATTTATTTTCGGCTGGAATGTCAATAACATAATCTGCATTATCGACTTTTCACTTTCGGCTGGAAACTTTCGGGTAACTTTAACAGGGTAAACAATACCACATATTTCAGCATTTATTTTTTCTGATCTCTCTTTTTGGGACCTGTGTTAATATCAATTACCCTAAAATCTACACCATCAACCTTCTTTAATTACTTAAGTATATCAGTAGTATTAAATATGCAATGTACCTCGTTAGTTAGAGTGTTTTCGA
The DNA here is from genome assembly GCA_958295665.1 of Tipula vernalis. Classification (NCBI taxonomy): domain Eukaryota; kingdom Metazoa; phylum Arthropoda; class Insecta; order Diptera; family Tipulidae; genus Tipula; species Tipula vernalis. The sequence continues at coordinate 74,416,414 of OY282559.1, read as the reverse complement.
CATTCCCAATTCTTAACCATTTGAACATGCAATTCTGCTTGTATTTTACCAATAATTCAGAAAATGTTTAACCTGTAACGATTTTTCGTTCTGGGTTTCAAAAAATTTAAATTTAGGAATGTTCAGTAGAATTCAGCCTTTTATCGAAAAACTTTTTCTAAAAACACGTTCGCCCATCTTGAATGACTCTGATGTGTGAGATTTTTGAAATAGCAGTATATTAAAATATTTTCAGTTTTATCAATGATGAAAATAATTTTGTAAAACATATTTCGTTCTGATAAAATTCAAATTTTTTTTCCGAAAAAGGTAAAAAAATTTGAATAAATTTAGCATAAATATTCAAAATATTAAAATCAATAATTTTAAATAAATAACACATAGCAAAATAATAAATAAAATTTGAAAATTACCATATCAAATAAATTTTTTTTTTTTTTTATTTTTTTTTTTAAATAATCCAATAAACAACACAACAAATAAATAAACCACAAAAATGGGATTTTACACAACCTGGAAAAATTTTCCACATATACACATACATTTTCATTTCATAAATTTATGCATAGAGGGAAAACATTTTTTTTTTTTTTGCCTGCCAGTTTTGGTCACACAAATTTACACATAAATAAATTTTATCAGAACACAAACAAAAAAATAAAAATAAAATGTTATAATAAAATAAAATATTTTTTTTGGGAAATAAATTAGAATTAAGATTATTTATTTATTTTTCTTTTTTTGGGTAATATGTTCACTGAATAGAAATTATTTTTTATGTCTCGCGTGATTGGATTTTTATACGTTGTAAATTTATTGGTAATTTATATAAAAATATAATAATAAATTAGGATACAAAAAAAAAAATTGAAAATACTTTGGGATTCAACAGATCAGTGTAGAAATATGTCGTATTTATTAGGTATATGCTTTTATATTATGTTGTTGTTGTACTGTAGAGAAATTTTATTTTTTTATTTGAACCGACCCGATTTCCCAAGTGAAAATATGTTTAAATATATTAAGTTAGGAACGTAGGGCTGGAAAAATTAGCCATGCCTTCATAATAAAATTTTCAATGCAGGTTTATATACATAATAGTAATTAGGTTTATAACCCCCAAACAAGGACTGTACTCGGAAATTTGAATATGTTATGTGTACGGCAGGGATAAATAAAACTGACAGATTTTTATTTCCTGTAAAATTTAGTAATTTTAATTTCGAATAATTCTTCATCTGGAAATTTGTAGTATGACTCGTATTGTCCTGTTTGATGTGTTTTTACATAATGTTTCGTCCTTTTTTACAACCTAGATTAAAATGTATTATATACAAATAAAAAAATAATACAGAAGGTGCGATAACAATTCTGTATAGTATATGAATGGTGACACTAATAATATACGGCGATTTCTCAATGTTGGAATAAAAATGGCTTTGTTAAGCTACTTTTGGATGACTACAGTACCATTGTTGTACATATCTTTCATCCTAAAGCTCTACCAATAATAGCTCGAGGGTATAACTTTCAAACCAAGAAATTATCATACACTCCTGGAGAACTTGTTTATATATTCGTCATTTTGTGTGACATATCAGAGCAGCAGAGCATAAATAAGAGGCCCTAGTCAACGGTTTATAACTCATGGATATGCAGTTAATATAATTTTGTTGATTTTAGATTGTTTATAGTATGTTCTACAGGAACCCATAGGTTATATGATTGAATAAAACTTAAAACTTGTAACGGGCTTGTAAAATAAAGACTGACACTCAACCGTGAAGATATGTATCTTCACTGAAAAAAAAGGATCTCAAATGACAATGCCCGGGTACAGTTATAATTTTATCCACATTATTCTGTGTATCTATAGCATGTATTTAAACAAATTTGTTGAACACCAAATGAATTAATGCAAATTATCTCTTTTTACTGTCACGCGACACACAAGGTCCAGTTTCTTTTATGTTCATTTCGGAATTCAAGGGTACGCAATAGTATTGTACACTTACATTTCAGCGATTTTCATTTTTTAGGATTTGCTTGACCCACTTCCCAAACTGCCAATAAGTTGCAAAGAGCACTATTTTGGCAAAGTAACGGGAATAGGAGAAGAAAAGCCATAGCTGCCTTTCTCCTAAGATCGTCAATGTGTGCGCCGAATTTTAAATGTTTTTCTAGCGTGACACCCAAAAACTTCACTTTATCAACCAATAATAGCGGCTGATTATTCATTAAAATAGGAAAGGTCTCATTGGTTATATGTAGGTTTTATATATAGCAATTGAGTCTTGGAGGCATTTATCTCGTTGTTCCATTTCGTAAAATATTCGTATAAAGATTTTAGAAATTTCCGGATCCTTAGTGAACATTAGTATGGGCTATAATTTGAGCAAAATATAGTTGTATCATCGGCGTAAACCTGAACCCAAGTATCTTTGCTACCGGCGTAGGGATGTCATTTGTGAAGATTACGTAAAGTAATGAACCAAGCACTGAACCTTGAGGGACCACAGTTAGTCTAAATGAGATTTTATTATAGATACCAGGGAGGGGCATATCCCCCCTCGTATTAGTTTATATAATAGGCCAAGGTGCCACTCGTCATAGTCAATCTCATGATTGTGTAGTGGATCTTGGGTGCACAAACCGAAACTGGAAATCTGTGATTAGATATCTGCAGGAATCCAGCAACTTGCCATAATCCTTTCTGCAAACTGGCTCAATACACTTACAGATTAATTGGTATCTTGTTCCCAGGTTTCAACTGTTTACCTGTTTTAGGGATACCTATTACTTTAGATATCTTCCATGCATAAGGAAAATATGCTAATTAAAACATAGCATTAATGATGTTCAAAAGAAACAGAAACCTAGAAAAAGGGAGATTTTTAATAGCACGATTTGAAACACCGTCAACAGCAAGTAATTTTTTATTTTTGAGCTTACGGACAAAACTAATGACCTCATCATAATTTATCGTGATGCTCAATGATCGGAAGATCAATGATCAGACCTTCCTGATCTTCTAAGACAAAGCTTTTATTTTTGTCTTTTTAGCAAGAATGTTCTGATGGCCTTATATAAATTAGATCTAACTGGCGTAATATTGTGTATTTTTTTAGTAAGGTCTTAATGCCAAATTTTTTGGCCAGATCAGAAGATGGTTATAGCGGCCCTGAAAATTTCTTATGTCGATGTAGCAAGGGATCCAATTCCTGTTTGCTTCTCAAAATTTTAACTACATCAATAAACGATGTAAATCCTTCTCTACACGGTTAAAAATGATAGGATAAAAACCATTTTTACCCTAAGGATAAAATCATTTTGGATAAACTTTGGTAAATTTGTAAGATTAAATTTATTCTTTCCCGAAACCTAAAATTTGTTTCGACTAAAAGATTGTTTTTTATTATTAATTTGGATAAAATTTATAATTTTCGTTAAAATTTATTTTATTCTTTTAATTAATCTTTGAATGCAGCAAAATTTATCCAATTGTTATGAGTTTTTGTACTTATTAGACCAAACATGTTTTGTTTACTTTAGTAATGTTAATAATTTTTGGCGAATGATGGAACAATTATACAAATAGACAGAGAAATCACATTTTTGTTGCGACTGCGCAACTAGAGAAACGTTAGTATCGTTGAGCGTTTCGGTTATTTTTACATTAATTGTCTGCTTTCCAGATATAGCCTCCCTGGTGTTTAGTAGTGTTGGATTTCAATCTGCGTAATTCATTCACATTAATTGTTTTGAGTAATTTACTATTTAGAATTTATCAAAGTTGTCGCAATGGTTCTTAATAAATATATTTGCTTTCAGTGTAGTGAAAAGTTTTGTAATATTAGTGGCCTCTTTTTTCATTTGAAATATACACATTATATTTTTAATAGTAAATTTAAACTACTCAAATGCTGTTTATCAACAAAGGTCAATCTGAATTTTCGTCATTTGACAGTTTGAGAAAATACATAAAAATAGGAAATTGTCATGTTCAAACGCTAACCAGTAATATAAACAATAATTGTAAAAGCGATGATCACCTACTTACTTCATCCACACCTATGTTAGAGAGCGATGAAAAACTGAATGAAACTATTAAAAATTCAGAGGATCGAAATGTCGAACTTGATAATTCACTTATGCCGAATGATAGTGTTGTGTCATATGTACCTGATGAGATAAATACTCTCTCAACTGGAAATGAGCATGAAATTTCTTGTTTTATTAAACAATTAAATTCTATGGGTTTACCGGAATCCCAGATTACTTGTATAGTGAAATTTATTTCAGAGTACACGAATAATTTGCTTCATACAGTGGTGCAAGTCTTACCTCCTGATATAAGTAGTTCCTGTAAATCTAATTTTCTTAGTTTAATTGATACTATTAGGTTGGGCGTCGAAAAATTCAAAACGCCATATATGAGACAAAAGATGTTCAAGGAACTGGATAATTTCGTTGCACCAATTGAGTTAAGCATTGGAGTACGGTTTGAAACCAAAATAAATAGAAAGAGCAACATTTACGAGCTGAGTGTAACACAATCAACGTACATGTATGTACCTATTAAGACAACAATAGAGTGGATATTGAATGACAAAGGAATTTTTGATTTGATTTTTAAGAATAAAAAAAAATCTGGATTCCTAGAGAATTATAGGGATGGGGAAAATTTCAAATCTTCAACACAGTTTTCCAAAAACAAGTTCAATTTGTTTATACAAATCTACTACGATGATTTCGAGTGCACAAATCCATTAGGATCAAAAAGTGGACCACACAAAATAGGCGCCTGTTACTTTACATTACGAAATTTTTCCAATCACATCATATCAAAAACAAATAATTTGTTTTTGTTGTGTCTTTTTAATGTTAACGATATCAAGTCCGGCACCTGCACGTATAATGACATATTATCGCCAATAGTGAAAGATGTAAAAGATTTAGAGGAAAACGGACTCCAAATACATGATAATTTAGTGCACGGAACGATTGTTTCAATTTGCTGTGACAATTTGGGAGCAAATAGTCTCTTCGGATTTGTCGAGAGTTTTTCCAGCCAAAATTATTGTAGATTATGCGTTTCTGTAAAAGATGAATGTCAAACGGTAACAATAGAAAACGTAACAAAGTTGCGCACCCTAGAACACTACAATGAATGTTGTGAAAAATTAAAATCCCATCAATTATTAAACAACATTTGTGGAATAAAAATTAAATGTGCATTATCTAAACTAAATTATTTTACATTATTCGATTTAATGACAGTAGATGCTATGCACGATATACTGGAGGGTGTTGCTCAATTAACAATAAAACAATTTATAAAATTATTATGCAATCACGACAAAAACATAATTAAAATAATTAACGATAGAATTCATTATTTTGATTATGGGTCCCTGGAAATAAAAAATAAGCCAAGCCCAATCATGGCTGACAAAGAAGGTCAAAGAATTGGCCAAAAAGCTGCTCAGACCTGGTGTTTAATTCGAATGCTCCCAATCATATTGAAGGATTTAATACCAGAATACTTGATCATCAAATTTAAAATTATTCACCTATTACTTGATATTATGGATATAGTTTTTGCGCCTAAACTCACCTGGTCACTTGTTTTGCAATTAAAATATGTAATTGAAGATTATTTAGAAGAGTTTAAATTGCAATATGGTCTAAAATTAACACCAAAGCAGCACATGCTTATTCATTATCCGACAATTATAACCAAATTGGGACCGTCAGCACATTTTTCATGTTTGAGATTCGAATCCAAACACTATTTTTTTATAAAATTATCATCCAAAATAAATAATTTTATAAATATTTGTAAAACACTTACCATTAGACATCAACAATTTATGGCAGATCAACAAATCATATTGGGTATCGAACATGAATATGGTATTTTAAAACCCAAAATGTGGAATTTCTTTGGAGATTCAGGCGGAAAAATCGCAAAATATTTAAAAATTTCAATAAATACTGAAATACAAGTAGCCTCTTGGATGAAATGCAATTACTTGTATAAAAGAGGGATGTTCGTGTGCAATTCATTTAACAAGAATGGCTATCCTGTTTTCCAAGAAATTATTGAAATTTTTAATATAAGAAATAACACATATTTTCTCACAAAAATATGGTCTACTGATTCATTTAGTAGTAGTCGCCATTCTTACAGAATTATGATTACTGAAGAGTGTAATGTTATCGATTTCAAATCTTTGAATATAAAAATTCCTCATGAAAAACATATTGATTATACCGAAAATTCATTTTATTATATAATTGTCAAATATAAATTGTTGTAGTTTGTTAAATAAGTAAATTTGTGTAAATTAAGATTGCTAAATAAATGTATAACTTTCAAAATGAAGTAACCGCATCACTGTAATATATTTATTTCCTTGAATATAATTTATAAGAATTATATTCCGTGTTCTTAATCATATCTATATCATCATCATAGAAGCCGTAGTTTAACCAGATTGTTTTATTTAAAATGGTTAAAGCTCCTTTTTGTTGTATGTCTACGCAAGGAAATTACGCAAGGAAATAAATCTGCGTTATTAGATCCATATTTTACTCTTTTTAGATTAAAATCATCATGATCCATATTATTGTCCTTTATTGCAAAAGATGTGAATTGTTATTCACATTTTATGCAGTAAAGGACAATAATATGGATCATGACTATTTTAATCTAAAAAGAGTAAAACATTGCTCTAATAACCCAGATTTATTCAAAAAAGTATAAATTAGGATAGTTATCGTTGAGTACATTTTGTAAAGAGCTTTAACGTTTACCAAATAAAAACGTGTAGATATGTAATAAACTATTAAGAACCATTAGCTACTAGTTCAAAAAACTATGTCTTTGTATTTTATAAAAGTTTGTTGATGACTTTGCGAGCAGTTTTTAATAATATAAATATGCTATAAATTAATAAATTGATCCTTCTTATGATTTATGAAATTAAAGTTGCTGAGAAAACCAATTATTGGCGTTTTAAAAGAAATTACAAAAGTATATGTACACATTTGAAAATTTGATTGGTAAAGAAAGATAAGAAAATTTAGGAATTTCATTCCTGCATTGCGTCACTGCTGCTTACGGCCCTTACTAATCTCTTGTGGTGAAGTATTTCTAATTTCTTTTATAATACCCTGCTCGTTTAATGCGAAATCAAATTCACGGACAGAAAAACGTTGCATAATCGCGACTGCAATACTCATATTACTGCTTTTGGTTGAACATATACGCATAAGGAGCCATGTATAGTTACAAGAAGTAAATGAAATGTGAAATAATCGCATCGCATGCGGTATCAATCCGTAGTGTTCTTTGACGTAAAATATAATAATTGAACGCGAAAAACGTGAAAATCGATTAATCGACAAAACCAATCGCAAGAATATGTTCTTGAAAAATTTTTAATTTCCGGTTCAAGGAATTGCAGTCTAACTGTGGGTTTCCATTTGGGATGCCTTTGCGAATAATCGCAATTTTTTTAAATTTTTTCACATGTATAGTATACACAAAAAAAAAAAATACATATCGGTAGTAAATTTGTCTACGCAACCATAGGCAAATTTACAATTCGATGCGCATTTTCTCCATTGTGAATTTTGCATTTAGAAAACAAACAAAATTTCCCTTATTTTGTTTGAAAAACCAACCAAGCTGATATAATTTTCCTATGTGAATACTTGCTATGCGAATATTCGCAAAGCATCCAGCTGTAAACCATTAGTTACCCGAATAAACAGTAGCTAGGTAGACATGGATTAAAAGTTAGGCAATGAAAACATTAACATGTTATTTTATTTTATTTTTGTGAACTTCACAGAACTGATCAATTCTAAATTTGCAACCAAACGGAAAATAATTTATTGTTCTTTATCACCTTTGCATAAGATTAAGTTAGATCAGTCTGCCCAATCAATTGTCCACCAAAACAAGGAAATCAACTTGTGTATAATGTTTCCTAACGACATGCCGTCAGTCGTGATCATGAAACGTGCATGGATAATTGAATAAATCATGTACAGCTGAAGAATCCGGAAGTAGACGTTTGTACATAACATCGTAAACACAAGATTCCATCGTAACAGAAATTCATTTATTTTAATTGGTTATGCTTATTTCTTAAATAAAGTTTATTTGCCTAAGACCAAGCAGCACAGCTTGGTGAACTTGAAACTAACGCAATTCAAATTATTACGAAATACTGCAGAATGGGAAATGATAAACATAATTGTGACTTGAACATTCAAAACAGGATATTTCAAGTAAAAATCTTGAATTTTCTGCATTTATTTTAGAAAGAATAATTTAATTTTAACTCTTAACGGTCGCTAGCTTTTCATACATGATTCTCACTGTTTTTGACAAAAAACAATTTCGTATGAATCTTATTCTAAAAAAATTAAACATATTATAAAAAAAAAATTTAAATACAAAAAAATATTGGAAAATTTCCACTCATTAGGAATTCTTAAAAAACGTATTGTTTATCCCAATTTTATTGCAGTACATATATAAAAAAATTTGGTTTTACATACCTACACAGGTATTTCTTAATTAGGTTTTTTTTTTGTATTTTAGCACATGGGCCAGGTAGTTTGTGTTTATTTTAATGGTATATAAGGAATAGTTTTACTAGATAAAGACAGATGTTTCATTATTTAAGAATTTCTCCAGTTCAAATTCATAAAATTTTCTTTATTCATTTTTTGGGGCCAAAATATTGAAACTCGATTAAAAAAGGCACTGCTATATCACTGGAGATGTTAATTGCTTAGTTTTTTATGTTCAATTGACAAGAAGATTGTGCACACATTCCACAGACAACGAATTTCGACATGATCCGTCTTGTCACCTCACACGTGTCAAACGACCGCAACGATCAAGTACTGTTGTCATGTCAGAGGTGAGTTGCGACCGTTAAGGGTTAAATTTTATTTCTAAAATATGTAAATTTGTCTGTTAAGCCAACGCACCGAGAGACAAGTTGGTCATATACATGAAAGATTTAGGCATTAGTATATAGGTGTACAACTGGTTCCAAATTTCGATACGACATTATTTTTTTCCACTTCGGTGAACTGTTTGATACTTACAAATAAATTTTATATTATAACCGAAATGAAGTGTAGAACATACTCATTTATTTGCAATAGATATATTTTAAAAATAAACTAAAAAATGATCGGCCAATTTCTCTTTCTCGAAATTCCTAACTTCTGTATAACACCGCAAAAATCTAATTTATACTTCGTACTTTTTAGAATAAAATTGCATTATTTCAATTTGTATTCTTTTTTGCATAAAAAGCTAATGAACATGATGTTGAACGAAAAAGGATAATTTTTATTCTTTTAAGATTAATGTGTTTTTTATTTTCTGTATTTTCTGTCTTTCTCGTTTGTACTTCATGTGTGGAAAAGAAAGAGATAGTTATAATCGTTTTTTGAAATTACGTTTGAAATTGAATTATAACTTCAGTAGGCAAGTGGCGTTCATCCGTGGATACAGGTTTTTAATGTGTTATTTAAAATGATATTAAAGTTCGTGTACCTTAATCGTGCAAAATTGTTAAAAGTGAATAGTTTTGTAGGAGATATTTTTACTTACGATGATTTTGTGTTGTGCGGTAAGTTTTCAAATAAATTGATAATTAATTAAATATTACTAGTGTTTTTGGTTTTAAACGTTCTCGATCATAAGAATAATATTAAGTGATAGTAAAACCCAATTTACAGTACAAAGGTTTTGCTTTGCAAAATATATTTATTATTATTTTATTAAAATGTTTAAAGTGAAACTTATTTTTATCAAATTAATGGTGATAATTATACAAAATGTATGTCGATTACTATTCCCATCAACGCGTTTTCGATAATATAACGGTATTTAAGATGTAAAGTGTTTAATTTATTCAATCAATGGATTACATTTGCTTCTTTTTTAACATTCATAAATTTGGCATTTAACCTTGATTGATTTTGCGACAGTTATCACATAATTTTATAAATATGAAATATAACCTTAAAACCAAAAGCATCACTTGTAATCTAAATAGTTTAATTATTTTGATTTGACTTGTTCTTGACTTTTAACTTTAATTGAGAGAAATTGATTCTAGAACCGCTCTCATATCGCGTTTATTTATATTATTTTTAATATAATTTTTATTCGTTATTATTCGACGGTTCCAGAAATGTATTTCTCTTGTATTTTTCCAGAAATGTATTTTCTTGTAAATGTAAAATCACAAAAATATAATTTTTCAAATAAATTTATTTCGAATTTTTATTTTAGCTCAAACTGGATTTTCCCTAAATGAACCAATATCTTTTTACGATAAAAATAACACGTGCATTGGACCCGAAATTTTATTGGAGTATGTAACACAATACAAAAGTGATACGAGCTTTGAGCTACACATTCAAAGTAGCCATTACATAACTCAGAATATGGCCGATATAGGAGGTTTGTTATACAATATTTTGTAAATAGCTTACCGACTAAATAAAATTATTTTGAACAAATTTTTACAGGTTCAAACATACCATCAACATTTAATGAGTTTCGGTGCTCTCCATTAAGTGAAGTAATTCCAACAGGTGTTTCGCAAAATTTTAGCGAAGGTTTGTTCAATAATAATTTAATAATCGTTTAGTAAATAAATTAAATTTATTAACATATTCCTTTTGTAATATTGCAGGAAGCTCGGCCGCACCATCTATACTATTATCATGTACCAATTCGGACAAATCAGAGTTTGCGGTTATACCCCTAGGCCACAACACTTCGAGAGAACCTCTTCGTCGACTTACAGCAGAGGTAAATAAACAATAAAAATTCTTTGATTGTCTGTTTTTTTAAAATAATGATTAACATTGTAATTTTCCATTTTAGAAATTGGAATCATATATTAGGGGACAAGACCAAGGGGAATACATTTTAAATTCCTATAAAGAAAACAACCTTCTTTCTACCAAAGAGAGAAATGCATTTAAACGGCTGGTGTGCCAGCATATGATATTGACATGTGGGTATTATCCTACGTCGGCCGAATTCATATACTACGCAAGACTATGCATCCAATTATTACCATCGTACAAAAATTTAAAATCTGAGAACGAATGGGTAAGATTAAGAAAATATTATGCGTATACGTATATGTATTATTTTAGTCACACATATACATATGGTGTTTTTTTATTTATTCGTATGTTTTTTATGTTTTTATTGTTTAATATTTCTTTTTATTATTTTCCATCTGAACAGGATTTATTTTTTGACCCTGAATCACATTCTGGTTGGTTGCATGATAGAATGAAATACTGTCAATCCCTAAAAAGGAAATTCACCAACAAACTTAAAAACGGCAAAGACGTGCGCAACCAGACGGATTTGTTGAGCATTCCAGACGGCCCGGAATCAGAAGAAGAGCCGGATGATTTTAATAATTTGGCGGATATTTCCTTTTTAAAGAGTGCCTGTGCATTGACGCAAAAACCATCGATTTTTGAAAAATTCAAAAATACTTTTAAATTCAGAAGTTTGAATATAAAAACAATATTGGAGGATTTTCCAATAATAAAGGTGCTGCCAGAATTGGTATTATTAATTTTTTTTTAAAATTAAATCGGAAAACTAAAAATCTTTTTATTTTGCAGATACTTACTGATTTTCAAGTAATTGCGGAACACAACAATTTCAAGATTATTCAGAATTTCAAAGAGAAATGGAGACAACATGCTTGCAAGATAGATGCCATCTTTAAAAAAAACTTTAAACAATCAAACGAAGCAGTCATCGCTAAAATATTAGGTAAACTTCTTACATACATAAATATTATAATATCTTTATATCCCAATAATTTTAAATGTTGAATTATGTATTAAATATATTACTGTTTTATTGTTTTACTAATAGAATGGAGTGATGACATACAATTATACTTGAAGCTATTGAGCTTGCTACCACCAGTTAACTCAAAAGGAGGAAGACAAAAAAGATGTACAACTTTAACTTCGGTAGAAACTTTTATTGTTTTTTGTACTCTAACGACCCCCGAAGCTGAAATAATAGATATTTGTATGTGTCAACCACAATTAATTGCGTTTGGACCAAATAAAAAGGCCATTTCATATTTCGGGTCAAAAGTTGATGATACGCTTTTATTGTTCCCAAAAACAATAATGAACATTGATGATGCAATCGATTTTTTTTTAAAACTACATTTTGTAATGCAAATTCATTACGATCCAGCTCATGCGCAGTTGCTGAATTTTATTCAAGACTATTTCTATGAAATACCAGGTGCACATGTCACTCATGGGATGAAAAGTCTAAAAGTACTAATTAACGTGTAATTAGTATTACGTATTGTAGCCAGATTGAGATAAAACTGTTGCCTACAGGGTTTATTTTAAGTAAATGTTATGAACACATTGTGATATTTTATGTATATATTTAATATTATTATATAAGTATTATTTTTTTCTAGATTTTGTTTTAAATTGAAATGTACAATTTGAATTATTTTTATTTAATTTTTAATTATTTAATTATTATTTATTGTCCAAATATCTGATTGGATTAATCAGGATATTTTTGAATATATGTTGTGATTATTTTATATATCTTATTATGTACAAGCAATTTTGTAATCTATAATATATATATTATATATATATATATATATATATATATATATATATATATATATATATATATATATATATATATATATATATATATATATATATATATATATATATATATATATATATATATATATATATATATATATATATATATATGTATGTATCTATATATGTATATATACATATATATATATATATATATATATATATATATATATATATATATATATATATATATACATATATATATATATATATATATATATATATATATATATATATATATATATATATATATATATATATATATAGATATTTTTTTTTGTCTTTTTTATTCTAATACAATACATTTCATCTATTTTTGTACAAATTTTACAAAACAAAATAATGAATTATGTGCGAAATAATAATAAAAATATGTTTAACAACATCTAAATTTGTATGGTTATTTTTCTTTTTCCACTAAATTTTGTTACAAAATGAATGGTTAATATTACTGCAGCCTATCGATTTGTGTCCTTCTAAAAGATTAATTCACGCTTTATAAATATACATTTTAACCTTTAAAAAATATTTATTCTTCTGAAAAAAAGTTATTTTATCTCATATAGATTGATTAAGATTTTTTTCTTAAAGATTTTTACACTAAAAGTAATGAAATCTACTCTAAATAATAATAAAAAACGTTAAAAATTTATTTAAAATTTTTATTTTTCTTAATTTTTCTCAAAATTTTACTCCTGAATTGTTTGTTACTAAGCTTCAGATATATCAAGATTTGTGTTATAAGTGGATCAAATTCAATCCAAATAAAATTAAAATACAGCAGCGATTTAAAATGAATTATGTTTCGTAAAAATATATTTTGTTTAAAAAGCATAGATTTTATTCTTTAAAAAAACAGATAATTTACCTGCGATAGGATACCTTTAGGTATTTTCATATAAACATTTTTATACTCTGGCTTAATATAATAATTATGTTAGTTCTACGCAATTTTCGCCCTTTTGGATAAGTGTAATAATTAAGAAAAATTGGATAAGATGTTTAGTTAATTACAAAAATAAATTGCGTACTTTGATAAAGTATAATTTTACATCTAAAAAAAGGATGGACGTATAGTTATTCCGCAAAAGGATACGAAAAGGATAGTTTTCATCCCATTTTTTTTAACCGTGTATCTTCAAAATTGGGAAAAATTATTTAAAAATTCTTCTGTCATGATAGAAGGTTGGAGAAAAAGTATTGAGAGATTTTTGTCACTCAATGTTGTTTGGTCTCTTATATTGGGCAACACATCATATTCAAAACATTTCAAAAATAAAAAAATTATTTAATATTATCTCATGCGTACGAAAGGAATGTTGTACATATTTTAATCTCTGCTAATTTTCTGCATAATTAAAAACTAATAAAATTATTAACAAAATAATCATTTAAATATAAATAAATATTAACTAAAAATGTATCATAAGTTGGTAAAATTTAGATGAACGATTTTTTATTAATAATTTTAAATTATGAAAAAACACACGATGTACAACCTCCCTTTATTGCGCTTGGATTAATACTAATTTATTTTTTGTATTTTTCATATGTTTTATTCTCATCGTTTTCAAGTTTTGGTCTCTTTCATTTTTCTAGCATTAATGCCATCTGCGGAAGAATAATGGAACTGTTGACATAAATTGAGTGACGTAGTCAGAAGTATGGCTTGTATATTCTAGACTGCATTGGTTATTCCCAACCCTAGTTTTGTTTTTATTTTTATTATTGTTTGACAATTTGACATTTACGATTTAAATAAAATATATAGAACAGGTGGTAAGTAAATCTATTAAATTTAATTAATGCTTTGTTTTTCAGATTTAACTAAAATGACCCATTTGAACATTTAACTTTACTTAAATACAATCATAATTGTTAGGTAAGCCAGTTGCACTTTTATTGATTGATTCCTGTCTTTCATTTATTTTAGGTTTCTAAAACATTTTCCCCAGCGTTAAGAAGTTATTGACAATAATTTATTAATTTTACGCTACACAAACCAAACATTGAATCGATATTGAATATTGCAATTGTTTTTACAAATGTAACCTTAGGATGTGAGATCAATTTACATTTTAGGTTATTATTACCTACGGGAATGAATTATTATTTGGCAGCAGAATGAGTTATGCTACATGATGTTTGATGATGTTGACAGCAGTTTGAATGGTTGCAACTCTTACTATACCATCACTACCTAGATGGGGTTAAACTATTCGCCCTAGTAACCATAGGTTTGGTGGTAGATTGTCTTCTTTTACCAATACAATATCGTCGATTTTAATAAGAGTTTTCCCTTTTCTCCATTTACCTCGTTCTTGTAATGTATATAAATAATGTCTGGACTAAGCTTACCAAAATGATGGTGCATTCACCGTTGAATATTTTGCCATCTGGATAGTTTGTGCATTGGTGCATTTTCTAGTAATGGTTCTGGTACAGCTAAGAACGGTTCACAATGAGAAAATGACCTGATGTGAGTATTTGGAAATTTGTGATATTATCGTTAATCTCTTTGAACACAAAAGTCGACATATTATGGGTTCGATTTAATTACTGCACCTTAAATATACCATGTAGCCGTATGCTGATTCGGACGCATCGCAAAATGCATGAAGCTGGATTGAAAAGGGTTTTGAAGATTGCAGCAAACTTCTAGGTATTTGAATCTGTCGGAGATATTTCAAATTACAATAAATTTTCTTTCAAATTTCTAATATATTATTAGGTGGTTCAGTTTTTATTAGCCATAATTTTTGTAACAGCATTTTAAAGCGAATGACAACATCCGGCTTCCTAATCGCAAATCCACCACTATTCAAAATTGACGGCGGTACTTCCTATTAAAAGATCATCCATATAAAAATAGTTTCTTACTACTTTAGCTGCATCTGGATAAATAATATCTACATTTTTCGCTAATTATTCTAACGTCCGAATCACCAGAAACGGAGCAAATGCTGTTCCATAAGCCACGGTTAAACATTTCTAAGCGGTTAACGCCACTTGAGCACCATTGCGTCATACAATTATTTGAAAATTGGCATCCGAAGATTCCACCAAAATTTGCCGAAACAACTCGTACGTCTCTCAAACATTCGTTGTTACAGCTGGAACCGACGTTGACATTGAAATTCTTCTCACTGTTGTGACCTTATTATTTTCATCAATATTACCCGCTATTATCCAACCAAACTTGAACGAATGCAGTACAGGTAAATTTCGTATATACCTTTCTTGTTCACCTAAAATAACTAAGAATAGTTCCGCTCCAATTAGTGTATCTACTAAGCTGGGTACATTAAAATGTGGATCGGCAAGGTCCAGTTTCCATAATTCATAGTTTTTAAGTATTGAAATCTTCGTGCTTGGAGGAAACGACGAAAGTTTTTCTATAATCTGTGCAATGATTTGTAGAGAGCACTTTTGTTTTCCCTAATGAGCAAGAAGCTAGGCCGTGTAAGGATATATGGAAATATTTTTGCTTCAGACCTAAACGTTGAACACATGATTCTGTAAACAACAAATATGTTGACAATCATAGTGGTTAAGTAAGTCAGTTGTAAGAGTCAGTTTTGGGTTTCCCAAAAACTAGCAATTGAGACAGTTTGGCTGAGAAGTTTTGATGCATCCATCCTATAGTTTGGACCTTGCACCCTATGACTACCATTTGTTTAGATCTCTGCAAAACTTCCTTTATAGTTCAAATTTGGCCTCAAAATGGACTGGAAAATCATTTGGCGAAGATTTTCGCCGATAAACCACACAAGTTCTACAACACAAATTTAATTAGAATATTACAAAAAAATCTCTCAATACTTCTTATAATTCAAACAATGTGTAAATATCGTTATTCCGGTATTTAAGTGATACGTACGCACTTAAGTAATCTTGGACTTAGATTTACGACCTTACGTAAACTGTAGACTGGGTCACTAAATTAGAATCAAGAATTATTATTATAACAAATTGTCTTCCCAGTTTTTATAAAAAATAGGGTTAGGACCGTCACAATACAAAATGGCTGACCTAACTCCAAAAAGATTAAAATGCGTTTGTGACACTTCAATACTGAGGTGACAATATGGAGATATGAAAATTTTTCACATCTTTAAATTCAGTTTAATTTTAACTCATCAAACTCCAACATTTCGACCTCGTTGACAAATACATGGTGTTCAATTTATTGGAAGGCGGCGTAGAGTAGTTGTTAAATCTGTGCAAAATAATGTTGGTAATTCTTCTAATGCTAAGATGCTACGTACTTTCCAATACTCGTATATTAAAGTATAATAGAATCAGAAATTATATTAATATGTTTTTTTAGGAATAAACGCATTTCTTTCAAACAACTCCAAGCTCCCTTAAAATGGGTACAGTTATCTAAAAAGATAAAGGTACGCACGAATCGCTTTTTTACTCAAACAAATGATAAGACAAATATAGAATTTATGAGTATTTTGGTCACGCCTTAGGTTTAGGAAAGATTTATTGGCCCCACAAAATCTACGCCTATTTTTAGAAATGGTCAAATGTACACGCTATTTTGGTCGAAGGCCCATCAACTGCCGTGCTAGTTTAGGACGGTGGTTTTTGATATGTACCCTTCCTCATGTCAGCTTTAATTATCACCTTCACCTTATTGATCAAGGATCGCCATCATTTAATGCTAAATAACGGTTGCAAATTAATCTTGTGGTATTTCGGAATCAATTTTATCAATTTTACGAACAACTTAGACCGGTGGGATAGTATTATAGAATGAGCGATATCATATGGGGCAACAGTTTTTTCTATCCGGCTTTCTAATCGCATGATATTTCTTTGATCTAAAATCGGATCTACATCTGCTTTTGCTGGAAACTGGCTGATTTATTGATTGGTATTTAATTACTTCCGCTTTGGCCCCTCTGTCTTCAGCAAATTTAATGAATTTATGTTGTTCTCTATTTTTTACAGAAATAGAAAGCTCCTAACAATCTTAAATACTCGGATAATTTGATCATATTGTTACGTTTTTGCCTTGTCACTCAAAGTTCGAATCACTGGATTGTGAATAAAAACAAAATCAATTCAACAAATTAACTAACGATAATTCACAAAATCACTTTATTTAATTTTTACGCAATTTTATTGATTACTTATAATTTTCATTTCGCACCAAAACACTTTTTAAATCACTTTTTAATATCTTTTTAATCTTCACATTATCGCTTACCAAATACTAATAATCCAATTCGTCTTCGTTCGCCTTTTTATATACACAAACCAAACTTCTAGAAAGCTCATGACTTTTCCAGTTAGAATAGCGTAGAAACATTTAGAACAATTTTATCATTGAAAATTCCATTTTAGTACAGTAAAACATTCAGCTATTAATTTAACTTTTTCTATTACACACTAGGTGTCACCATTACAATATGTTTGATATTTGTTAATCAGATCATTTTTTTAGCAGTCATGCAATGTTGATCCCGTTGTGATAATTATTTTTTGTATTCAAGATAGGATGGGAATTCTAGGTTTGATATATTGGCCATACATAAGTACCTGAGAAACCCTGGACCATTCCATCATTAGTGGTGGTTTTTCAACTCACAGGGAGGAGCATACATTTAACTTTAATAACGAATGGTGATATTAATCCAAGGGATCAAACATTCGACTGACAGTTATGGTATGGAGTGGGATTCCATGGGTCATGTGGCCGAAATCAATATTTATTTCTATGCTGTTAGTTGTAATGCGAATCAAGAACGGCTTTTCCAAAATTAAAAGTCAAAATTGTTTGAACCGAATAGCTTTATTGTGTGAGTGACGATGCCTATATACAAGTTGCTGGTGAATGCCGTCTACTATTGCTTTGATGCACGTTACCCTTAACGATAGTCTGCAGCTGCGGTATATATTGTTTTATATGCACTGAATGCATTGCTGATAATATGTTATCATCCTTTTATGTTACTGGTTGATTTCGATTTGGAAATATGATGTATGATTGTTATTTTGATTTTCGACAGGATTGCTTGTTTTGTTAGAATCGGATTTGGATAAACTTTAACTTGCCATAGAAGAATTTCCTTTATATTTGAATGAAATTGATGAAAATGGCCTAAAAATTTTGATGAGTACAAGGCCCACTTTGGAACGAACATTCCTTTTTCTTTCATAATATTAGTTACTTCTCTCCATCGGCAAATAATCTATATACATGCCGCGTTCAATAATGTTGGCGCTCTAGGAAATTGTTCTCTGTTATCCATGGTAATCTGTTTAAGAACTCCAGTTGCAATGTAAAGTGCTGATAACATTCCATATAAGTTAAGTATTTGTAATTCGAAGCTTTTGACGGGTTCTTCTGTATCGGAACAGGCGAAACCCTATTAAAATATCAGTTAGTTGGCCCGACAATTAGATGATCATTCAAAGAAAACTCGGATTTAATTTTAGTTGTGCGAGACTCTTTCAAAGCGACATGACGCGGTAAATATGTAAAGTGTTTCAAATCATTAGGTATTACAAGGTTTTTCCTTGTTAAATTTTTGTTTTAAAATAAATCTTTTTTTAACAAATATTCCTTGAATCCCCAAGGTTTTTTCAATTTGGTTTAAGTGGTAATCTCACCTCATATCACCCATCATTGGTTCGTACAGTGCTACTTAGTGTTAAACAAATTTTCACAATATTTATGTTCTGTTAGCTACAGTAGATCTCTTCGGCTCCTAAAAATCTATTTAATGTTATAACGTATATATGTATATGTTCGATGTTCGTAATGGCATTACAAGAACTGGGTATTTTTAAAATTACAACTGAATGCAAGAACCCATCCTAGTTAAGTGTTTTGAACGAATTCATGGATGTCAACAGTTCGAAAAATTTGTGAGCTCCGAATAATAAATCGATCTTTGTAGCGGATGTTATACAATGAACAAGAACCAGATGTAATAATCATAGTTTTAGCGTTCAGCTCCAACAAATTTATTATTTGTTTTATGTAGCTACGTACTGAGCCAAAGGCTTCAGTGCGTTTCATGATAAATTCAAGCAACGTATCGTAATTAAGAATTTCTTTAACAACGCTTTCCATAGCCCATTTTTTCAAAGTTTCGTGATCCAACTTCTTAATGGCTTTCGTTTTGTGCCGTTGCAATATGAATTGTTGGTATTTCCATAAATGTGCTTATGAAAGTCTGGAAGAGGTGTTATTATGTTCGTATCGCATTTGAATTTCTATATGGATTCCATATAGTTGATATCAAAAACGGTTAAGTGTTAAAGAAATGCCGCTGCTTCTTTGCCGTCCGATAGAATTAGTCATACAATAACTGCCACCCCGTGTAATGTCCACTAAATGTCCATATTTGGATTTTTAGAAGCTTAACGTCTACATTGCACATCTTATAGCTACAGTGAGACCGGTTCCTTCTAAGTCAACAGAAATATTATTACAAGCCGTTAAACCATTTCTCTATACCTATTTATTAAAGGTCGCGATCAAAGAGTAAAACTTGCCTTCGAAATCATGTGATGATAATTGAAATATTGCGTCTTCGGCTTCATCAAATTCAGTAAATAAGTTTTCTATACGTGGTAATCTAACCTTTATATGTACATAATCACTTTCAATTGCAGTTAGGGTATTCGTATAACTGTTTAACTTATTAAGTGATCACTTAATGTGATCACAACACAAAATCTCAATATATTCAATATTTCATAACATAAGCACTCGTATATTCTCGCTTTCTTTTTCAAAAATTTTATATGCTTACTATTACGTAAAGTAGTAGCATTATCTTTCGATACCCTAAGTGTACACAAAAAGAAAACTCACTGGAACCGCCTAGATAAATATCCTCTTAAGTTCGTTTTGATCGTGTAAAATGTCTTCCGTCGTTTCTACTTCCATATCTTAAGCACCAACTATGCTAGCTCTACTAAATAATTTAAATCTAATCAGTTTCTATGTTAAATAAAAAAAATTATGTTCGAAAAATTCGTTATTTTTTGTGCAATATGCTAGTTCTCGATAATCTCTCAACTTAAAGAGTTTAGCGGGACCAAGAGAATAACAAGAAATCTAACTAAATCTATATTTTGTATGAATTTGTTTTGTTAAATGCTGTAATAATTTAAAGCTAATTCAAAAAGTTCAAAATATTAAATTTAAAATTTATACTAAATTCGAATAATCGCATTCCAATATTCAGAAATAATAATTCTCAATCTCAGTTAATGTATTTTTTAAAGGCCGGAAGACACGATTCCCAATTGGAAAACAGCTACCGTCCTACGTGGGTTTTTTTCCAAAATAATGTACTCACTATCACACAATTTGGTAAATTCTTATTTTCGTAAGAAAAGCAACGTTTATTTTTAATAAGAAAAAGTTAAGGTAAAAAAAAACTCAATGTCAACATTTATACCACGTTTAATTTTTCACTAATATTTCATTAAAAACTTAATTCCACAAAGATCCACAAAAGATATATGGGTATATTACAGATGTCCTACACTGGAAGGAAGAACGATTCAGCGAGAAAACCACAACACAAATCCCCAGCCTATATACAAATACAGACCTGATCTAGACTAGGGTGACCGTATGTACCACATTGCGTGGTACTATGTACCACATTTAGAATGAACGTACCACATATTAACTGTACCACATTTTACCCAATTAAAAATTATAGGTTATAAATACAACTCCTAAACGCAGTTTAAAAACGCCGAAAATCGTTTATGGGTACCACGAAGTCGGTGGAGGGAATAAACGCCCGTGGTATTAACTCGCACGGGCCATATTCCTGATTCTTAGGAATTAAGGTCGATCAGTTTTATTTCCTTTCTGAAATGACGTCCACCATGGAAAGGAAATAATGCCCACGATCTAAATTACGTTTTCAGGTTGCCATTAAAACCCATACGTATAGAGATTCCCATCTTAATTTTAAAACTAAATTTTCATTTTCCAGGATATTTTAAAATTCTACTTTCCTTTTTCAGAAACAAATTCGTAATCCGTTTCAATATATTCATCGATTCTATTCGAACACAACGGATTAAGCCATTTGAAGAACCACTTCAAATATCCAAAGCCATGGAGAGTTCTCTACTTTAGTAAATTACTAATTATTAAAATACATACATTTTTGAAAAATGTTTAAATTTCTGAGGATTTTGGAATTTCTACAAATCGGCACAGCGCTAGTTTGGGTGGTAGCCCCGCTTCCTCTTCAAAATAATTTTTTTTTTTTTTATTGCTGAATTGTTTTAGAGGGACAACCCAGAAAAAAAATTGGGGATAATATCCATGGGGCTGTGGACTTTTAATACTACTTAAGGTTTATTGCTTTTCACATTTGGCACTAAAACTCAGCCAAAAGAACAGCAAAAAGGCAATAAAGACTTTGGACTTTATGCCATTTCAGAATTGAAATAACGCCAAAGGACTCTAATTCCTAAAAAAAGGGAGATAAGGGCCGCGGGTGTTAATGCCACGGGCGTAATTTGCACTCCTTTCATGCAGTTCTTACAAAAATTATACTATATAATTCAATTTTATCGAATTGTAGAAAAATGTCTACAATTTCTTAACCACGTTCTACTGAAATCGCGTTTTAGAAGTATCGCGTTAGCGAAATCAACTTGTAGAACCCGACTTAAAAGTACCGCGTTGTAGGTGATTGTGTTTATAAAAACAACTACTGACTTTCTATTTATCTAATTCAGTTTCAATTAATTATTGATTTCATTCCAAACTCCGTAAGACCTCCTTTGGAAAGAACCTTAATTTTATGTAATTCATTTGACATCGCTGAATCATTTGCGACTAAGCAAAAATAACATTCGGTTTCTCCTGAAGTTTGGAACAATAAATACTGGTGAAAAGGATCGAATTCCTAATTTCGGTGATATTAAAGAAAATTCGAATGCTTGGAGTTTCCCTTTGACAACGATCCTTAAAAAGAATCATAATAAATATAGCTAGGGCCAATTTCCAATTGCAATGCAGACCTTCGTAGGAATGGATTGTGAGGCCATACTTTCAGACCTCTGGTAAACTGCCATTCAGAACTGGGATGTAAACCTCTTTATAAACACAAGTATACTGTAGCCTATTTTTTTTTCATTGAGATTATTGCTTGACGATAGCTACTAAGCTTGACTAAGAATGACGATTTACGCAAGGCAAGTTATTTATTTATTTATTTATTACCAGCAAACAAATAGGTTACAATACCAATAATTTTGTATATAAAAAAGTGTTACAAATTATTATTTCGAATACGACTCTTAAAAAGATTCCTTAAAATGTTAAAATCGAAAAGTTCTAAATATTGGTTAAACTATTTTGACGTACGCGCGACCGGTTCATCAATTGCATAATTCGTACGATGAAAAGTAATACTCAGTCTTAACTGTCGTGGACGAAGAATTCTCTTAGGAACGTAAAATGAATATAAGTCAAGCAATACCGGGCAATCAATCTTAGCACAAATTACATCCCGAGCAAATACTGCACGAATCATCTCTCTTTTGAATTCAAGACTACGAATGTTCAAAAGTGTACAACGACCGGCATAAGAAAGTAAACTAAATCCTGAAGTTGACCTTGAAAGTCTTCGGAGGGCAAATATTAAGAACATTTTTTGAATCTGCTCAATACGATCACTAAAGATTTTATAACCAGAACTCCAGATAACTACACCTGAGTGATGCATTCATGAAGTTACAACTAAGTAATGCATTCTTGAAGCAAGCATAATTATTTTTTGTATTTTTTTTTTTTTTATTGAAACGCTATTTATAAAAACAAAGCTTTCCTCATAAAAATATTATTTCTTTTGTAACTAAGCGCGAATGTTAGATGAGATCCGCATTAGGGACAGGAAACGATTCACCGATGACATTTGGATTTGTTAATAATTTACAATTGAACCAGATTACCATCCCGTAGTTAAAAATGATAAAAACCAATTTTCAAAAGTTCTTCTAGTGAGGATTACGTTAGCCCAGGAAATTACGCCAATTCTAAACTCTATTTAGTTGAGTTTTCACTACATCAAACAACGTATTGCTTCGTCATAATATAACAATTTGGCAGCCCTGGAAATTTTGTATATCGGTTTAGTAAGTGGTCCTGTTGTCTACATGTAGGCCAATTTTAAACTCGATTTGTATGTTAGAATTTTCTGAAAATCGATAATTATATTGTCTTCTCTTAATTCTGACCCCGTCAGAATTAAGAGAAGACCCCCCCCCGGCCCCCATAAATAAATCTATTGGATTTCCATTGTTCCTCAAAACTAGTTTTTTGACTTGTTTACAAATTTTATTATTGCACGATGTCAGGACTAATTACAGCTTTCTAAAAAATATTTGTTTGTTAACGTTTGTTAATTTAGAAGTTTAAGAGAAGTATGTCTGTTTAAGTACTGATTTAGCGAATTATATTCACTAAATCAAAAACTAAAGGAAAACCCTCAAAATCATTTGATAAACAGACATACCTCTGTTTAACTTCGTAATGTTGTGTGGGCATTAAACACACACAAGTGAGGGTTTTCCTTGAGTTTTTGATTTAGTGAATATAATTCGCTAAATCAGTATGTTTGTACTTGTCTCTATTTGTGTTAAGTAGGAATTGTATTTTTATAAATTGGTCGTAGCTACCTGATGAGTGGACCAACTTTTCAGTACGAAACCACGCTACCAACACAACGAGCTGAAGGAAAGTTCTAATTTTTTGTTCAAGGTTATACACTTTGTATAACTCTGGAAGTAAAGTATGGGGGATTGATATTTCTACTTTTTTTGGGTAGAATTTGATTATGAATAATTGGACTCTTGATTTTGTTTCTGATTAACCATGCCATTTTCAGAAATATATTTATGTTTATAAAAAGCCGAAAAAAATTATCCGTTTGTAAATTCTTTCATAAAATAATCTTTGTTTAATGCGATAGTGCATGAAAATCGTAGGTGATTTTTATATTTCAACAGTTTCATTTGTATAGTGTATCTTTCACAAATCTATGCGAAGTAGGTGCAGAGCACTGTAAACACAAGTAACAGGTTTTACGTTAAGATAATAAAATAAAATAATTACAGCTTAATGATTTTCGGATTTATTTGAAAAGTAAATTTAAACCAAATAACATGACCCATATTGTGTTTGTACAGATCCATAACGTGAATTACTATAGGCCCCTTTGCTTGCGAAAATATGGAAAATCACCATACGATTCCATTATCGTAACCAACATATTTTGATAACTGCTGATTAAGCAGAAACCCAAATCATTGCATTTTCTTTATTACCATAACATGATAACAGCAACAACAACGAAAATCTATTAAATTTATTCACCATGGTGCCGAAAAACTTATTGTTCCAATTTTCTACATGACCCACAAAAAAAAAAAAAAACATTATAGATTGTGTTGGATACACTACACCCAGCATTACTAAAATGGAAAAATCATGAACATCATAATACAATATTTCTAATCAAGAAAATTACTTACATAGATATTTGAAAATATTCAACAAAATAAAAAATCCAAAAAAGAAGAGGAACTCAGTCGCAAAAAAAATTAATATATATAAATTCTAATCAGTATAAAATTTTCCATTTTCCGCCCAAAATCGAAAACCAACTAAATTCTCATCCTATTGTACATTACTTATCACAAACTCTTCTGCTTTTTTCTCCCGTATTTATGATATTTGGCTATATATTTTCTAATTTATGTTGCTTTAGTTAATGTTTGCGTGAAATAAAAATATTTTTATTGTTAGAACATTTTATGTTGTATGTGTACACACGGGTACACCAATCTACTCATAACAACCAAATGTGTTATAATCGTGTTTTTAGATAAAAACGGTTCAATTCATGTATCTCATGTTGTTTTTCGAACTACACATGTATAGATCCTATATATGTATGTATGTATGTTTAACAAAACCTGTGTTGATTAATATGTATTATTCACAAACAATATTAATAAATATGAAGGCTTTCAGAAAAGCCTATAAATTTATAATAATTTTTTGTGTTGTGGGTTATCAGCGAGCGGAAATAAAAATATTTTTGTTTTGTGTGTTTTTCGTGGAAATGAAAAACTTTTTTTGGTTTGTTGCGCTAAAATATTTTTATCTATTTAGTATTCTATTGTATATTGTAGGTACCTCGTTATAAATAAATATGATTCGGAGTAATCATTGTTTAGCATAATTATGCTACACATTTTATCACGTTCAATACAATGTGACAACTTAGGCGTAATTTCAATTTAAGGTGGATTAATTTTTTGTGTGTGTTTTATCTAACTACAAGTCAAATAAAATTTGGTGGTGGTTACTAAAATTAAATGTTACCATTATCTAACTTTATTAATTTTGTGCCTTTCAGTGAAACTCTATACTATAAAAGGTCAACTATTA
Source organism: Tipula vernalis (assembly GCA_958295665.1). Classification (NCBI taxonomy): domain Eukaryota; kingdom Metazoa; phylum Arthropoda; class Insecta; order Diptera; family Tipulidae; genus Tipula; species Tipula vernalis. The sequence continues at coordinate 74,390,214 of OY282559.1, read as the reverse complement.
GAAATCAGAGAGTTGGACTTGTGGACATATTTATCTGAATATCTTATCTATAATATAAAAATGAATCGCTGAATGTGTTGCTAAGCGCAAATCTCGAGAGCAGCTGAATCGATTTCGCTAATTCTATTTTTAGAATATTCCTTGAAGTACGAGGATGGGTCCTACGGAGAGAAAAATTTAAAAAATTGCCTGAAAAAGTCTAAAAACAACACTTTTCTATACGAATGTCTTTGTCCCTTTCTTTCTTTTGATTTTCATATGCACGAATATAAAATACAACAAAACAATTCTACAATAAAAACAACGCCTGTTTTATTGTGCATTTATATTCATGCATATGAAACTCAAAAGAAAGAAAGGGACAAAAACATTCAAGGCAAAACAATTGAGTGCCGTTAGTGTCGTATAAATATTAATGTGATTTTTGTCAATCTATAATATTACTAAATCTTAAAGCCACAAATTTCTATAAAATTAAAAAAGTGTTGTGTGTTTGTGACTCATTTATAAAGTGTTGTGTGTTTGTGACTGTTTGTGATTTGTACTAAATATGCCTCCTATAAGGCGGCGGACAAATTTAGGCAGAAGAATCCGAAATGCAACGAATCAAATTAATTATCAATCTAATCGTACTGCCCAGGAACGTGAAGATCGCAATGAACGTGAAAGAATTCGGTTAAGACAGACCCGTGAAGCGCGACATTCGACTAATAATGGTGCAAGTTTGAATCGAGCTGCTTTCTGTTACGATATGTCAATTGATTACAGTGCCTACAACGGTGTTGCTATTGGACCTATATGACCTATGAACTCAGTTTGCCAATATTGTAAGGCATTGAAATACAAAAATGAAGCCAATGGATTGTATTGCGCAAATGGAAAGGTGAAATTGATACCATTGCTTCTACCTCCAGAGCCATTGTACTTATTGGTTTTAGGAATAGGAACAGATTCCATACACTTTTTAAAGAATATTCAACAATACAACGACTGCTTTCAAATGACTTCATTTGGAGCAACAAAAGTAGTTCGGGAAAATTTCATGCCAACTTTTAAGGTTCGTAATAGTATTTCCAGTTGTATGTTTTTTAATTAAGTATAACTATTATAGCCCATATACATTTTTACAATATATTTTTTCCCTTTACAGATACAAGGTCAAATATATCACAAAGCAGGTTCTTTGTTACCAGTGCTAGATAGCGACTACAAGTTTTTGCAAATTTATTTTATGGGCAATTGTCCACAAGAAATCAATCAACGTTGTGCACATAGCAATTTAGTGAAAAGGTCAATAGTTGAACAATTACAAAACATATTACACGAACACAATCAATTGATTATATTATTTAAAAGTGCAATGGATATGATGCCACCTGGTGATCACAAAATTGTTATCAGAGCAGATAAAACACCTGTGGGCCAACATGCAGGACGTTTTAATGAACCTACTATCGATGAAGTTGCCATTGTTCTAGTTGGAGAAAATTTGGAGACACGTGATATTATTTTACGTCGTCGAAATAATCAATTACAACGTATTAAGGAAACACATCGCTCATATGATGCACTGCAATATCCCATTATATTTTGGCAAGGTGAAGATGGCTATGATTTCTCAATCAAGATGATAAATCCCATTACAGGTAATTGAAATATTGGTTTATGAGATGCTACTTCATCTACTATATCACCTACTAAATAGTTTAATTTGTTATTCAACTGTCATCATTATAATAAAAAAAATATTTACAGGTTCTGAAATCAACAAAAAAGTAAGTTCAATGAACTATTATTCATACCGCCTAATGATCAGAGAAAATGAAGACAATCACATCTTGAAATGCCGGCGATTATGTCACAGATATGTTGATGATATGTATGTAAAGATTGAAACGGAGAGATTAACATTCATCCGGTTGAATCAGACTAAGCTTCGATCTGAAGAGTATATTCACCTTCGAGATGCAATTAATTCTGATGGAAATGCAGAAAATGTTGGCCGGATGACTTTTCTTCCAGCAACCTACATCGGAAGTCCTCGGCATATGCATGAATATGCTCAAGATGCCATGTCCTATGTTCGGCATTATGGCACAGCAGATTTGTTCATTACATTTACATGCAATCCACAATGGATAGAAATTAAACAAGCGTTATTCCCTGGCCAATCACCTATTGATCGTCATGACATTACAGCAAGAGTCTTCAGACAAAAGTTGAAATCTTTAGAAGGATTTAATTGTGGAACATTGTGTGTTTGGTGAGACACGCTGCTGGATGTATTCTGTAGAGTGGCAGAAACGTGGATTGCCACATGCACATATTTTGATTTGGTTGGTTGAAAAAATTAGGCCAAATGAAGTTGATGATGTCATGAAGCTGAAATCCCTAATGAACAAGTAGATCCTGGCTTGCATGAGGTAGTTATCAAAAACATGATACATGGTCCATGTGGAACACTTAATCAAAATGCACCGTGTATGGTAGATGGTAAATGTTCAAAGCGCTATCCACGGACATTAATATCGGAAACAATTACTGGAAATGATGGTTATCGACTCTATCGTCGGCGATCACTAGCAGACATTGGAAGATCAACAATTGTCAAAGTAAATCAACAAGATATTGAAATAGATAATCGTTGGATTGTTCCATATTCACCGATCTTATCAAAAACATTCAAAGCAAACATCAATGTTGAATCTTGCCATTCAGTAAAATCTATCAAGTACATATGTAAATATGTAACCAAAGGAAGTGATATGGCTGTGATTGGATTTGGTGCAGAGAATTCAAATGATGAAGTAACCCAATACCAAATGGGCCGCTATGTTAGCAGTAATGAAGCATTTTGGCGAATTTTTTCTTTTCCAATTCATGAAAGACACCCCACAGTTGTTCACTTAGCCATGCACTTAGAAAATGGACAAAGAGTGTATTTTACAGCTCAAAATGCAGTACAGAGAGCTCATCATGCACCATCTACTACCTTAACCAGTTTTTTCGAGACGTGCCAAAATTATCATTTCGCACAAACATTGCTCTATTCTGAAATGCCAAACTATTATACTTGGAATCAATCAACAACGAAATTTATGCAAAGGAAACAAGGAAAACCAGTTGTGTGACGATATTTTATTTAATATACGCAATAGAACAGGGAATCCAAATTTACAAATAAGTGAAGACATTTACAATGAGGCATTGATTTCCATTGAGGATATGTGCTTGTCGATGTCAAACAAGCTAATATGTCAATTGGGGATGGCCGCGCCCAATCGCCCAATGCACGATGCTTTTCATCAAGAGTTACAACGTGAAAAATCGTATGATCTCAATACTTTGGAAGAATCGATTCAAATAAATCTTCCACTATTGAACGAAGAACAGAAGTATGTATTTGATACTCTTACGAAAGTAATAAATATGGAACTGGAGGGATTTACTTCATGGACGCTCCTGGTGGTACAGGAAAAACTTTTTTGATTAATTTAATATTGGCAACAATTCGCTCAAAAAATGAAACTGCTCTTGCTCTTGCTTCATCATGCATTGCAGCAACTTTGCTTGAAGGCGGTCGAACAGCCCATTCAGCTCTAAAATTGCCATTGAATATGCAAAGCAACGAAACTCCAGCCTGAAACATTTCCAAGAATTCTGTAATGTCAAAGGTTTTGCAGCTATGTGAACTAATAGTGTGGGATGAATACACGATGGCGCATAAAAGATCTTTAAAGGCTTTAGATAGAACCTTAAAAGATCTACGGAACAACCAAAACCAATTTGGTGACGAAATGATTTTATTATCAGGAGATTTTCGGCAAACATTGCCAGTGGTTCCACGTTCAACGCAAGCTGATGAACTGAATGCATGTTTAAAGTCCTCCAATTTGTGGAAACATGTCAAAGTATTACATTTTATCAAGAATATGCGTGTCATGTTGCAAAATGATCAATCTGGAGACATATTCTCTAAACGACTCATTGATATTGGTAATGGTAAATTTCCTATAGACGTGCTGACTGGCTGCATCACCTTTCCTGAGAGTTTTTGTCAGTTAACGCAATCAAAAGTTGAACTCATTCAAAAAGTGTTTCCAAACGTTGCTCAAACTTACTTATTCCATGATTGGTTGTGCGAACGAGCTATACTGGCTGCCAAAAACACTGATGTAAATGAATTAAATTTCAAAATTCAAGATGACATTCCTGGCGAAATGAGGACATATAAATCAGTTTATACGGCAACTAATGACGATGATGTCGTGAACTATCCATCGGAATTTTTAAACTCACTAGATTTGCCAGGATTGCCGCCTCACAATCTTCAATTAAAGGTTGGATCTGTAGTTATAATGTTGCGAAATATTAACCAACCGCGACTTTGTAACGGAACACGATTAGCGATAAAAAAAATGACTGAATAACGTAATAGAAGCCATCATATTGAAAGGAAAGTATAAAGGAGAAGACGTTTTGATACCCTGCATTCCAATGATTCCGACTGCCGTACCATTAGAGTTTAAACAACTGCAGATTCCAGTACGGCTTGGTTTGGCTATGACTATAAACAAATCCCAGGGGCAGTCATTAAGTGTTTATGGTATTAATCTAGAAAACCCATGTTTCTCGCATGGTCAATTGTATGTTGCCTGTTCCCGTGTTGGAAAACCATCTGCTCTGTTTGTTTACGCGCCAGGTAATCAAACAAAAAATATCGTGTACTACAATAAAAATGAAACTTAATTTAGAATAAGTAAAAATAAAATGAAATATAATAAGTAGGTATTATAATAAGAAATCTGAAATTGTAATTTTCATTGTGATTTTTTAGTGACTATTAAAAGAATTTTAAGTGTTTTATAATTTTTATTTTTTGACATAATGTAATTGTTGACTTATTAACTTTCTTTTTTCTTTTTTTATCTTACTAGCTGTCCCGGTGTCCCGAATAGAAGAATAAGTACTAAAAAAAAAAATTAAAGAATCGACTGTTAGGCGATACGAAGTTCGCCGGGTGAGCTAGTAATATATAAAAGTTGCTTTGTAGTTTAAATGAGTTCAGTTTAAATAGTTCAATTTGGATAAGTTAAGATATCTAATAACTTTAGGGTTTATACCCAACTTTCTGCTTTTTAGTTTTAACTTAATATCCGATTCTGACTTACAGTCACAGACTAAGAAACACTCTGAGGTAAGACTTTTGTATTAGTTAAGACTCGTCTTACAAAATAGTCTTAAGTAAGACCGACAATTTTGATGGTATGGATTGTCTTAATTTGACATTTTACAACAAAGCGCCACCATAAATTGCGTGTATCGCCATTAATGTGGCCATTTTCCTACATCTCGCAAATGGTTGGCATGGATTCCATATTATTTAGATAATGCCTTTCTACCGAATATATCTCATCAAAATACAATACAATTGGCTTTAGTTTAGCAGACGATAAATTTATTATATGAAATGTTTCTTTTGAAAATATGCGTTTCCGTTCTAGCGTATCTTGGTCCTCGTTAGGTTCTTGAATACAGTTGGCACAGACCTATTTGCAGGATTTTAATTTTTTTTATGATGCTTGGTATACGACTAATGTCGCAAATTCTTTACTTTCCTCATCTATTTAAATAGTTTTCAGTAAATTTCAGTAATATTGATTGGTTCGGTGTTTATTGAGTTTTCGAAAATTATACTGTTTGGATATTTTAATATAGTTTTTTGTGCAACATGGCGAAAAATTTTACTGGAACATAAAATGATACAGAAAGCATGTCATCCACTAAAAAATGAACAAAGTCGTGCAAAAAATTTCCCAGACACTCGCGTGTTTCCGAATGATTTGTGATATGGCTTGCCATTGTACTCCAATTGATTTTGAAATCAGCGAATAATTTTTTGTATTGATTAAATTCAACGTTGTTGTGAAAATGCCCCACTTGAAGTGGATATCACTAAATAAATATGAACTTTTTAAACTGGAACTAAGTGATTTGATTTCATATATTGTAGATGCAATGCTAACCTCTGTTCTTGAAGATTCAATCGAAAGTTCTATTGCAGGCATAAATACAATTTTTGTAATTTTGATGTTCGTCGTTTACTGCTGGGGCAGATTCTTTTGGATTTTCAAGAAATTTCGCAATTTCCATGTAAAATAAAAATTTTATAAGAGTAACGCGTATAAGATATTGATTGGTACGTACAATATGGGTCGAAAGAGAAATAAAAATAAGACAAATGACAATGACGCTAGTGATTTTTGCGTTAAGATGATGAATATGATGAACAGGGTAATGAATAATGTAGATACTATGGGTAGGGACAGCACTCATGTACAACTACATACTACAGCTAGTACTTTACAAGCACAGAGTGATGGTTTAGATTCCAATCATACGTACGATGATAAAAAGAGGAGTTCGCGAGATGAAATGATTGAACAACTTAGGCGAGAAAATGAACACTTAAAAAACAGTGCATCGGCTTCTCAATTGAACGATGTAGAACAGCAGTTGAAATCAAAAGATGAATTGATTAGAAAATTGAGGCGTGAAAATAAATCGATGAAAAATAAAGGCAATCATGATGCCACGTGTCCAAGAAAATCTATTGAATCAGAATCCAGTTCATCCTCTAGTGCAATCACACATACTATACCCCATCAAACCATTTCAATGTTTGGCTTCAAAGATGCTGAAGATTCACTTTGCAAATTTAGTGGTGATGACGATTACCTAATCCAGAAATTTATTATTGATGTTAGTGAAGCAGCCGAATGTTTAGGATGGTCAGATAAACAGAAACTTGTGTATGCAAAGAGATTGCTATGTGGACCGGCCAAACAGAGTTTGAGGATGACCAGTCAGATAGATTCTTGGGAAAAATTAGTCAAATTTCTTGAAGATGAATTTGGAAAGGATACAAATGAAGCACTCGTGCATAAAAAACTGATGGAAAGAAGAAAAAAAAGTAACGAAAGCCTCAAGGGCTACCTTATTTCGATGCGCGAAATTGGGGCAAGTGGTAATGTGTCAGATGAGGCGATAATACAATATTGTATAGACGGAATTATTGATTATGAACCTAACAAGGCCATTTTGTATGGTACATCAAATATGCATGATTTCAAAAAAAAGCTAGGACTGTATGAAGAGATTAAGAAGAAAGCAAGCCAGCATAATAAATCCATCAGCGGTGTTAATACTTCTAGTTCAAAACCAGGTAAAAACAATACACCACAAAAGGCAAATCGGAATCGTCGATTTGGATTAAGATGTTTCGGTTGCGGTGAAATGAATCATGCAGGAAAAGATTGTCCACGAAAATCAGACGGTCCCAAGTGTTACAAATGTAACAAGTATGGTCATATTTCGAGAAATTGCCCAGCAGTAGAAGGTGCGAAGGTGTTAGCTGTGCATGAAAATCCGAATATTAAAGAAACTGATGTGCAAGTACTCTGTAACTTTTCGACACGGAAAGACGTTGTGAAAATTGAAATTACTGGAAGTGAATTGTTTGCTCTGGTGGACAGCGGCAGTGATATTAACATAATGGCATATAACAAATATAGGTATATTGGCACTCCTAAGCTTGATGAAAATATTTTAACTTTCATTGCTGCTGGTCCTCAGAAAATTAATACTGTTGGTCGTTTTATCGCTAACGTGCTGATTGATGGTGAACAATATTAAACTATTTTTCATATTGTACAAGATTCGGTTTTACCTGTTGATGTCATAGTTGGTCGAGAGCTGATGAGTATTACCATGAAGAAGTTCCCGCCTGATGGGCTGATGAGTATTACCATGAAGAAGTTCCCGCCTGAAGTCTGTCTAGTGCATAACATTGAGGTAGATCTGACGCATATTAATGATGATAATGTTAGCAACGAAGTAAAAAGAATGATTATTAATTACAATCCTACCAACAAAACTTTAAATTCTAATATCGAATTGAAACTAACCCTAAACGACGAAAAACCCATAGCACAGAATCCCAGAAGACTATCTCCGATGGAACTTGTCATTGTCCGTAATCAAGTTAGTGAATGGTTAAATGAAGGTGTGATACAACCGAGTTCATCTGACTATGCGAGTCCGGTGGTGTTAACCAACAAAAAGGATGGATCGAAGAGGCTCTGCATAGACTATCGGAGATTAATTGAAGTTGTTGTGAAAGACAGATTTCCGCTCCCTCTGATTGAAGATGAGATCATTAAAATCCAGGGTGCCAAATATTTCACAACGCTTGACTTGCGTAACGGATTCTTTCATGTGCCTATTGCGAAAGATTCACAAAAGTATACTGCCTTTGTAACCCCCTTCGGACTTTATGAATTTTTGCGAGCTCCGTTTGGGTTATGCAATAGCCCAGCTGTCTTCATGCAATTTATAGTCAATATTTTTCGGGATCTGTGCACTAACGGAGTAGTGTGTGTTTATTTAGACGATCTAATTGTACCTGCTAAGACTATTGAAAAGGCGTTGGAGAAGCTTAACTCAGTTTTGAGAGTATCAGAGCAGAATGGCCTGCACATAAAATGGAGTAAATGTCAATTTCTCCGACTATCAGTGGAATACCTCGGTTATCAAGTAGCTGGTGGCACTATTAAACCCTCAGAGGCAAAGACGCAGGCGATTCGAAAATTCAGTGTTCCAAAAAATTTAAAAAAACTACAAAGTTTTCTGGGACTTACAGGCTATTTCCGTAAATTTGTGGAAGGCTATGCTATGATAGTAAGGCCATTAACAAATTTGCTATCGAAAGATATCAAATTTCACTTTGGTCCAGAACAGGCGACATCATTTGAGAAAATCAAAGCATTATTAGTCAATCATCCCGTTTTGAAGATTTATTGTATGGAAGCGGAAACAGAACTCCATACAGATGCTTGTAAGTTTGGCCTCGGTGCTATACTGCTTCAAAAATCGGTTGATGATCAGCAATTCCATCCAGTATATTACTTCTCGAAAAAAACAACATCTTGTCAAGAACGATATTGTAGTTACGAGTTGGAAGTCTTGGCGATTGTCACAGCATTAAAAAAATTCAGAGTGTATTTGCTGGGTCTAAATTTTAAGATCGTCACGGATTGTGCGGCGATCAAAGGAACAATGGAGCGCAGAGAATTGACGTCTCGAATTGCCGGGTGGGCAATGCATCTCCAGGAATTTGATTATGTGTTGGAGCATCGTGCTGGAAGCCGGATGCGCCATGTAGATGCTCTAAGTCGAGAACCAATCGTATTGCTAGTCAAAAATAATGTGTTGAATAGAGTGAAAGCGGCTCAGAAAGATGATCTTGAATTGAAGGCAATTTTCAAACTGCTCGACGACGGTGAGTATGATAACTATGTTACTAACCGTGATTGCTTATTAAAGGTGAAGAATGGTGTCTCGCTTTTGGTGGTTCGGAAGAAAATGCAGATGGAAGTCATCAAAATGTGTCATGACCAGGGTCATTTTGCTGTCAAAAAAACGCAAGAACTGGTGGGTCGGCAGTACTATATCCCCAAACTGGTTCAGAAGATTAAGACGTGCATAATGAATTGTATTAAATGTATAATGGCGGAACGCAAGTCGGGGCGACAAGAGGGATTCTTGAATCCCTTGCCGAAAGGTGATTTACCATTGGTCACATACCACTTAGATCATCTTGGGAGTTTAGTGGCTACAAAGAAACAGTATCGCTACATATTTTGTATTGTAGATGGTTTTTCAAATTTGTGTGGTTGTATCCCACTAAAACTCTTTCAGCGAAAGAATTAATTCAGAAAATGGAGTTGCAGAAAGCCATTTTTGGAAATCCAAAAATCATTGTTGCTGATCGTGGAGGTGCTTTCCGCTCTGCTGAATTTCTGGAGTATTGTGATTCGCCACAAATCAGTTTACGAGTAACTTACGAATAACTACGGGAATGCCTATGGGCAACGGTCAAGTCGGGCATATATTCCGAATTGTTATACCAACTTTAACAAAATTTGCTCTTGAAGATGCTGATAATTGGTATAAACATATTGATAAGTTGCAACGGTACCTTAACAATACATATCAACGTAGTATTGGAATGTCACCTTTCGAGTTGCTGGTGGGTACTAAAATGCGGTGTCCAGAAGATATAAAGATGAAAGAAGCTATTGAAGAAGAGTTGGCCAAGGATTTCAATCGAGAGCGACAGAGTCTGAGGGATGAAGCAAAACAAAGTATTCAGAAGGTTCAAGACGAGAATAAGCGGACATTCAACAAGCGTCGAAAAAAACCACAGAAATATAAGGTCGGTGACTTGGTGATGATTAACCGTATTCAATTCAGTGGAGGCAACAAGATTCAAGCTAAATTTCTAGGTCCCTATGATGTAGTAAAGGTGTATGGAAAAGACCGATACGACGTTAACAAGGTTGGTCAAACAGAGGGTCCTATATTGACTTCTACTAGTGCCGAGAATATGAAACCTTATTATGTTGGGTTGTCCGACGATGATTATGAAGACGATTCTGAAGATGATGTTGATGCAGTTCGCGATGAGACAATCAATACTGATGTCATCCGGGCTGGATAACATAGCAGGATGGCCGTGTAGAAAGAGAAGAGAACAAAAATAATAAAACAAATTTAAATAGTAGCAGAAGTCTACATATATATATATATATATATATATATATATATATATATATATATATATATATATATATATATATATATATATATATATATATATATATATATATATATATATATATAATATATATATATATATATATATATATATATATATATATATATATATATATATATATATATATATATATATATATATATATATATAAGTTAAGACATTGACCAAGCCATATCAGCAACATACGCAACAACAACATCGATGTATCACCTACAACAATTCCACGTATCAGCAATAGGCATCCGGCATCATATTATAATTAAATAAATGTAAATAATTATGTGAAGCGCACGTGAAACAACATCTTACACTTGCATATTTTATCTTTGAAATTAAATTAAATTAGCTAACAAGCATAATGTAAAATGCGCATGTAACAAAATGCTACACTTGCATATTTTGTCTCAAGAAATATAAAATGTAATTAAGTTAGATTTAAGTTGATCATTAAATAAAGTGAACGTGATCCAAAATATATTTTTTTGATTTAATGTTATTTTAAATCTTAACTGGCGCCAAAACAGGGACCTGATTAATTTAACAAAAAAGTGAAGATTTTAAACAAAGTCATTGTTCACTATACCCAGCAGATCATAGTGATTGAGCCACAAAAAATGTAAAGTTTAAATTCAAAGTTATTATACCCAACAGAACATAATAACAGTGTCAGTAAAAGTTAAAAGTGGAATACCAAAAACTACTATTCACCGCAGAACATAGTAATTGTGTTAAATGAACTATTTCCAGTAGAACATAGTTCATTAATCGCATATTTCCAGTAACGTGAGTGAATATCGTACCATTAGTAGGCTGCAAGCAAACAAAAACGCTTACGGCTCAAGAGGAGAAAAATTACGAATCTTCCGGAACAAATCAGCTGTCCCAAGTGTACACTAATTGCAGTGCACTTTAAAAATCCTCAAGGAAATTCTAATCCTTGAGTTATCGTGTTACCATAGGAGAAATCCTCGTCAATGAAGCTGATATTATTAATGTAAGTGAAAAAATTTGAAAATAAATTTAAAAAATTAAGCAAAAAACATTTAATACATGAAATAATACAATTTAAAAAAATAAAACACTGTATGTGTTACAAAAACTATATTACAGTGAGAATATTAATAAGAACCATAATAATACCAATCATTTTTAATAAACAAAAATTACAATGGATCAATTACAAGATGATATAATGAAATTGACGGAAGCGCTTAATGCCCAGATTGAGCTCACGAAAATATTGAACAAAGATTAAATAAATTCCAAAACCAACAAAAGATTGTTCACACACTATCACAAGGACCAAAAGATGAGAATGAATTAAACGAAATAAGTAAACTTCCTGATTGTGTCAAAGAGCTGCAGGTCTTCGATGAAAACCCACTACATTACGTTTCCTGGGTATATAGTGTGGAAAGACTAGCAGATTATGAAATAGTAAAGGGACAACCATTATATCGCGCTATTCTACAGAGCATCCGCCAAAAGATAAGGGACCGCTGACTCCGCACTAATATCGTACAACATCTTTGATGAAAATTGGAGTGAAATTAAAAACTTTATGTCACTTCATTACGCCGCCGACAAACGGGATCAAAGAACACTGGAACACCAGCTGAGCATGTTAACTCAGGGCAGTAAATCTATTGATGAATTCTACGCAAGTGTGAATCATCAGCTTTCGCTAATAATAAATAAAGTAAACACAGAGCAATATAATGCGGACACTATGAACGTATTGAGTGAAATGTATAGAAATCGAGCGCTAGACGTTTTTGTTAGAGGATTATCAGGTGACATATCTAAAATGCTCACTATTCAACGACCAGCAAACCTACCTGAAGAATAATCATGGTGCCTGGAAATCCAGAATATGAACTTTTAAAATTTGCCGGTACACAATAGAAATTACAACAACACAGTACCAGTGCCGGTCAATCAAATATTTTTAACAAATAAAATTCAACAAAGTGCACCAAAGCCACTTCCAAGACTATCACTTCTACAAAGGAATATGGCGTACAATTTCCAACCACAACCACAATATCCACATCAACAGTATCGGCAACAGCAGGGCTACAACCAACAACAGCAGAATCATAATCAGCCACCACTTAGGCCATTTTAACTAAAGCCACCAACACCAATGGAAGTAGACGAGTCCATAAAAAAAAGTAAAGTGAATTGCATAAATCGACCAAGCTACCAGAACCCCAGTTTCAAGAGGGAACTAAATTCAGATGTCAACTTAAAAACGCACAAACAGCAAAGGATGTTCCATTTGTAACAGGACAAAGAAGATGAAACATATGAACACTATATTGAAAATTATAGTGATTAGGACGAAGAGGATTCTGAGACAGAGGAACATAACAAAATAAATTTTACCAAAGAGGCCTCTCTAGCCTACAGGCCTCTCTAGCCTACCATACTTAGAGTATAATTGTCATAACAATAAAATAGTAAAATTCCTCATCGACACCGGTGCGAATAAAAATTAAATTTGATTAAACAAGAACTCGCAAAAGGCTCACGACCGGTAAACAATCCATTCTTCATTAAATCTGCTAGAGGAGATTGATTGATTGATTGATTGATTGATTGCGATGTACGATCAAGCATTAAGCAAGTCTCCCGTATTATAAATGCGAATACCACACCACTATACCCATGTTACAACAACATGACACACCATTCTTCATTAAGCCCAAAACTCCGTAAAGAAAGGCGCCACATCGATAACCACATAAGTTTAATAGTGTGATATCCACCCCTGGCCAGGCCATATAACAAGATCGAGAGGGATGGGAAAGGAATGTTAGCAACAAAGACTCAACCCGGTTCCAGACACTTAAGAAGTTGATAGTTAGTAAATTTGTTAGTAATATATTTTTTAGTAATTTAGCACAAGACAATACAGTTCTTCTACTGCTCCAACCTGTAAGAGAAGACACAATGACAACACAAATTTACACTCTTTTTTCTGAAAAACTGTAAACAACTATTATTATTCCCTCCACCATTTGTTCCATCGGCGGTTGTGAGGGGGGGGGCGATATTTCGTTCCTTCATCATGTTCCCATGCGGTCACCCAAATGTGTACTAACTGTAGCTAGTGTTGCTTGACGTTGTTGTTGAAATCGTTGCGTCTCTGCTGTCTCTTCTACTCGCCCCCTTATTTTTTAATTTTACCTTTAAACCAAAAAAATCTCTAAAATTTTAGTTTTGTATTCTCAATTTAAGTAAAAGTTTAGTACAGATTTAAACCTCAAAGCTCGAAAAAGCTTTTTAAAATTTTGTTATGGCTATTAATAATCTAAAACTGCATTGTAAGGTTGCAACATTTAAGCTTTTGGTAGAATAAAATAACTTACGAATTCCCCTAACACGTTTTTTAACAACTTCCTTTCCTATTTACATGTTTAATAACAGAAAAGCTTCCAAATTTGAATCGAAATGTTTCCACAGAGTTTTTAAAATAATTATTAAATAATAATTATAACGTTTATTTTAAGCAAATTGACAGCTTCCAATAAAGTTCTTAATTTTTCAAACAGATAAATTTGTAAATATAATAATTTAAATCAAAAAACATGATTTAAGTCAGGAACTCACTAATTGCAATGGCTGACAGCGATATAAAAATGTTTTCTTCGATCTTGCGAGCTTTAAATTTATTTTAAATAATTTGATAAGACTAAAGCTTTTCAAATATAGTATATTGGTTTTTTTGTCACTCCCTAGTCTCGAAGAAGAAAATAATTTAGATTAATAATTAAATTGACACATTCATAAAGCTGAAAATCTTGGCAATATTTAGGCAATATTTGTGCGACATTTCTAAAATTTGCAATCTTTTTAATGATATTTGCAAAATAATATCAAAGTAAGTTAAAAAGCTTCCAATATAAAAAAAATTAAAGTTGACAACGTTTGAGCTACAAAGTTTTATTAGTTCCATTGTTAAATTTCCGTGTATAATAACCAATAGTTAAAAGACTTGTAAAAAGCTTCCAATTATCATTGTAATTTATTCTAAACGCTTCTAATTGTTATTAAAGATAGAGCGAAATCCTGGTATAAGAAACACTTCAGCGACTGTTGTAATGTTTGTTATTAGCATATGTTTGTTATAATCGAGTGTTGTAACCGAAGTTTAATATATCCGAAGAATTTTCAAAAAGTTGGTTATAACCGGATGTTTTTGTAAACGTTACAGTAGATGATTTTTAAGATTTAAATTATATATGACTAGTTAAGGGAATAAAAGCTCAATGAAATTATGCCTAGTTTGTAATTGTATTTTACCAAACTACTTCAATTATCAAAACTTGGGTTCCTCAAACGGGATTACGGTCTCAAAAGTATGACCGGGAAATTCCGGGATTTCCCAGTTTTAAATTTATTTAGTGATAGTAGTCTTTTAGCTTAAATACACATAGGAAATTTAGCGATTCTCAAACGGGATTTCCCGGTTTTCGATTTATTTATTTCGTAAAACCTCGGCTTAAAAGACTAATTGGGGGTTGGCGTCACTTGACTCCGTCCATTCCTTAGATCTGAATGCAGACAATTTGAATATCTCGTATAGAAGTTTTACCTCATAAATGGAGTTTACTTTTTCTTAACCGGGATTCGGAGATGAGTTTTAGATTAAACTCTGGAATATGGCCAATTAAACTTATATTTGCTCAAAAATATTGGACTGCAATGCTGACCAGGTGGATTGTAAATCACTGCTGGCTAAGGATCGTGATGCGGATAACGCACTTACTTTCGTTTCTTTTAAAATTGATTTGACTCGGGAACATTACAATAAATTAAATAATTCAGACATGTGGCCTCCAGGTAAACTGATACGACCTTTTATGAGTCATGCGCGGAAATCAAAAAACGTGTTTGGTGTCCGGCTCGATCAGCACCTCCGTTAAATTCCACTATAAATTCTTCTAGCTTATCATCACCACATCAAGTAAATTCAGCTACTCAAAGAATAAACATTTATTTTCATAACGCAAGCGGTATTCGCTCTAAATCAAAGAATCTATTTTTATCTTTACTTGAGAATGATTATGAAGTGGTCTGTATAGCGGAGTCTTGGCTAACATCTACTTTTAAGACGGAATAATATTTTTCGGCATCGTACATTGTTCATCGTCGAGACAGGCATCTTCTTAAAGACACATATGAGAAAGGTGGAGGTGGGCTAATTGGTGTTGCGGATAAATTTTCAGCTGTACCTTTAATATTGTCAGATTGCGACTTGGATATAATCGCAGTAAGAATCAGATATCATGCGTTTTCACTAATCGTTTGTGTCATGTATATTCCATGCGATTCTAATTTTGGGGTGTATGATAAAGTCATTGATATTATCAAGCCTAGCATAGCACCCATTTTGCAACCAGAGGATCGTTTATGTTTATTGGGTGATTTCAATTTACTAAATGTTAATTGGCTTCGAGTTGATAATTTTTTAACTCCGTTAAACTTGAATGCTAATTATGATAACTTCATGACCGAATTACTTTCAATGGGTCTCAAACAATGTATGGACGTCAACAACAAGTGTAAAAATGTTTTGGACCTGGTATTTTTGCCGTTGGATCAAGAAGTTATTGTCGAGACATCTGACGGATTAGCTGGAGCGTCGAGCATATACCACTTTCCAATAAAAGTATCACTGTCTTTCGATGTATGTGAAATTGTCAAGGATGAGTTATTGTTGAAAACTTTAATTATAAAATTGGGGACTACGATTCTTTTAATGCTTTTCTTGATAATTATGATTGGAGTGCATGTGAGGGTAATGATCATTTAAAGGAAGTACTAGATGAATTTTATAATGTTCTAAATGTACGAATGGGGAAATTTTTTCCTAAATTTAAAACTACGCGTCAGTTGAAGGAACCGCAGTATAATAAACAGTAGAGACAAGGCTCATAAGAGATTTAAACTTTGCCCTACTCCTGCTAGGTACGCTGTATTTGAATCCTTAAGAAATGAATTCAGAATATTGAATAAATTTCTTTACAACAATTACACTTTGGAGATCGAATCGAACATAAAGGGTAGGCCTGATAGCTTCTGGAGATTCGTTGATTAAATCTGCTGGAGGAGATATAAAAATAAGCCAGAAAATAACTGCATCAATATTTAAAAAATTTGGCAACGACACAACAATGGATTTTTTTTTATTCTGCCAGGATTATGTACATTCGATGGCATAATCGGAGATGACACTTTGAAAAAAGTGAAGGCTATGATTGATAGGAGGGAGAACACCTTAACCATCGCACCAGGTATAAAAATTCCGCTAAAAGAGAAAATATCGGTTCAGGTCAATAATATCGAAATAAGGGACAATCACTTGGATGGCGAAGCAAAAATTAAGCTAAGGTCAATTATCAGAAGTTTTTTACCTTTATTTAGTCCAATTAAAGACGAACAAATTATAGATACAAACATTAGAGTGGAAATCAAAACAACAACGGAGGAGCCGATTTACACAAAAAACTACCCATACCCTGTTAACATGAGAGGCGAAGTAAATGAGCAGATAAAAAAACTTCTTGAAGATGGCATTATCAGACCTTCAAAAAGTCCATACAATTCGCCAATATGGATTGTAGAAAAAAAATTGGATGCATCTGGAGTTAAAAAATACCGAATGGTAATCAACTTCAAGAGGCTAAATACAGTAACTATATTAGATACATACCCGATACCTGATATAACAAACACAATTGCAAGCCTAGAAAATTCAAAATACTAAGAAAGAATAACCTTAAGAAAGAATTTTTTATCAAAATGAAAGAAAGTGACACCCCAAAAACAGCATTTTCCACCATGAATGGGAAATATGAATTCAAAAGACTACCGTTTGGATTAAAGAATGCGCCTGCAATCTTTCAGCGCATGATTAGCGATGTCCTCCAGAAATATATTGGCAAGATTTGTTACGTCTACATTGACGATATCATCGTTTTTGGGGGAAAAACTAAAGAAGAGCATCTAGATTTCGTAAATAAGATATATATTTCGCAAAAAACAAATTTAACAAGAGGATATATAAAACCCAAATCAAAAACATAACCTATTGAAGAATCTTATTTCTTTCCAGCCCATGCCTTTGGACAATAGCAACGTCTTTAAATGTCTATGAATACAACACCCCAATAGTATCAATAAAACAAGGAAATGGAAATACTATTAGTGGGAATTTTAAGATAATTCACCGCATTGAGCTCAGCTACTATGAAGACATCTTAACTAAAATGCAATCGGAAGTAAAGGAGATTAACTCAGCCAGAACTTTCAAGCCTCAGTTAACCTATCAGATTAGGGAAATAACTAAATTATTGGGAGAACTCAAGAGTCAACCAACAAGAGCCAAACGATCAATCAATTGGATTGGCTCAGCTTGGAAGTGGATTGCCGGTTCACCAGACGCAACCGACTGGGACAACATCCTTAGCACTCAAAACCGAATAATAGAGACCAATAACGAGCAGTATAAAAAAAACACGGGCATCACCGAAAAAATGCAACAAATAATCAAACAACATAACGAGATCCAGTTACACCTAGATGATGAGACCAATGAAGTATTTCAGCAATCAATATACAATCGCCTTTAATTATTAAAAGAAGAGATTAAAGAAGTAGTAAGAGACGCACAACTGGCAAAAGGAGGAATAATTAATTCTAACCTTTTGGACAAGGCAGAAATCAGCTGATTGTTAACTGAGATTGAAACATTACCATACTCGAACGAGATAGAAGCTATAGAACATGCGGAACCAGCCATGCTGATCAAGAACATGTCTATCATATACATCATCTCACTACCAAAAACAAACAGAGAAGAGTTTCATCATCTTAAATTGAGATCGACAATCAAGATCAACAAGCAAATTTATCTGGAATTTAGTGACATTCTAATAAACTAAAATAGAATGTATGGAATTATAAATAAATGCAAGGAGAGAAGAGAAGTCACAATATGTGAACCCAACCAGGTGCAAGAACTAAAGGAAACACACTGTACGAGTATTAGCCAATTGATGAAAGGACTAAATGCGGGATGTGAATTTTTATTCAATGAAAATGAAATAATTGAAATACTGTTAAATTTAGCCGAAAGTTGCCAGCCGAAAGTGAAAAGTCGATAATGCAGATTGTGTTAGTACAGCCGAAAGTAAAAAAAATGGTAAGGTAGATTGTCTAATCCCAACCGAAAAGTAAAAGTCGATAATGCAGATTATGATATAACATTCAAACCGAAAATAAAAAATTTAGTAGTTATCAGCCAAAAATAAATAGGATACATAGAAATCTATAAATATAAATTTTTGTAAATAAATTTACGTGTAAAACTTTGCTTCGTAGAAAATATCGGAAAATCAGAAGAATATACAAAATTGGAATAAAATCAGCCTCTAGAGTATATATCTAAAGCTAAATCGTTTTTATGTGATTTGTCAGTAGCTGTTGAATTAATAAATTCAGTTCAAGTTTCCCGTGGGAAATCTCGGAAAATTCAATTTTCCAAAAATTATTAGAAAATTTGTATAAAATCAATATCTAGAGTGTTATGTTTGGAGGTGGATTCAATTGATGTGATTACTCAATAGCTATGGCAGGAAAAAAATTCAGTTCAAGTTTCCCGTGGGAAATCTCGGAAAATTCGATTTTCCAAAAATTATTAGAAAATTTGTATAAAATCAGCCTTTAATGTGTTATGTCTTGTGATTAATTGCTTTGATGTGATTTATCAATAGCCATCGCAGGAAAAAAATCAGTTCAAGTTTCCCGTGGGAAATCTCGGAAAATTCAAAAAAGTTTTCAGCCGAAAGTAAGAAATGGATGAATAAAATCAGCCTCTAGAGTGTTATGTCTGGAGATAAATTGGATTGATGTGACTTGTCAATAGCTATCGCAGGACAAAAATTCAGTTCAAGTTTCCCGTGGAAAATCTCGGAAAATTCGATTTTCCAAAAATTATTAGAAATACATCGTATTTTTAACTTATCATTTTTTGTTCAAGGAATGAGTATATACAACAAATTACCACTGTTGGTTTGGGCAAGTGGCTCTTTGGCTATATTTATTAAAAATTACAAATATGCATTGGGTTTTGAAAAGCGTTTGTGATAAACGCATTTCATCATTAGTTTTATTTTTATGATATTTCGATTTTTGTGTCTTCCTAGGACTTAATTATTCAGAAGACATTAAATTTTTATAAAATTAACATAAAATTCAAATTCAAATATTTAAAATTTTTATCTAAAAATACCTAATGCTATATTTAATTAATTTATTTTTATTTTTATATCAGAGTTTATATAGATGTACAAATACATTGTAAATAATGTAAATATTTTATTGAAAATTATGTTGCTTATTAATTGTTATTTTGTATTCAATTTGTAAATAAAAGCTTTCTAAGCTTAATTACTTTACTTTATAAATAAATAAATAAAAGAATCAAAAAAGTCATATCAATGCAATTCATCTCCAGACATAACACTTTAAAGGCTGATTTTATACAAATTTTCTAAAAAATTTTGGAAAATCGAATTTTCCGAGATTTCCCACGGGAAACTTGAACTGAATTTTTTTCCTGCGATAGCTATTGTGTAATTACATCAATTGAATCCATCTCCAGACATACCACTCTAGAGGCTGATTTTATACAAATTTTCTAATAATTTTTGGAAAATCGAATTTTCCGAGATTTTCCACGGAAAACTTGAACTAAATTTTTTTCCTGCGATAGCTATTGACAAGTCACATTAATCCAATCTATCTCTAGACATAACACTCTAGAGGCTGATTTATTTTCGGCTGGAATGTCAATAACATAATCTGCATTATCGACTTTTTACTTTCGGCTGGAAACTTTCGGCTAACTTTAACAGGGTATAATTGAACCAGTTAACGAACACACTATTTTGGTAAATAACTTCAACGGAATTATAAAACATAACAATTCAGAAAAAACACCTAAACGGAAATTACTTACTTCAGTATCAGAACGAGACGTTGGAAATTAAAGATGGACGTTTACCAACAGGGAAATAAGGACTTCCCAAATACTACCTCCATTACTTCAAGCAAACATCACTCAACGAGGAATTAAGCTAAATCTAGAATACCTACATGACCTACATAATCGGAACATTGGGGAATTACAGAAACTCACAACAGCTCATCAGACCAATAACATAACGGAAATTGGAATTATTACTACAATCGCAATGTTAATTCTTATCTTGTTAGTTCGAATAGGATACAGAAACCATAAAAAATAGCGTGGCTTCAAACAAAAAATGCAACAGGATAAAACAACGTGCCATTAGGAATACAGCCGATTTATTTAAATTTCTAATCCACGAGACGCGGATTTTTTAAAGGGGGAAAAGTTAAGACATTGACCAAGCCATATCAACAACATACGCAACAACAACATAGTTTTATCACCTACAACAATTTCACGAATCAGCAAAAGGCATCCGGCATCATATTATATTTAAATAAATGTAATTATGTGAAGCGCACGTGTAACAACATGTTACACTTCCATATTTTATGTTTGTCAAAAAATTGAATTAGTTAATCAGCATAATGTAAAATGCGCGTGTAACAAAATGCTACACTTGCGTATTTTGTCTTTAGAAATATAAAATGTAATTAAGTTAGATTTAAGTTGATCATTCAATAAAGTGGACGTGATCCAAAATATATTTTTTTGATTTAATGTTATTTTAAATCTTAACTTCTGTAATATATATATATATATAATATATATATATATATATATATATATATATATATATATATATATATATATATATATATATATATATATATATATATATATATATATATATATATATATTTATATATATGGTAAAAAATACGTCAAATCACAAATTTTTGGTAGTCATGTTTTAATTTTATGTTTTTTATGTTTTGAATTTGCAGTAATACGGAATATAATACTAGTACTACTAATTGAAAACATAAAAAATAAAAAATTTAAACACGACTTCCGGTTCCATATACCCAATTTGTGATTTGACGTATTTTTCACCATATATATATATATATATATATATATATATATTATATATATATATATATAAATATATATATATATATATATATATATATATATATATATATATATATATATATATATATATATATATATATATATATATATATATTATGTAATGCGCAAAATTGCGCTAATTGCTTTTGGTTTGTACCCTCTTTCTATTGTTTATTTGTTTTATTTTAAATTTGTTTTACACTATGAACATCTGTACTCGACGGATGTTGACAATCGAATGATATCACAAGTAATTCAAATTTAAATAGATTTGACAACATCAATTTGTTATTCAGTTTTTTGACAACAATCTCAGTTCATTAATTTTATTCGAATTGGTTATAAAAGAAAGGCTTTAATATTAATAAAATTATCACTGAAGTCAATTTAATCGTAGTTGAGCTTCATTTTAAGTTTTCCAAAACTGGAAAACTTTTAAAGCTCTCATCTATTTAGTTATCATACACACTATATTTACCGATCAAAGGTTTCACAAAAATAGACGTTATGATTGAATATCGCGAGTACGTAAATTCCAATAGGATTGACAACCACAATTTTTTATTCAGTATTTTGACAACAACAACTCAGTACATTGATTTTGTTTCAGTATTTTGTAGAAGGTGTAACTAAAACCAACGCTATGTGCACAAGTGCTACGATTTAATACTAAAATTGGACGATTAGTGTAATAAAATCCATATTTCATGCAAAAACTGGAAAATATAAAAGGAGCTATTGCCCATCGCGGCAAAACCATGCTCTTTTGTGAAAGTATGACAAATATGTTGAACTATAACAAACTGCTATTTCAATTTTATTGTTTCTTATTTTATTTATCCAATAATTTTTAGAATAAATACGGAATTATTCTAATTGCAGTAATTATATAGTGAAGGTTTTTCGAAAACTATATTATCTAATTTGTACAGTTCTAAAATTGAAAACTTGTATCTATTATTAGCTCAACCAATTAAGTGCACTTATTTAAATTAACTTACTATAAACATCTACCAAACGAGTTCATCATTTAAATTTAGATTCTTTTATCTTAAATTGTTTTCATTTTTAATTGATCTGCACCAAAATCCAATCTTAACGTTATTAAGTCCAAAATCTACCATTTTCACTTTTGACTCGTATAAACGTCTTCGCTTGCGTTAGTATGTACCTATATCTACCATTTAAAAGAAGTTTCTTTAGATTTGGATGATTTGATAGATATTTAAAATATAAGAAAATAATAAACCAATTAACGAAACAACTGGTAAGCAAAATTCCTCTAGGTATACCATATAGCAAATAAACTTGAGATCTTTAACATTTCAATTTCCAAGTACTGTACAAGTGCACAATAGTAACAACATAATTTTCATTTATCAAATTACCATAATTGCGCATAATATATGTACTACAGAATCCGAATCCTCTCCCACACTCAAAGTTGACTTATATAACAAACTTCACTGTCTTATTTAAGTATATACACATACACATCGTCTCTCTCAAAATGAAATATTAAAATATGAGGCAAAATTTCAACTTGACATTAAACAAAAAATGTTTTGTTTAATTATTTTCAAGAAAAATTTATTGGGTTTTATAAATCTTGAATACAAATCCTTTAAGATTATGGTTACATAAAGAATTATAACATTCTGTTTTGCCTGTGTTCTTCATTTTGATTTTTAAGGACTTATTATAACTCATTTTGTTTACATGACATACGTAATATTATTACCACAACTTTTATTTGTTGTTGGTTTACAAACACAAGAAGAATAGGAAAATTACGACTTTTTAATGAATTCTTATTTTAAGCATATAAATGCCAAATCAAAATTTTTATATTTTGTGTATGTGCTGTTGCGTTACGAGAGTATACC
The DNA here is from genome assembly GCA_958295665.1 of Tipula vernalis. NCBI lineage: Eukaryota > Metazoa > Arthropoda > Insecta > Diptera > Tipulidae > Tipula > Tipula vernalis. The sequence continues at coordinate 74,366,528 of OY282559.1, read as the reverse complement.
AAAATTTTGTATGTACATACACATCTTGCTTTGGATAAATACGTACGAATGTTGTCGCAAATACTTACATAGCAACGTATATACCAAGCCAGTATATACGGATGTAAATTTTTCACTGATGACAAAATATTGTTGATAAAACGTGATATAATAACAATAAGGTTAATAATATTATTATTGTTACCCAAAGTACAGAAGAACATGATGTATGTATGTTTATTATGAAAATATTTGTTGGAATTTGTATTTATGAATTTATACATTATGATCATGTATATAAGACGAAAAATTTGCATACAGAATACTAATGCCATTCTATGGGAAATGTATTTTGCTATTTTGTTTGTAAGGTAAAATGTTTAACACTGATTTGTCACGGTGTGTTAAACTAAGTTTTTGGTATGCAAATCATAAAGAAATATTGTCAAAATAAAATAAAACAAATTTTATTTTAATTATCTATTAAACTTCCGTTTATGTGGAATTATTTTTTATTTTTTTTTTTTGTAATATCGATTTCGATTAACAAGTAATCATCTTCAGTTACCGAACTACTAAAGAAAATTATGGATTCTGTCATCTTTATATACCTGTTTTATCCCTACGTCATAGCCTACTTGATCAAGAATTTCGAATTATTATGTCGTATATTTTATTTACAGGAGTATTAATCTTATTATTAAGTAAATTATTATTTCTTCTGTTTTTATAGATCAATAATTCTTCCATTCGGTCCATATTATCACCTTTTCTCATTGTATATAGAATTTTCATGTTAGTATTCATGTCTATATAGTTATGTTGTGTTGTATTGATATGTATAGCAAAGTTTGATGTCGCATACATTTTACCAATATCACGAACGTGTTCTTTATATCTTTGACCGAAGGATCTACCTGTTTGTCCTATGTAGAAAGCAGGACAATCTGAACAAATCAACTGATATACTCCAGTGTCTAAACTTTCTTCTTTCTTAGGCTTTAATTGCATTTCGAGGTTTTGTTGAGTTTTAAAAGCAATTGTATAGCCAAAATTCCGAAATATTTTTTGTATTTTAGAACTCGTGAAGCTGTTATATTCCATTGAAATGTATATTTTAGATGTATCTTCTTCTAAATTTAATGTTGTATAATTTCGATACATTATTTTGTTTTTGTATGATAAATTAATTTGATCTATTATTTTAGGTCTATATCCATTTTGACTTGCGATGTATTTTATTATGTTTAACTCTTCTAATTGATCCGCTTGTGTCATTGGTATAATATTTAATCGATTTATCATATGATTATACGCTGCCATTTTATGTTGTAAAGGATGATTTGATTTACTATCAATAGTTTGGTCCGTTTCGGTTGGTTTTCTGAATATTTTAAATTTATGTTTTTGATCAACATTTTTTATAGTTAAATCCAAAAAATTTATACTTTTTTCTTCCTCCATTTCTAGTGTGAATTTAATTTTAGGATGTATAGAGTTGATATAATTTAGTAGTTGATTCATTTGCCGATTTGTACCCGTGTACATAAATAGTATATCATCTACATATCTGTGCCAATATTTAACGTTCTTATAATAAATATTTGTATGGCTTAAGATATGTTCCTTTTCAAAATTATTTAAATAAATATTTGCCAACGTTCCTGATAATGGGCTGCCCATTGGGAGTCCATCGGTTTGTTTATAATATTTCTCGTTAAATTTAAAATAATTTTGCTTTGTTATTTCGTTGAGAAGTTTCATGATATCGTCCACAATATTCCTATTGATTGAACTGTTTAGTAATAGCTGTTTTGTAATAGATATTGTTTCTTGAACAGGTATGTTGGAATACATGTTAGTAACATCAAATGAAGCCAGTTTACCGTTGGTTGGTATATCAATTCCTTCTATTTTATTGACAAGTTCAATATTGTTTTTGACAGATTGGTCCCTCTCAAATTTTATGTGGTTGCAAAGCCATTTGTTTACGAATTTTGATATTTTATAAGATGGAGCCGTTGTAAAATTAATTACTGGTCTAATTGGCATATTTGCCTTATGTATTTTTGGCATTCCTCTTAAAATTGGTGCAGCAGGTTTTATCATTTTATTATTATTGATTTCTCTATTATCCATTAGATTATTTGATTTATTTATAACCTCTTTAATCATCTTTTGGTATAGATCAGTTGGATCATTATTTAGTTCTATTAAGTCATTATTAATTATATAATCGTTGACTTTTGTATTGTAATCATCCAATTTCATTATAACCATAGTGTTTCCCTTGTCAGCTTTTGTTATTATTGCCTTATTTTGGGTTATTTTTCTTTTAATTTTATTAAT
>OY282559.1:74157716-74364000 GCA_958295665.1 Tipula vernalis | reverse complement strand
ATGTGCCAGTTGTCTTTGTGTGCCATTAAATAGTATCAATATATCATCTACATACCTATGCCAATATATTATTTTGTCTCGTTGTTTGTTGCAGTTGTTAAATATATATTTACGTTCGTTGTGGTTTTATAAATATATCTGCAAGTGTACCTGATAGGGGATTCCCCATAGCTAATCCATATTTCTGATGATATATCTTTCCGTCGTATTGAAAAATAATTTTGGCTAGTTATAATTTCTATGATTTTAATGATTTCGTCAACATCTTCTTTGTCAACGTCACTGTTAATTAGTGTTTGTGCTGTGAAAAAAGAAGACTACACGAATAAAATAATTCAATACATAAACAACAACAACATAAACGAAATGCAGGATGATCCAACGTCAACTTATCAAAAAGAAATTAACACCGCAATAAACGAAACCAAAAGAGTAATTAGACAAAACCAGAAATTCCACCTAAAAATGATTAAACCCACAACACCTAACTTCAAAGCACTAATTAAAGTTCATAAAGAAAACAATATAAGACCTTTGGTAAACTTTACAACCGCACCATCATACAAATTGGCGAAATACGTAAACTGTTGGATTACAAAACGCATAAAACTTAATGAAAACTACTCTGTAAAAAATCACTTGGAGTTGGTGAATAAAATCCAAAATGTAAAAATACCATCAACAGCAAAATTAGCAAGTTTCGATATCGTCAACATGTATTCTAACATACCAGTAAACGAAGCAATTAGAGTCACAGCACAAACACTAATTAACAGTGACGTTGACAAAGAAGATGTTGACGAAATCATTAAAATCATAGAAATTATAACTAGCCAAAATTATTTTCAATACGACGGAAAGATATATCATCAGAAATATGGATTAGCTATGGGGAATCCCCTATCAGGTACACTTGCAGATATATTTATAAACCACAACGAACGTAAATATATATTTAACAACTGCAACAAACAACGAGACAAAATAATATATTGGCATAGGTATGTAGATGATATATTGATACTATTTAATGGCACACAAAAGACAACTGGCACATCTACATAACTTCATCAACACTATCAACCAACAATTAAAATTCACTTTGGAAATAGAAAATAATAAATGCATTAACTTCTTGGATTTAACTATAACCAACGTAAAAAACAACCACGATTTCAACATATATCGAAAACCTACACATACAGACCACACAATCAATTTTGAATCGAACCATCCAATAAGTCATAAATTATCAGCTTATTCACATATGATTAATAGATTAAATAACATCCCGATGAATGAAGACAATTACACTCGAGAACTAAACACAATCAAATTTATAGCACAAAAAAACGGTTTTAACACACAGATAATCGAGAACATGAATGTAAAGCTAAAACAAAAAATGGCACGATCATTGATGACGACACTGACTCCAAACTCCAGAGAAATCACAAAATACATATCGACCAACTATAACAAAACACAAAGCAAAATAATACAAAAAATTTTTTCACAATTTAATTATATAAAATAGCTTTTAAAACAAATAATAACATTCAACATAAACTCAGGGAGAAAATCGGACATACAAACGACGCCGGAATATATAGACTGAATTGCAACAACTGCGAAAAATTTTATATAGGCCAGACTGGAAGGACCTTCCATAAAAGATTTAACGAACATATACAAGAAATAAAAAAACCAACACATTCCATAAAATCAAACTACGCCTTGCATATAAAAAACGAGAGCCACACATTCACGGACTATGATAACAATCTCAAAATTATACATAGAATCAACAAATGTAAAACCATGGATAGATTGGAAGAAATGGAAATCTACCGACACAAAGATAGCACGCACATATTGAACGACAGAATTAGGAGAAACGAAATATACGAATATATAATAAATATATAAAAATCTGCATATCGACGCAATCTCTACAATAACAACAATTATATTTATTTTATTTATTAATATTTTTAATTTGTTTAATTGTAGTACAATATATCGTTTTTTAATTTGTATAGGTATTGTAGCACAGACAGAAAGTATTTGGCTTATTTTAAAAAATTTTTTAATCGACGTTTTAGTTTTGAGGAAAACCTGATGATGAGCGGTCCATACGCTCGAAACTAGTAGTTTTATAATTATTACAAATAAAATAAATATTCACAATAAAAGAAAGTTAAAAATTTTAAAACTTTTGTTTCAATTTTTGTATTGAGAAAATTTGGAAATTAATTTTTTATAGATAGCATTTTATCAAAATAAAAATATGATTTTATTCGACGATAGGTGCGTGTAAAACCTTGATGACCCCCAAGGGGACATGTGTGAAATTCGTGTAAAATTTGTTTAATTTCATTTTTATCAGTGATATGTTTATAATAGTTGGCGTTATTTGTTCTAAACGCGTTGGATTTGTTTGACTAATTACGGTATCATTGGCACTGGATAGTATTGATGTATTTACAATATTATTTGTAGAATCAGGACTGGACAGAAAGTGGTGTGGGTTAGAGATTGGCGTATAAGAATCTATTACAGAATTATCAAAAAAATTATCAGAATTATTTGTAGTAGAAGGATTTTGATTTTGTATCTTTGATTTAGATCGAGTAACTACATTCACCTGTTGTTTTGAGTCACTCGTATCATCTATTTTGATTCTACTAAGAGTGTCTGCATTTTTGTTTAATTTACCAGGCTTGTCAATTATAGAATACTCATACTCGGCTAATTTAAATTTCCATCGCATAAGACGAGATGAGGGATTTTTCATGATTTTTATCCATATCAACGGTTTATGATCCGTTACAAGGATAAACGTTTTACCATAAATATACGGTCGAAATTGATCAACTGCAAATACGATGGCTAAAAGTTCTTTTTCGATGGTAGGATATTTATTTTTTTCAGTGGAATTCAGAGTTCTACTTGCGTAAGCAGTCGGCAGATCGGATTCTTCAACTTTTTGGGATAGTATGGCACCAAGGGCAACGTCAGATGCATCGCATGCTATGATAAATTCTTTTTCAAAGTTGGGATATTGAAGGATCGGAGGATTCATAAGAGCAGATTTAAGTATACTAAAAGCCTCGTCACAAAACTCATCCCAATGGAAAATTACATTTTTCTTTAGAAGTTCGGTTAGGGGCTTTGCAATCTCCGCGAAAATTTGAATAAATTTCCTATAATAACCTGATAGGCCAAGGAAGGATTTGGTATCTTTAACATTTTGATAAAATCAGGTCTAATCACAATCCGACATTTATTAAATTCTTCTATTTGTTCGAAACAGCATAAAACTGAAACGTCTTTATAAATATGAATGTTACAAAATCAATTAAATCAGCCAGTAATATCCCGAATCAATAAATATTTTATTAATTCCGTCTCCGTTTCATTCAAAAATAAAAACGATGTAAACCACAACATAAATCAAATTTTTTTTTTTTTTTTTGTGTATGAAGATGGTATAAACCATTAAAATTTCGTCATTTCCAAAGAACTATGTTTGTTCGGAAATACTAAACTAACACTTGTATGTACCCATGTAAAGGGTACACAATGAATATTATTTCAATTTACAGTGAAATTCAATTTTCATAACAAATTTACTGTAATTTTTTGTTGCTGTTGTTTATTAATTTCATCGAATATAATTTTTCATGTTAAAGTTTTTTTTTTTTTTTTGCGATAGTCGTGTAGTTTTTTGTTCTATTAAACACAATATATACAAGGCAATATAATGTTTTTATAAAATAACAATAAACAATTTAATCCGGAAGTTTAATTTTCTTATATAAAATTGATAAATTTCCTTTTTCATCAAGTATAGTAGGTACGTGTACGTCAATATCTATCTAACTAGAAACTTGAAAAACGATGAAATGGGTATTTTAGGATATTATGTAGGTTTTAGCTGTTTAGGAAAAGTAACTTACACAAAACTTACCAACTTTTTCATTTACTAGAAATTTATTAGGTTTAGATTTATGAAATTAAAATACACACATCGCACCGTCGGATGCGGTTTCAAGTAATGAAATGTTTAACAGTTAAACTCATGTCAGGGAATTATGTTTTTTATGTAGTTTATTTGTGTATGACGTTTAAATCGATATTAAATATTTTTTTTTATGTAAAGCCTCTTCAAAATTTACTGTCAATAACAGTACAACAAATAATAAAAATTTAATTGAGATTCCCTCATTGTTCTGGTTTTTGGACGTGGAAAACCTGTTTCAGGTGATAAAATTCCCATTTTTGATTATAACATAAAGTCATCAGGATTACCTTTGTATACGGATATAATATATTCAAAACAATATTGAGTTATTGACATTTTCAATACAAAATTTGGAAAACCCAATTTTTTGTAGTTTAGATGTGATGTATATGTACTTGTATATACAAATAATGGAATTTAGCCATGTATAAGTAATTTACATACCTACATAGGTATTCTGTCGTCTGAAAAAAATACGTACAAAAAGACCTATCATCACCATGATCATCTAATCCGGAAACAATAAACAACAATAAAAAAATTAACGCCATTCTCGATTTACAAATATAACACAATACATTTTGATGATTACATTTTTTTTTGGTTAAAAAATTCGAAACTCAAATTTTTTGTGATTTTGCAAAATATTTCGTGAACGATTTCAAATCTCAGCAACAACATTGCGTTATGAACTCACCATAAAGTATAAGAGCATAACAGAAAATAGTATATTATTGAACAAGCAAATAATGATAGCTGTTATTCGCGAAGATGAAGTTTACCGACACGAGCCGATAGGCGAGTGTCGTAAATCATCTGAGTGAATAACAGCCATTATATGCGAGTAGAATACGATACTTTGTCCACGACCGAGAAAACGTTGTATTTTAATATCAAATCCTTTAAATAAACCTAAAATAATTTCCGTCGACATTTTGACGTCTCAGTTTAATAATAATGAAAATGGCAAGAGACTACTAGATAAAATTTCAAAAATGAAATTTTTACTTGGAAGTATTGAATAATAGAAGAAGGGACTACTAGATAAACTAGCAGTGAATAATGAATATCATTATAATTGAAGAAACAAACGCATAATGTGTATATTATACGTTAGTCGTGGACAAATTACAATATGATGTTAGTCGACTCATATCGAATCTAATCTACAAAAACAAAATGTAGGGAATTTGAGATATGTACATTAATTTGTAGGTATACCTACATATCTACGCATTTCGCACAGCTAAACCACTAAGCGAATTTTATTATAGTCAGAGCTTTTGTAATACAGTATCATTTTCCTAAATTATTTTCAAATAGTATTCATAGTATTTGTTGACGTACAATACAACAAAAACGTTTGTTATTAGAAAAAAAAACATGTTTCTAGTTAAGTTTATATACTTCAATTCTAATTCTAATTTTAATTAAAATTCCGATTCTAATTCTAATTCAAATACTAGTTTTAATTCTAATTTTAATTTCAATTTCAATTTCAATTTTAATTCTAATTCTAATTCTAATTCTAATTCTAATTCTAATTCTACATCTACTTCTATTTCTAATTGTACTTCTACTTCTACTTCAACTTCTACTTCTACTTCTAATTCTAATCCTTATTCTAATTCTAATTCTAATTCTAATTGAAATGGTTATTGTAATTGTAATTGTAATTCTATTTCTAATTCTAATTTTAATACTAATTCTAATTTTAATTCCAATTCTGATTCAAATTTTAATTGTAATTCTAATTCGAATTCTTATTCTAATTCTAATTCTAACTAGGTATAATTCTAATTCTAATTCCAATTCCAATCAAAATTCCAAAATTAAATTGATCAGTATCGTTTATTATTAGAAAAAAAATCTAAGTTTCTAGTTGAATATATATGAGTTTAGTAGAATCAAAACCGACACTTTTCCATTTTTTTTTTCAAATTGACCTACTGACAGCAAAATTTTCTATAACCTAAAATACGTCATTTTCTTATTACTAAATGTTCGTAACCACCAAATTCTCTTCCAAAATTGAATTTAAAAATAAGCGGTTCGTTCATAATCGAATCTTTTCCAATACTCGTTGTATCAAAATGAAACATTTCCCATACGAATGCTAGTTGGTAACAAATTGTTACTTTTCCTATACTAACGTCCATACGAAAAGATTGGCTGCAACATACAGATACATTTCCAAATAGCTGTTATTATACAAGTTTTGACATTTTTTTTGGTGGTAATTTTAATTCTGAAGGTATTTTTTTTGTGAATAGTTCGTGTGGTGACGCCAGCGGCAGTGTCTGGAGTTATTAAAAGAGTAGGCATAGTTTAGGTTGCTTTATTATGTTTTGTTTTTATTTGATTTGGGAAATATCATTGTTGGATCGAGTGGAATTAATAAAGATCACAATACTTAGTCCATGAATTGTAGATTTAATTCTATCAAGATACAACAGCTCGGAGTGTATAGTTTTAAACATTTCTAAACAAATTAAATTAGATATCATTAATTAAATAATAAAAAACAAATATAATAAAGATAGTATAAAATTTCATTAATTAATAAAGGCAATGGAAAAATTTAAAGTAATAGAGAATTTAGTATATCCGCGAAAAAAGCAGCACAAAGTATCTGAATGGAAATCTACAAAAGATAAATTAGACAGGTAAGAACAATATAAATTTCTTAATTCTAATTGATGTAGTTCATTAATGTTGTTGTTTTGTTAGATATAAACCAAAAGGTTTGCCGAAAATACCCACATGCAACCACAAAAAGGATAATTCTTTCCATTGCAAAAAACTGACCGGACAAGATTGCTACGAGTTCCATAAAAAAATTTATTTGTGTGGCAATAAAATTTTGCAAGACGCTTTTATTTTGGGTCACATAAAAACAGGACTACCGGCTCGGACCGATCGTAGAGTCAACGGTACCCCTAAAAAATACGTTACAACCTATTTCATCAAAAACAGAAGAGGAACTTTTATTCGGGTCTGTCTACCATCTTTCAAGAATATTTTATGTGTCGGATTACACCGAATTCACGGAATTTGCAAGCGCTTTGTTAATTCTGGAACAGTGCCTGCAGAAAATCGTGGAGGTAACAGAAAAGCTGTAATATTTGCAAACAAAAGAGAGGCTGTAAAAAACTTTATAAAAAGTTTCAATGTTCATGACGTTCATTATTGTCGGTCGAGAAACACTCGTCGGCAATACCTTTTAGGCGATTTGTCGATCAATCGGATGTGGCAAATGTTTAATAACATTCGTGACGACATAAGGGTTACAAAGTGGTTCTTTCAAAATATCTTAAGAACCAATTTTAATATAAGTTTCAAAACGCCATCAACGGACCAGTGCTCTATGTGTTTGATGTATATTGAAAAAATTAAAGCTTGTGTAAATGCCGACGAAAAAATTAACTTAATGACTGCTAAGCGGATTCATAGCTTACGGGCAAAGGCTTTCTACAGTTTGGCTAAGGAAGAATCGGATGAAATGAAAACATTTTCCTTTGATTGTCAGAAAAACATGCCTTTGCCAAAAGTTCCTGACCAGGCAGCGTATTTTAGTCGCCAAATCAATTTATATAACTTTGCAATTGTTCAAGGTTCATCTAAAACAACATTAAAGAGGGAAAATGTGTTCCTATACCTGTGGACAGAAGATCAACGAAACAAAGGCTGCAATGAAATAGCTTCTGCTGTTTTTAACCGGCTCAATAACACACGATTTTCCGAAAATATTAAAACAATTCGGTTGATTTGCGATAGGTGTGGAGCTCAAAATAAAAATAGCGCAATGGTAGCAATGTGCACATATTGGCTCAACAACAGTGCACCAATTCATATTAAGGAAATTCAAAATATTTTTCCTGTGCCGGGCCATTCATACATACCACCCGACAGAGTTTTTGCATTACTGGAAAAACGAATAAAATCAAAAAATACGATAATTTCACCCCAAGAATATGAACAAATTTACTCGGAATATGGCACAACAATTTCAATGGGCCACGAAAATTGCGCAATAAATGACTGGAAAACTCAATCATCCAGATTTTACAAACCAACCGGCCAATGGCATTTTGAATTTAATAAGTCTAAGCGCTTTATACTAACCAAATCAGTTAGAGGTATATTCGTTCGCGGGGAAGTTTATTATAAATCGGATTTATCTAGAGGATGTTTCGTTTTAAAAAAAGGCTGTAGAATTCCAACGGTTTTACCTAATCAACTTTTTAATGGTAGGGATATTAGCTCGGCGAAGTTAAAAGATGTTGATAATTTGCTAAAAAAGCATTTTGGTGATGAATGGAAATGTCGTAATGAGCTAAAGTTTTTTGAGAACATTTTGGCTACTAATTCACCCGACAATAATATTAATGTAGTTGAAGAGGAAATATGTGATACCTTCGTTGAAGATATAGATTTACACGTCTAAGCTGATAGTCTTAATCGATAACGGACTGTGTTATTAATTATAGGAATTTTATTAGATATCTTATTGAATTATCCAATTTTTCGTTTTATTTTATTTTATTGAATTGTTTTGTTGTTAGTATTAAGTAAGATTTATTTGATCTATGATTTTTTAATTTATGTAACACAAATAAACTGCGATTCTGGATTTTTAGTTAATTTAATAAAGACTGAACTTAATAAACCATTTTTTTGCAGTTTGATTAAGTTTCTCGTTAAACCCTTACAAATTGCAATATAACGTGACATTTCCCGTTTATGATGCATCGAAAGGACATATTTCCATAAAGTTGCAACAAAATGTAATATATCCAAACTTAAATTACAATTTTCTCCTAATTAAATTTAAGTTTCTATAAATTTCTTTTAAAAAAAATAATTAAATGTATCTTTTATTATTATATATCAATTAAAATTTTCCAGAAATAGGCTAACTTTGTAAAACGTTTTTTGTCTTTTACGTAAAATTATGAAAAATGGAAATGTATCGCTTTTGATTCTACTAAACTCATATACTACAATTCTAATTCTAATTTTAATTTTAATTTTGATTCTAATTCTAATTTTAATACTAGTTTTACTACTTCTACTTCTAATTATAATTCTAATTCTAATTCTAATTCTAATTCTAATTCTAATTCTAATTCTAATTCCAATTCTAATTCTAATTCTAATTTTAAATCTGATTCTAATTCTAATTATAATCCTAATTCTAAATATTTTTCTGATTTTAATATTTATTCTAATTCCAATTCCAATTCTAATTCTAATTATATTTCTAAATCTAACTCTAATTTTACTTCAATTCTGATTGTAATGGTAATTGTAATTCTATTTCTAATTATAATTTTAATACTAATTCTAATTCTTATTCTAAATCTAATTAGAATTATCTATATAATTCTAATTCTAATTCTAATTAGGTGTAATTTTAATTCATATTCCAATTCCAATCAAAATTCCAAACTTAAATAGAACAGTACTACAATACAATTCTATTTCTAATTCTAATTTTAATTATAATTCTTATTCTAATTCTAATTCTAATTCTAATACTAGTTTTAGTTCTAATTTTAATTTCAATTTTAATTCTAATTCTAATTATAATTCTAATTCTAATTTTAATTCTACTTCTACTTCTAATTCTAATTCTAATTATAATTCTAATTCCAATTCTAATTACAATTCTAAGTTTAATTCTAACTCTAATCCTAATTCTAATTCTAATTCTAATTCTAATTCTAATTCTAATTCTAATTCTAATTCTAATTCTAATTCTAATTCTAATTGTAATGGTAGCTGTAGTTGTAATTGTAATTCTATTTCTAATTCTAATTTTAATACTAATTCTAATTTTAATTCCAATTCTTATTCTAATTTTAATTATAATTCTAATTCGAATTCATATTCTAATTCTAATTCGAATTCTAACTAGGTATAATTCTAATTCTAATTTCAATTCCAATCAAAATTTAAAAATTAAATTGATCAGTATCGTTTATTATTAGAAAAAAAAACTAAGTTTCTAGTTGAGTATATGTACCACAATTCTAATTCTAATTTTAATTCTAATTCTGATTCTAATTCTAATTCTAATACTAGTTTTAGTTCTAATTTTAATTTCAATTTTAGTTTAAATCCTAATACTAATTCTAATTCTACTTCTACTTCTACTTCTACTTCTACTTCTACTTCTACTTCTAATTCTTATTCTAATTCTAATTCTAATTCTAATTCTAATTCTAATTCTAATGTTAATTCTGATTATAATTATAATTATAATTCAAAATATTTTTCTGATTCTAATTCTAATTCTAATTCCAATTCCCATTCTTATTCTAATTCTATTTCTAAATCTAATTCTAATTCTACTTCAATTCTGATTGTAATGGTAACTGTAATTCTATTTCTAATTATAATTTTAATACTAATTCTAATTCTTATTCTAAATCTAATTAGAATTACCTAACTAATTTTAATTCTAATTCTTATTCTAATTCTAATTAGGTGTAATTCTAATTTTATTCCAACTCCAATCAAAATTCCAAACTTAAATACACCAGTACTACAATACAATTCTATTTCTAATTATAATTTTAATTATAATTCTTATTCTAATCCTATTTCTAATACTAGTTTTAGTTCTAATTTTAATTTCAATTTTAATTCTAATTCTAATTCTAATTCTAATTCTAATTCTAATTCTAATTCTAATTCTAATTCTAATTCTAATTCTAATTCTAATTCTAATTCTAATTCTAATTCTAATTCTAATTCTAATTCTAATTCTAATTCTAATTCTAATTCTAATTCTAATTCTAATTCTAATTCTAATTCTAATTCTAATTCTAATTCTAATTCTAATTCTAATTCTAATTCTAATTCTAATTCTAATTCTAATTCTAATTCTAATTCTAATTCTAATTCTAATTCTAATTCTAATTCTAATTCTAATTCTAATTCTAATTCTAATTCTAATTCTAATTCTAATTCTAATTCTAATTCTAATTCTAATTCTAATTCTAATTCTAATTCTAATTCTAATTCTAATTCTAATTCTAATTCTAATTCTAATTCTAATTCTAATTCTAATTCTAATTCTAATTCTAATTCTAATTCTAATTCTAATTCTAATTCTAATTCTAATTCTAATTCTAATTCTAATTCTAATTCTAATTCTAATTCTAATTCTAATTCTAATTCTAATTCTAATTCTAATTCTAATTCTAATTCTAATTCTAATTCTAATTCTAATTCTAATTCTAATTCTAATTCTAATTCTAATTCTAATTCTAATTCTAATTCTAATTCTAATTCTAATTCTAATTCTAATTCTAATTCTAATTCTAATTCTAATTCTAATTCTAATTCTAATTCTAATTCTAATTCTAATTCTAATTTTAATTCCAATTCAATTCCAATTCTAATTCTAATTCTAATAAGAAATATTTAATAATATAATAATTATAAGGTATAATTCTAATTCTAATTCTAATTTAAATCAAAATTGATAAGTAACTTTTATTATTAGAAAAAAAATCTAAGTTTCTAGTTGATTCTATATACTACAATTTTAATTTTAATTATAATTATATAGTAATTCTAATTCTGATTATAATACTAGTTTTAGTTTCAATTCTAATTCTAATTTCAATTCTTATTCTAATCGTAATTCTAATTCTTATTATAATTCTGGTTCTAATTCAAATTCTAATACTAGTTAGTTCCAATTCTAATTCCAATTCCAATTCCAATTCAAATTCTAATTGTAGTTCTAATTCTAATTGTAATTTTAGTGGGATGATGGATGATTTAAAGGTTGGGGAACTTGTAATTATCGCCGAAGAGAATTTACCACCGACGCATTGATTAATGGGAAGAGTTACCGAAGTGTTTCCAGGATTGGATGGTAAAGTTCGTTGTGCAATGGTAAAAACGAAACAAGGTGAATACAAACGGGGCGTAATAAAATTAGGTCAACTAGCCATTGAGGACTAAACCTTCATGAAGAAATCAAGACTAATTTTATATTTTATAATTTTGTTTCTACAATCAGTAGTTTAAGTTAAATCGTAATTTTTCAATAGTTTGTTTTTAATTTGAATCTTGTATAATAATGTATAATGTAGAATTTGTTTCCAGAATTTTGTAAGTAGCTTTGCCATTTGAATTTTTAAGAGTCGGAATTTCGTGAATTGTATTTTAATATGTAGTTTATTGCTTCACTAGGGATGTCCATCTGTGCATAAGACAGACGAGGTTTTGAGTCATTTGATGTGTTGTTCACGAAACACGAATTTGAATAAGAGACAATAACTAGAAATGAGAGCTCTACTAACGGTATGAAAATTGTTTGTGCGTACAAAAATCACTGACTAACATATGCTTGAGTGTGTTCGTCTGTTCTGTTCCTGGCTGTGTTCCAATTGTGGTGCAGTTTTTGGCCGCCGATATATGTATACAATCGCTTGAATAGCATTTAGCAGGGCAACGCATTATAATTAATTGAAGAATTTTATTCTTTTTCAGTTTTTTTAATTGATGTGATTGAATTGTTAAAAGTCCCCCTTCAAGGCAAGGTGTATGGATAAGATTAATTTCGTAATTTTTAAACATTATATAAAGACATATAGTATTGCCACCGTGCGATAAGGGTTTTTAACCTGTGAAGTTCTAAACGTCGCGTCGATCGTTTAAAAGAAAAAAAATAACTTTTTCAGTCGTCTCGGTCTTCGTTTAGTATACGAACATAAAAAGAAAGAAGATTAGACGTGTGGTATTTCGGCAGAGCACCCTGTATTTTATAGAGCCATAATGAAAAAATCTGAGCTTTTATAAGGGAAATAGAAACGAGGAAAAACGGAACTTTTCATAGTAAAACACACAAAACATATAGGAAATCACTTTTTTTCCTAAGACAAATTTTTAAATGAAAACGTTACAAATTCTTAATTATGATTTCTGAAATACTTTCATAAATGTTTGAATTTCAACATATACAAATGTCGTTTAAGTATATCGTTTTCATTTTCTTGTAATAATTGATTTATTTAAACCAAAATATAAAAAAATTTCATAACAACAGCATTCTGGACAAATTAAAATAAAAGCTTACTACGATTCGTTTGGTCATTAAGTCAATAAACATTACATAGATGGCAGTGATGGCCGTAAAAATTTGGAAAAATCGTACGAAAAATTACTACCTGGGGAAATTTCAAGTTCAAACATTGTAGGAAAAGCAAAACAAATTCACAAAATATAGGAACGTGTGATAGTTTTGCGATTAAATAATTTTTTTTCGTATTTTTCTGTGACCATTTTAGACATCTTACGTACACTAGTAAAACTAAAGATAAATTTAGCAAGCATTATTTTAATTTGTCTGAGCCAACTTTGATATATTTTTCAAAATGATGTTCGAAAAAATATATTTTAGAAATAATTTAATTTTAATATTTCTGCAATTAATATTTACTTAATACCAATATGGCCTTCTGGTATATTGTTCTTAAAGATATGTAGAAAACTTTTATATAAACATTTTATAACATTTTTGCTATTTCATTGAAAAACTTGAAGCTAAAAACACCATTTTTACTATGGATTCCAATGGAAATCAGTGAAAAGTTATACCACTAAAAAAGCTTCTAAAAAATACGTCATTAAGATTATGGCTCTATACTCTAGAAGGCTCTGATTTCGGTCTTCAAAATAAAATAAAGTTTATAATTTTTTGTTAAAAAAAAAAAGAAAGGAAAAGCCATTGTTATTTCATAAATATAAGAAAAAGAGTTGAAGAAAAATACAGTCCATTATCTGAGTATAACCAGTAACTGCAATTTTAATTCTAATTCTAATTCTATTTCTAATTACAATTCTACTTCTACTTTTAATTCGCATTGAAACTTTAATTCTGACTATAATTCTGATTCTAATTCTAATTTTAATTCTTATTCTAACTCTAAACCTAAATCCAATTCTAATTCTAATTCTAATTGCTATTCAAAAAAATTTAAATTAATTGGTTTAAATTTTTCCTAATATGTTGTTTGAAACTCATATCATAAACAATTTGCTGTTGATTCGGATGGCGCCTTCCATAACGAGGCAACAATTTTTAGTTCATAATTATGTAAATATCTTTGAAAGCAAATTATTACTTTTGTTTTTGCCACTTCGAAAATTTGGTGTAGACAATTAAAAAGCTCCATCGTTTACATTTAAAAAGCTTTATCCTCTTCAGCCAAAATTTTTGTTACCACAAGCTTGTTTCATTTTCGCCTAATAATATGGAGCAAGGTATGAAAAAGAGATTGGTGATGAAATACAGGGACTCGGGATTGCTGTTTCCATACAAATTCGAAGGCTTCTAAATTTGGTATTCGTATCACCAAATAAAGTGTTTATTTATTATTCACCATTGCAAATATTGGAATATTGAATCAATATGGTCTCAATATAAATCGGAATTTGTTCTTCTGTCGATTATGGAAATGAACACGAACACAAAATTTTCTTGAAGCATGTCGTCGTCGCCTTGAATTTATTGTGCAAATTGTCTATGAAAGAATCGATTTTGGCAAAGTATTTGAAAATTAGATTACTTGAAGTGAGTGTGTTGCGCATGACATTAAATAAATTTATATAATTAGCATTGCGAAATAGATTTTTTAATCGATAAACAGAATTTTTATGACATGATTTTGGATTACAAAATTTTCTAATCGGATTTTAAAAAGCGGGGATTTGTAATGCAAGAATAAATATATTTATAATAATATGTATTCTTTAATTCAAAGGAATCATGAGCGCAACAGTAAGATAAACAATCGGTAACTAACACAAAGTCTGTGACATACAAATTAATAGTTAAAAGTCAAATAAAAGTAGAGAAAATTTGGCAATAACTCCAATTGAGAATCCAATTCTTGTACATAACAAACTAAATTTCGGTTTTAAATATGCAATTCTAAAATATTGTTTAAGTTTTAACTAATTTTTTATTACAGTAAATTAAGTATGTATCCACAATTCTCCAACATATTGTCTCAATAACCTTAGAATTATGTTCGCCCAATTTCGTTTCAATATTCTCGATTATCATCATTACTGTATCGCTCCAAAAAATGTAACAGATTATTCCCAATATTAAATTATACCTTTTACAAAACCTTTTTGATCAATTCTGTACAGTAAAATTATTTAATATCCTGTCGACACATCCGCATGCACAAGAAAACAAAATTAGTTCTGTTTCAGCAATTACTTAACATATTTTAAATCCCAGCTAATCTGCAGAAAAGGATACCCAAACGAACGAGAAAATATAAAATGGAACAAAAATAAAGGATCCTTCAAAAAAAAAGTAAATTGATTTATGTATATCATCCCAATTTTTACAATATATATTGCATACACATATGGTATACACATAACATCACAATTCTGGGTGTTCGGCCGCATACCGATATATTTTATAATCCAAAGTGATTGAGCCAACCAAATTTTCCTCCTTTTTTTTGGGGGTAAATTTTATTTTATGTGTGCAGCAAGAAAATTTTCATTTAACCCTAACCCTATTAAATTTTTTTTTATTTCATAAAATCTAATTTTCATTGTCCCAAATATAGTAAAAAAAAAAAAAATAAAATTGTTTTCATGGAAAATAGGGAAATTTATGATAATTCATAACCAAAAAAAAAAAAAAAAAAATCAAATCAGTTACTACAGAACAACATCATTTTTATGGCTAAACCATATTTTTTTCGGATTCTCATCGTAGCAGAATATGTACTACGAGTATGTACTAGCACCACAAAGAGGAAAGAGTGGAAAATACGGTTGGTCTTTCAAATTTATAATTTTATTGGATCTACGAAATTTTATTGAGTCATTGACCTTATTATTTTCGAAAAGTTTTTAATGCGGTATAAAAGGAATTTGCTAAACATGTGGGTCATTATACCCGCATGTTTCGAATAGGTTTAGCTACGAACAAAAACCAATTTGCAAAAAATCGTTCATTAATTTGTAGAATAAAAGTTGTCTGGTTACATACAAATAAAATCGTTTCCTGGAATATTCTCGCATTTGACCAAATAGGATGAAACTGAATGATTTTTAGACACATTACATTAATTAAAAATCCAGATTGCGCTTTACCAGAAAGCAATAAAATTAATGAATTACAATTAATTTGTTGAACAACCGCCACCCATGAAAAAGCTATCATTTTCTGAAATCTGTGGTTTTATCAAAACTATTATTTTCCCGGCAAGCATTTGGTACTCCTAATAGTATAATATAAAAAGCTAAAAGCACTTAGTCATATCCTGACCATCTATATAAATCATCAGAAATCCAGTTATAAAATATGTATACATTATAGAAAAATTTATTAATTTGTATTACAATTACGTTGCGGCACTGTTGATTGGTTTGGCTGTTTGGTCACTCGCAAAACTAGTATAGTATTAAAAGTGGTTTTGTTGTAAATAACTTGCTCTAATGAAAATATCCTAAAGTTTTTCACTACTCCTCCAAATATTCACCATGGTCCCAAGCAAATTGTTAAGTATTAAATAATAAACGAAAAAAAAATGTAATCTTAAATTCATTTGAATTTAAGTTTAACTGAAATTTAAAGAAAGGTTGAGAAAACACAATTGTAGATGGCGCCCACACAATTGGAGTTCAGTTGTTTTTTAGTCAAATTATTTTATAGAACGGAAGTTGTGTTTTGATTTCTTTTTTTTTTTTTTTTTGTGTGTGTCACATAAACAAAAAATATCTTGGACAGAAAGGGCATCCATATTGGTTTTCTTTTTTGGTAACTTTGAAATGTGAAAATCAAAAAATTAAAAATAAATAAAACATCAGTTGTTTAAATAAAAATAAATACAGTCCATTTTATTAAAATCAAATCCGGAGAACCGCGACAGCACAGTGAAGAAAATATTTCAAATACAGGTTTGAAAGCCCATGGAATACCATTTTGGTCCATCGATGAGCCGGATTTGTAATTGTAAAAAATCATCAACATCGGTGCGATAAATAATTTATCGATATACAAAATCATACAAAATCATCATCATCGGTGTTTTAAACAATTTGCGTGAATACAAAAAATTTCAACGGATAAAAATTATCGGTATTGGAAATAAAGCAATGTGGTGCTATTTTCAGAAGGATTTGTCCAGTATCAATTATATGCAGTCATCATAGATAATTAATTATCTGCTCAAGCTGATCATCACAGTAGGCAACATTTGGATATACTAGGTTAGCGCAGATTAGAATTAAGTCAACCAAAATTTCTGTAATAAAAGATTACTTGATTGTTGAGTATCTAGAATCATTAATTATTCAAGTTAATTATTAACTCGTGTAAGGTTAAACTAAATTATATTAAAGTTATTAATAATCATATAACATAGTTGTAAATATGACAACAATGGAAGCCAAAACACTTTCAAAATTGAAAAAACCGGTTAAATTAGAATTAGTAAGGTTAGATGCAATTGAAGAAATTGCAGATGGCGTTGAGTTGGGTAGTGCAGACATTAATTTAATCAATGACCAGTCGATACATTTAGACAGTTTTTATTCAATTATAAATCAATGGAAGGGAATTTGACCAGGTGATGGCGAAAGTAAGAAGTGTTGAAAAAAGGTATCATGCAAATAAGTCGAAATTGTGAAGCGTTAGTCAGAACCAAAACAATGGTCAGAATGTTGGTAATACAAAGTAGGAATTGCAACATCATACATTGCTTGAGGATGCTGTAATTGATGATCATTGAGCAGAGCATGCCAAAGAAATTCGTTTATCACAAAGTAGTGATATAATTCAAAATGTTGAGTCCATGACTCAAACTGTAAATTCTGTAAACCGAATCAATGTTGACCCAGTTTCTCCAAACCATCTTGGTATAAAGGTACCAACAAAGCATGAACGACCTTTCGAGATTCGTTCAATGCTATCATTCATAATAACCCCATGTTAACCGATGTAGTGAAGTTAACATATTTACTAAATTATTTGAAAGGTTAGATTCGTGAGTCAATTGGTCATATTTCGTATTCTGCTGAATCTTATCGTTCCACATGGGAATATTTAAATAACCGGTTTAATAATCAATTGTTAATATTTGAATCGTATATTGATCAACTGTTGGGAATCCCGAATGTCTAGTCGAATTAAGAAAATTATTGAATTTGTGTACAGCCAGTGTTACATCATTAACAGCCCATGGGTTAAATGCCACTGGACTTTCTGAGCAACTTTTTATTAAAATTATTAAAGATAAACTAGATGTACCCACCAGGAGAGAATGGGACAAAGAAGCGGAATTGAACCAACTGAGAAGTTGGGACAGACTGCTTGAATTCTTGAATAAAAAATGTCATCTCTTGGAATCAATAAGGGCGTCTAAGAGTACAAATTTCAAATTAAATTTTGATAAACCTGTAGCAAAATCAAATGGCAGTAGATCATTTGTTGCAGCAACAACCAAACAAAGAACATTTTAATGTCAGGTTTCTAAATTAAACCGTCATTCCATTGTTTTTGTCCGAAATTCTGCAGTATGTCCTTAGATGATAGATATAATTTGTTAAGTCGTTCGAAGGCTTGTACTGACTGTTTCTCGTTTGGTCATACCATCACTGCTTGTGCAAAGGATAGTTGTTGTAAAAAGTGTTAACTTAAACATAACACACTGTTGCATAACGATTTGGTTGATAGGTCAAAGTATCGAAGCATGTCGCATGGTTCCAATAGTCAAGATGTCACAGAAGAGATATCCCACCAAATTAATTCAAAGGATCAACAGTCACAACCTTCGAAACAAACAATAACGTGTAGTACGTCAAAGGCTAATTTTAAACAGAGCGTATTGCTATCAACTGCTTTAGTCTTGATAAAGGATAAATTTGACGAATTCCATATCTGCCGAGCTATATTGGATTCAGCAAGCCAATTGCATTTTGTTACTACCGAATTTGCTAATAAATTCGGAATCGACCAAGAATCAGTAAATTTTCCGATCACAGGAATTCAAGAATCAAAATCAACCATCAATCGTAGCATTACAACAGATATCAAATCAAGAATATCTAATTATCAACAAAGATTGAATTTGCTGGTTACAAAGGTCATAACTGGTCCCACCCCCTCCGCAGTTATCAACATTTTACATTGGACAATACCTTCGCATATTCAACTGGCCGATCCACATTTTCAGTTGCCAAAACATGTCGATTTAATGCTAGGTGCGGATATATTTCTTGACAGTCTTAGACCCGGTAAAATAAATTAAACAAAATTGATGCCAGGTCTTCAGAATTCAGTCTTTGGTTGGATACTAAATGGCACTTATCAAGAATTAAATTATAGTTTACATGTAGCAACACCAGAATCAGATGATACGATTGGCAAGACACTTGCAAAATTTTTGGAAATCGATACGGTATCAACCGCTACATTGAAGACAAAGGATGAACAAATGTGTGAAAATCATTTTATGTCAACTCATCGTCGTGATGAAAATGGCCGATACATCGTTTCTTTACCATTTAATGAGTCACCATCTAAATTGGGAGAGTCAAAACAGCAAGCACTTAGACGATTTCAGTTTCTTGAAAATAAATTAGAACGTAATCCAGAGTTAAGAACACAATACAATGCATTTATCAAAGAGTACCTCTCTTTAAATCATATGCGTTTATGTCCAAATCAAGACGATAACACAGGATATTTTCTTCCACACCACGCGGTCCTAAAACCTAGCAGCTCTACAACAAAGCTGCGCGTTGTATTTGACGCGTCAGCAAAAACGTCTTCAAATGTGTGGTTGAACTAATATCGGAAGAAACGTGCAGGATAACATTTTCTCCATTATGTTACGGTTCCGAAAATATACGTATGTCTTTTCCACAGACATTTCTAAAATGTACCGTCAGGTACAGCTTGAAAAAAATGACTACAAATATCAAAAAATACTGTGGCGAAACTATGTATCACGTGCGTGCGTTTATGTCAAATCTATTACCAAACAAAAGCAAATTCGTACTATGCTTTTATGCAGCAAATCAAGAGTATCACCCATGAAATTCATGACAATCGCCCGCCTTGAATTGTGTGCAGCATTGTTGTTGGCAAACTTAGTGTCAGTTGCGTTTAGGGCGCTTAATATTGACTTTGACTAAGTAAACTTATGGAGTGATTCTCAAGTGGTGTTAGCTTGGATTAAAACCGAACCATCGAAACTAAAAACCTTTGTTGCCAACAGAGTCAATCAAATTCAACAACTTGCGGTTACTTACAGCTGGAGATATGTTCCCTCTGAACACAATCCTGCGGATCTGATCTCAAGAGGAGTATTGCCAATGGATCTATATCCAAACGAATTATGGTGGTATGGTCCACAACAAATTATAGATGCCATAAATATTGAGTTTGCAGCAACTACCGATCTGTGTCCAACCGATATACCAGAGCAGAAATCAAATACAGGGGGCAAGTCATACGAATCCTAAGTTTGAGTTATTTACAAGATTCAGTTGTTTTAATAAGTTGTTGCGAATCACTGCTTATTTGTTACGTTTTCATCTGGAAGTAGTTTCAGTCAGACATCTGAGGCCTTTATAGCATGCTTAAAAAGATTTATCGGCCGTAGGAGCAACGGTGACATTTCATGGAGCGACAACGCGAAAACATTCATTGGAGCGCGCAATTAGTTAAGAAAGTTATATGCTATGTTTGAGTCATCTGAACACTACAATAGCATTAATCGATTCTGCACGGATTATTAGATTCAATGGCGGTTTATCCCCCCTCGGTCACCGAAATTCGGTGGACTTTGGGAATCTTCGATCAAATCGTTCAAAACACATTTCAAAAAGGTAGCGTCACATATCGAATTCTCGTTTGAAGAATTCTTAATTGGCACAAATTGAAGGAATTTAAAATTCTAGACCGCTTTATCCTATTTCAGAGGACCCAAACGACTCTCAGCCGCTAACCCCATCACTTTGCTTGAAGAGACATCTAACAATAAATAGATGAATTCCGCTTATCTAATACACATATTTTATGATTGAGCTACAAATGATTATTGCTGCGTTCCATTTAACGTGGCAAAGTACACACAAGTACTTCTGACTGCACTCAGCTACTCTTGCTAAATTTTATGAGTAGTTTGCTTTTCGAATTTATGGCGACTTCGTTACCAGAATATTTAGTACAACTAATCCATATTATTTTAATGCAATATATAGCGTATTTCCTTGACAAATTTACAACAACAATTGCATATAATAAATCCCGCAAGAATAACATTAACCCAAAAAAAATTGGGTTTATTTAAACATAATTCTAATTCTTGGTTATGATACCTGCCGCCAGAGTCTTAATACATATTAAATTTATATTTCATTTCGAAAGGTTGGCTTTTGTCAAATAAATCAAATAAGTTATTTTCTTGGAAAAAAATTAACCCAAAATAATTCGAATAAAATTTTGGTCAACAAAATACGCTTAATAATGTTTAACAGTAAAACACACGCCCTCTTTTAAGCAAAACCAAATATTTCAGCACTTAGCAGAAACACTGTGTAGTAAATGTAGTACATATGGCCTAACAGAGATGTAACCATATCGACATATTATTGTTACGTTTTTGCCTTGTCAATCAAGGTTCGTATCACTGGATTGTGAATAATACAAACTTAATTCAATTTATCGCCAACGAATTTATTTATTTCACAAAATTTATTACAACACAGTTTATCAATAAAAATTCACAAAATCACTTAATATAAATTATTCTTAAATTTTACTGATCACTTTTACTTTATTTATCGCACTACAACACTTTTTAAATCACTTTTTAATTCCTTTTAATCTTTATACTATCGCTTACCAAATATTACTCATAATCTTACAACTTTACTCTATCGCGTTCCAAATACTAATAATCCAATTCGATCTTGTTCGCCTTTTTATATACACAAACCATGCTTCTCGAAAGTTCACGACTTTTCCAGTTGGAATAGCGTAGAAACATTACGTAACAATTTTTATCATGGAAAATTCCATTTAGTACAGTAAAACATTGAGCTATTAGTTTTACTTATTCTAATACACACTAGGTGTTACCGTCATTATAGACACATTTGTTTTATTTGCATAAAACAAACAAATGTATATTAACTTGTATATGATGAGATAGACGAGGTAATAAGGTGATGGAGAACAATGAAGAAGGAAGGTCTTGGAGTTCGAATCTAAGCAAAGCCAACGGAAAAATTTGTTTTTTGATGAAACATTTTCAATTGGGGATAATCCGAGAAGATTAATCGGGATCGAAATCGCTACAAAAAAAAAAAAAATTTGGTAAAATTCGTCGAAATAAAAAAAAAAATCAAATTTTACTTAAAAATAAAAAAATAAAGTCGGATGTTTGAAGAATCGAACTCCAAACCTGTCGCAACACCACTCCTTCATCTTACCACCCAACCACTCATCTCTATATAATTTCCACTTAGTTTTTCGTTTAAATACTGATGATAAATTCGGACATGGCGAAAAATCGAATACACATTTTTGTTATTTTACCAGGCGAACAGAATTTAAAAATCAACATAATTGTCAGTAACGTGACACTATTTTGTATCAAAGCGTGCCACTTCAAGTTATGTGACACTTGAACATACAAAATAAAGTCATATTGCTGACAATTCTACCTTCTTGTAATTTCTGTTCGCCTGTTAAAATGATAAAATTTTTTTGCGATTTTTGACGAAAAAAAAAATTTTTTTTTAAATTTCTGCTCACCTGGGGGCCAATTCCGGTTCGATGACTAAAGTCACCAATGAGTTTAGTTGGTATAAAAATTCAAACTGGTATAATAAAATCATAAAGCCGATTCCCGTATGATTAATGAGAAAAACCAACTCATAATATCTGTCAAAAAGACTCAGCATATTTTATTTTGTGATAAAATTAACTGCTACTGAGATTTTGGAATTATTATAAATAAAAACAAAATATTAATATTTTTTTAAGCGAGATGTTAGTAAAGCAAAGACGGGAAGCTAGCGAAGAACAAAAAAACATACTTAGTTTCCTATTTAGAGGAAAATGTTGAGATTAAAAGGTTAGCGTCACAAATGATTTGCACACACACAGACGAGTTCCACTCTATTATTAGCCTTTTTAATCGAAATATGTGTCCCGACGATTAGCCCTACGATGCCCGGAAATCCATATATATTAAAAAATTATTGCTTTATTTCAACAAATTGTAGAGTCTAATTGGAATTTCACGAAATCTTTTGCGAATTTGTTTTCAATTATTTGACAAACATTATCAACACATCGTGAAACCGAAATTTTTTAAAGTGAGATGAAGAAGTCTTGCCTTATTGGGTGTTGATAGCAGCCGACCGCTAGAAAACGAAGAGCGCATAGAATTCTTAAAGTCGAGTTCAACACGTGAATTCGAACGCGCTTTTGATATGTGGTTGAATGAAGCTGATAAGCAGCCTACAAGTTGCTTTATTAAATCTAAACAGCCTCGGTCCGTAGTTGATTCAAATGGATCACTCAAATCTCTTAACTTCCTTCTGAATCTTAAGAGAAATCTAATACTACTTTACCTTTTGGTTAGAAATTCGACGCCTAATAATTCTTAAAATAAAGAAATCCATTTTATTTTATTTATTTTTATTAGGTGTTGTGCATAGAACGGTTTGAAAATACGTATTTTCTACTTCCCCAAATGTCAACAATAGAACCCAATAATCCAAAAACTCATGCTATAAATTTTATAGCACGTCAAAACTCATTAGTCATATCAGAATCGAAAATAATATGAGCATGAGAACTGACTAGTCTAAAAAAATAATAAAGTCATTTGTCATACTCATTTGTCATAAAACCGGAATTCGGCCCCTGGTAAATTAAAATAAACTTTTTTTAATTAAAAAGGCAAATCAATCATAATTCTAGCAACTCTTATCATAAGAGCGCAGATCAAAACCATTAAGGTCTCGAGTTCGATCCCAGCACCTGAAGGAATTTTTTTTTGTAATAAAAACCTAGAAATTTTCTATTTGGGTGGTTGCTAGCTAGAGTTAATATTGCCTTTTTAATTAAAAAAAAAATTATTTTTATTTACCAGGTGAGCAGAAATTTAAAAAAAAAAATTTTTTTTCATCAAAAATCGCAAAAAAAATTTTGTCTTTCTAACAGGCGAACAGAAATTACAAGAAGGTAGAATTGTCAGCAATATGACTTTATTTTGTATGTTCAAGTGTCACATAACTTGAAGTGGCACGCTTTGATACAAAATAATGTCACGTTACTGACAATTATGTTGTTTTTTAAATTCTGTTCGCCTGGTAAAATAACAAAAAGTTTTATGCGATTTTTCACCAAGTGTGATTTTATCAGAAACGAAAAAATGAGTAGAAATTAGATAGAGATGAGTGGTTGAGTGGGTGGTAAGATGAAGGAGTGATGTGTGTTTGGAGTTCGATTCTTGAAACTTCCGACTTTATTTTTTATTTGTTTTATTTACACGAATTTATTTACACGAATATTTAGTACAACTAATCGGTAAGAAACGGCTAATTTTCCCACTTTCCTCCAGCATATTACAATAAAAGCTTTAGCGATTCACAAATAAACTGTCAAATTAAATAATATTGTGACGGTGACACCTAGTGTGTAATAGAAGAAGTTAAATGAATAGATCAATGTTTAACTGTACTAAAATGGATTTTTCCATGATAAAAATTGTTACGTAATGTTTCTACGCTATTCTAACTGGAAAAGTCATGAGCTTTCTGGAAGTTTGGTTTGTGTATATAAAAAGGCGAACGAAGTCGAATTGGATTAGTAGTATTTGGAAATCGACAGTGTGAAAATTAAAACGTAATTAAAAAGTGATCTAAAAATTGTTTTAGTGCGAAATAAAAATTATACTCGTAAGTGAACAGTAATTTGAGAATAATTTATTTAAAGTGATTTTATGAATTTTTATTGATAAACTGTGTTGTAATAAATTTTGTGAAATAAATAAATTCGTTACACAATCCAGTGATACGAACCTTAATTGACAAGGCAAAATCGTAACAATATTAAGAAGTGTCAACAACTGTTAAATAATTTAGAAAAAGTGAGATTAAGATAAGTATTTTAAATAAATTAATGTTAAATACAAAATCCTAATTAATTTGTTTTGTTTTAGTGGTCGAATTTTTGACATATATCGATTTGGTCGTTGCAAGTATCGTAGCGAAGGGGGTGTTTGTCATGGGAAAGGGCTTAATACATAAAAACAGGAGAATCTTAAACTTTTTCCCCCCATCCACAAATATTCACCACTGCATGGTGAAAAGTAGTTTTTCTATTAGTGGCTAATACACTGGTTTGGTAGCTTTTGGATGTCGTGTAAACTTGCAAAAGATACAATTGGAAGGGTCTTTATGATAGGCCTCAAAAGAATTCTAAACTATTTTTACCACTCCTCTGAAAATTCACCGTGTTGAGGTTTAAATTACTTTTTTCAGTCTAATGTAACAATCCGAATTCGATTCTTTTTTCTCAATAAAACACTTCAATTAATTTGGCTGTTTTATTATTAAATTTTATTATTATAAGATAAAACAATTGAACTTGCCAACATTAAATCCTTAGATGAAATTTATTGCGTATTTTGAATTAATTTTAAATGAGCAAGGAATTTTAAATTTTATTGGAATATTAAAAAAAAATTATCGATTCCAATCTTTCAATAAAATAGTAGTTTGTTCATACCAAGATGAAAACAATAATTTCAAAATCGCGTTTTTGTCGTTACACCTGTAGCTGTGTGTCAAATTAAAAGCATAGAAACATAAACAAAGCAGAACATAAGTAATGCATATACATATAGATATGTAGAGAGTACATTTATATTGTAGATACTAATATTGCTTTTCGTATTGGCTTGTGCGGATGTTTTATTGATTTCTTTGATATATGGATAAAATGTTCACCTTTATGTGTTTGGATGGAGAATCGATTGGTTTCTTGTTGGCGTTTTATATCCATTTTAATGACTTTTTTTTCTTCAAAAAAGTATCGGGGGAAAATATCGTATTATAAAATATCGAAGAAATGAAGAACAGTCGTATAAACTATA
Source organism: Tipula vernalis (assembly GCA_958295665.1). NCBI lineage: Eukaryota > Metazoa > Arthropoda > Insecta > Diptera > Tipulidae > Tipula > Tipula vernalis. The sequence goes on along the minus strand of OY282559.1, from coordinate 74,337,792 downwards.
ATATCTATCAGCATATATTAAAATAATAAAATAATATCAAAAACAAGTTCAGAGTAACTCAACAGTAGCTGTGTAGCTAGCAGGTACACATAAGTTAAATTTATATCTGTTCAAAAGGATTATCGTTTCGAGTTAAGTTATTAATAGCTTTAAGTTTTTATTTTTTATATATGGTATGTCCATATATATTATGTTTTGTATTCTATAAGACATAAGATAAAAAGATTATGTGTATTCTATATACATATATGTATCCTACACGTGAAGAAGAAAGTGCAAGAAAATTCTAGTCATGTACCATATTGTATCTTTATAGTATAAAGGTGCAAATGATAATTTTATAAAAGAAATTTATAGATAGAATTCTTTCTAAATTTTATGATAGTTTGAAATTATATTTTTGAACTAAAAAAAAAAAAAAAAAGTTGTCAGTAGTGTTAGATATTGTAACATAAATTGCGTTAAGTTTTAAAATAGATTTGGCTTCTACACCGAATATTGTTATATAACATATCATCGTTATGTGAGCGCAAAAAAAAAACTTCGTTCCAATTTTGGTGTCGATGAATGGTCTCAGATGCAAAAATAATAATTTAAGATGACCTTATGTATGATTAAATCAAAACATTTTGGCTAGCATACCAGGCAATATGTGTTGCAATAAAGTAACGAAGCAATACAATTTCATCTATAACATCTAACTTTAACGATTTTATTTTTTTTAGATTTCTGGATATAGTAAGCCTCCATTTTCAATGTAAAACTATACACATTCCATTTGGGACAACTGGTCGGCAAGTTGGTAAACGAATATAATACCCAAACTTTTCTAAACTCATACAATTTTTGTTTGTTAGAATAATGGCTTGTACAGTCTGTAACGAAATTACAACAGGGATTCCGTTAACAGACATGGGAATAGAGGTCTAGTGCGGTGTTGTAGCTGGCTGGAGCTCACGGTGCGGCGTGGGGTTTTCCAGACATATTCCCCTGCTTGAAGAAACCGCATGAAGAATACAATTTAGACGGGAAAAGGGCAAATAAAATTATTTTGCCACGGCCTCAGCGGCTAAAGAAATAATAAACCGGGAGTGATCGATCCGGAGTGACATCTTTAGTACTAGGCGATCATCGCCGTGACTGCCATACGAGCCTCCCCTCATCGGCCCGACTACCGGGATGCTGTTTCCCAGTCGTGACGGCTACCGATGCCGATTAGGAATGGAAGAACGCCAGCATGACAGTCCCAGCGATGACTCGCCGGAACGAAAGATGTCACCCCGATGCGATCAACTCAGGTGGCGTGCTGCCCTCAAAAATGAAAAAAGCCGAACTTCTGCATGCTCGCACCTCACACCATCCGATCAAATGAGATAATTTACACGCACATGGTGCGAATATCACTCAAGGTCAACAATAAAAAAATACCACGAAAATTCGGCAAGTTACTTGTCCACACAAACAAAAAAAAAATTGTGATGATAAATTTTACTGTTATTACTTGAACACTGATTTTTCGTTAGAATTTAATTCACACTTTTCACCTTCACTTTTTGTAAATAATGACAAAAAAAAAACACTTGCTTGAAGAAAACCCGTTAGTGAGTCGTAAATTCCAAGCGGACAACCCGAGCAGAAAAAAAAACACAGCGGAATCTCAATAAACGCACCCAAAGTAACAGCAGAAAAAACCAACGGAATTGCTCTGGTCTTTTAATTTTTCAATTTTTTTTATTAACTTGTTGTGAGCATCGCGTACAAAGTCCAACGCTTGCGTTGTTTGATCTTTACGGATGCTCACATCAATGTTTCCCTTGCCCGGTTGACACCGCATCTGTATAGTAACCAGCGTAAGCTGTTTCATTACATACAGTTGTGAGTGTCAATCCCTATTCTCAGTTCATCGGTTGAGTGGATCTACCATTTCCGCCATGTGGCGTTAGATTGTGGTTAGACTCATTTTTCCTTTCTTCTGAGTTTAGCTTCCTACAATTTTTTTTATTTTTCTATTTTTGCAGATCTTCGTACGCTTTAAGTAATTTACTTCATTTTTTTTCAATTAAATTTATTTGTATCCAACTATCTACCATGGGGAGCGATCCAAGCGTGTTCTGACTTCGAGTCATTCGACCTCGCTGGATCGTTTGCCATGTCGCTTCCATATGTCATGAGCATTGAGATCGCGAACTTGTTCTTTCCACCAATTTGGTGTTGATTGGACAGTTCGTAGTCTCATTGGTCAATGGCACATCCTTAGTTCATTCTTTTGTTAATTTTTCTTATTTTTCTATCTTACTGAATTAAAATTATTGGGACCTCAGCGGTTTTATTATTATCTTTAACAGTACCCATGGCGGATCTTGCCCATTGCGACTGTGAGGCCAATGGAAGAGGATACCATTTTATTTTTATTATTATATTTTTCTCAACCGGCCTGAAGCATGGTTAAGCCTACATTATTCGATCAACTTCTTTGTTTTCTTACATTTTTCACGCATTCCTTTCATTGTTTGTGAAACTGTTCCTTTATCTTTATTCTTACTTTGTAGTTAGTGGAGCAGCTAAACTTCCTTGCATACTTTTGTTTTGTTCTTATTAAATAAGTTTATTTTTTTCATTTTTGGAACGGGTTGTTGTCAAGTGTTCGAGTTTGGGATGAGAATAACACAGGCAAGTCTGATGTGTCCGATAAATTACCGTCCACCCTGCAGTTGATTCTGGTATGGGTGCAGTCGTTGCTAGTGAACAATCCGAAATTATGAGGTCATTAGAGGCTCAATTGCAGAGGTTGACAGATCAATAAATGCAATGCAAAATGCATCTAGAGTAATTAACAAAGATCTTGAAAACCCTCAGCAAGTGCGGTTCCAAACTCCTCCTGCATCATTGGAGTCCCAATCGGGTCCTGTTGATTTCCTGCGATTTGAAATTCCTCCGGGAGCTTCGGTCCCTAAAGGGCGTTCATCTCTGGAGTCGGCTGCCTCCTTTACAATTAAGTTTGGCTTCCCATCATCTGGTGATTTGCATAACAGTACGTTAAATACCGTTCATACTCCTCATTTTTCTAGTAATCTTGTATCTGATGAACGCTCCCTGTTTCGATGCGGAATTTCCAACAGTGGTTCACCTGCAGGAATTATTGTCGATATGTTCCTATTTCAAAATACCACCTGAAGTTCTGTTGCTTGATTTACATCTTCTCTTGAAGGATGTGGCGTTGCAGTGGTATTGGTCGTATCGTCGCCACAATCCTTTAGCCTCCTGGGATCATCTGCCTAGAGCGTTTCTTGAACGTTTTAAAGACCGGCGAACCCTCTATGAGACACGCCGCATGGTGGAATCTCGTAAGCAAATGCCTAACCAATCCTTTATTGATTACTATCACCACTCGACGTGCCGTAAATGAACTGGAAATCGTTTCTTCTGATGAGATGGTAATGCCAAATGAACAGCAAGGTTTACCTTCTTTTGCTTTATCTGCAGGTCTTTCTGTAGCAGCTTATCGCGCTCCAATGGGAGAATCTTTTACTACGTCAAAACCTGTTATCCTGTCCAAGAGCCCTAACCAATTTAATTCATATCGTGGCCATGGTACGGGCAACCATCCTATCTGCTTTAATTGTTTAGATATCGGGCACGTGTTTCAAAATTGTCCTAATCCACGTGGTGGCTATTTTTGTTATAGCTATGGATTGAAGGGCACCATTACCAATAAATGTAGTCGTTGCACGGGAAACCAAACCAGTGGCTCATGGGGATCGGGGATCCAGGGACCACAGAGCAGTTCAACCCTTTTTTCCAAGAGGAAAGATGCTGGCAGCAACACTGACCAATAAATTCTTCAGTTGAAGTCGATACCAGATGCGAGAAAACAGACGAACCCGTCTACCGTAGCTCTCGTTGAGTCTTTTGATTCCGAATCATCGTCTAAATCGGCGACGCCTGGTTTCAATTAAATGGTATCTGACTCTCTACTGACTTCTTCTAATACTTCACATTTTTGCTCTTCTGTCTGTCCTCGACCCTTTTCAAAAGTTTAACCTGCTTCGTCTGCTACGTTCAAAAAAATATTGGAAAAAATATAATAAATTTCCTCCTTCCATTCAAACAGCCAGTGGTCAAAAACAGCGCATTATTGGTTACTTACATGCTCAAGTTCAGTTTAATTCTCAATGTCATAATATTCGTTTCAATTTAGTGCCTCCATTAGAACAAATGTTATACTTACGGATTAATTTTTGTAATCAATTTGGAATTTCACCACAAATATCTTCCTTAAGTGACCCAACCCATTCTTTGGATTTACCTGTCTCGCCGAAATTTCATCTGCTTTCTCCAGAAGATGACAGCAAGCTCTTTACTATAGTGAATACATTTTCGTCCAGTGTTAAATTAGGTCTTGGAAGGACCACATTAATATCTCACGTTATTGATGTCGGTGAAGCCAAGCCTGTTAAACAACGGTTTTATTCGGTTTCGCCTATAAAACAAAAATTCGGGAGGTGAACTAGGTGACAAACCTCAGTGTTGCGCATCCGCTTCCTCTTATTAATGGATTGTTGGGTCGATTGGATCGAACTCGTTATATTTCGTCAATCGACTTAAAAGATGCCTTCTGGCAGATACCGCTTGACCCACAATCCAGAGATAATACGGCGTTTACGGTTCCTGGTCGTCCCTTGTATCATTTCAAGGTCATGCCATTTGGGTTGTGTAATACTTCCCAAACACTGTGCTGCCTGATACACCGGTTAATACCATACCAACTTCATGATAAAGTCTTTGTTTACCTCGACGACCTACAGTTTACTTCTTCTACTTTGTCTGAACATTTTGAACTTTTGGAAATGATTGCTCATTTGATCCGTAATGCGGAATTAACTATAAATGTGGAAAAAATCGATTATTGATTGGTAAATCGATTATTGAATTTCCAAGACCCAAAACAACCAAACAGATACGTAGCTTCTTGGGATTATGTGGGTGGTATCGACGATTTATAAAAAACTTCGTTTCTGTGGCTGCTCCACTATCTGACTTAACGGGAAAGAAATAAAAATCTAAATGGAATCGTCACGCTGAGGAATCGTTTCAAGCTCATAAGTTGTCTTTATTTTATGCTACTGTTTTGGCATATCCTGATTATGGGCGCCCGTTTTATATTCAGTGTGACACAAGTGCTGTTGGTGTGGGTAGTATTTTATTTCAGTTAGACTCGGATGGCGCTGAACACCCTATTGAATTTTTTTCACATAAATTAAATGCTGCTCAACGCAATTATTCTGTAACCGAGTTTGAGTGTTACGCCGCAGTACTTAGTGTGCAAAAATGTCGGCCTTATATCGAGGGATACCCGTTCACGATTTATACCGATCACGCTAGTCTCCGGTGATTGATGTCCCAAAAAGATTTAGCAGGTAGACTCGCCCGCTGGAGTTTAAAACTGCAAGCGTACAAGTTTGAATTCGGTTATCGTAAAGGATCGGTCAATGTTGTGCCTGATGCTGTTTCAAGAGCTTTTTATATTGATGCAACGGATGATCTAAATCCTTAATAAAGTACTGCTTTTACCAAAAGTGCTGTGATTAATGATTCTTCTCAACTTATTAATGCAACATCTATGCAAGGAAATGTGTCAAGCCTTAATACGTCCAGTGACAGATCGGTTCTACCTATTGATCTCAATTCGTCAGCTTTTCAGGATGATGAATATCTTCAACAAATCAATCGAGTACAACAACTGAAAGATTGCGAACAACACTTTAAAATACTAGACAATAAACTCTTGATTTTACCGTCTTATGCCTCGCGCTATACAACGACTGATCTGTCTGAATGGATGTTAGTAGTTCCACTATCCTTGACTACCAAATTAATTGAAGTGGCACATTCTTCTCCTATTTCCGCGCATATGGGTATTGCAAAAATGTTAGAAAAAATTCAACGGCAATTTTTCTGGTCTGGTATGGCTAAACAAACTAAACTTTTTATCTCTATTTGTCTTCATTGCAAGATGAATAAATCTGTTAACAGTAGTATACAACCTCTTATGGGTTCTCAAATGGTGTCTACCAGACCTTTTGAGCTGCAATTAATCGCCACGTTAACAATTCGTTTTCTAGTGTATCTAGCTTTGTCCGCATTTTCCAAATGAGTTCTCAAATATTAAACTTGGTCCTTAAAAATCAAATTACTCCTAATGGAATCGCGTACACTTTCATTCTAAGCCGCACAACTTTATCTACGTCCGACGAATTATTTAATTCTTTTTATTTCATTCACAAATTTCATTTTTACGTTAGCTAACTTTCTTTTCTGTTGTAGTTTTAATTTGTTTTGTGTTTAGAAGACGTTCATTATCAAGACTTAATGGTCCCATATCCTTCTTGTCCGATTTCAAATAATTATGCGGTCTCTATTAGTGGCCGTTGCAGATCACCGATCTGATTAACTATCCTTTTCTTCTTCTTACTATTAAAATCCTTGTTTAAAGCTTGGTTTTCTTTGGTCAACGGAAGCCAATCTACAATTATTAAATTGTGAATATATCTTCTATTGAGCAAATTGTCATTCTGCTGATTAATAAAAAACACTTTGTAGCTTCTTCTGTGATTTGTTTTCTAATTTCGTCGACGTCATTCAAAGAATTTTATTTTATTCAGAAAAGATTTGGATTACAATAATTCAGCTCCTTCGCTAAATACTTATATTATCAAACTGTAAACCTTTTGTAGAAAAGCACTAGTCCATTAACTTACAAATATTCTAATTATAGGAACCTAACACAAATCTAAAACCATTAGGGACAGATGACACGACCAGCTGTTGTACTGTAAAACTTTCCACGGCTAAAGAAATTAATATTCATTTCACTACCATACATAATATCTTCAAATTAAAGATTTAAATTTTAGTTACGTTACAGATAGTCATGTTAAGACATTTTGAAATAATGATTATATTTTAAAACTTAATTTATTCTTCAATTTTATCTTATGTGATTTATGCAGAGCGAGCCTTATAAGCAGAACACGACGTTTTCTGGAAAAGGCCGATTATCAAAGTTGCCAGACGGAAAAGGGAAATTTGTTTGGAGTTCTTGAATGATCTTGAATAACATTGGTTTCGAAAATACGGACAAGATGTTTTTTTTTATCAGATTGACGAACTTTTGAGGCACAGAACAATTAAATGACAAAGTGATTGAGTTTATTGAGGGCTATCGACTTATTGAAACGCACTTTTTACTTGTCCTACAAGTTCATACTGCCCTTTACAATAGTTCGGTTAGTTAAAGAAAGGCAGGCTAACACTTTACCGGATCTGAGGTGCATTGGAACTGTCCGAATTGTATCAAATATTTTTGAACTTACTTGGAAGGACAAAATCACATCATATATCATTAATTTAAATTTATTAGACGATTTTTGAGTTGGTCTCTGGTTAATTTTTAGCACTCTGCCTTGCTAATTTGTTGAATGTTGTGTTTTAACTTTTCCGTGAACGTTAAATATCGTTAAACACGAACACACTGCTAGTTTTTCATTCTGTATTAAATTTGAATTTCAATTCAATTACATAAGTTTTTACTGAGGTACCATCTAACATTTACCAAATAAAAACTAAAACAAGTTGAAAAACATCTTTTAAATACCTTTATTTGTTATTTTGACATTTTATATTTTTGGAGTAAACTATTATAACCAAATTTTTGCATAAATAGTTTCACTTTGATATTTGGGACACTGCATCTCCACATTTAGCCGAACAAATTACTTGGATAGCAACGAATTTCAACTAATACCTCTTTCTTGGATGTGGCTCTAATCACGTTTGCGGATACATTGGCAGTGTTATATGGCTAAGCATAAATTTTAAAATGTATTAAGTAATAGTTAGATGACAAAGAAATAGTTAAATTCCAATTACATGCTTGCATCTAACTACTGTTAATAAATAAAAACTTTCCGTACGTACGGTACAAAAAACTTGTTAAGATAAAGAGAAAACAAAAAATTAAATTCATAATGAGCAATATACCTCTTTGCACAATCCCACTCGCTATTTACTGTGTGTGCCAGACACTCTGCCACAACTTAAAAATTATTATTTTCCTTTGTTCTCAAGACAAGAAGAAAAACTTTCTAATAATGTATTCGTTCTTTCCGTTTTCCAAGACTTACAACTATACCTAACTACTTTATATACAAAACTTATATGTGGCTATGTATTTTGATATAAAGTTTGATAAAAATCAAAGTCACGTTTTATTATTATGACGGCATTTTTTTGCACACAAAAAAAAAGAGAAAATTAAAAAACAAAAGGAAAATAGAATGAAAATACAATTTTCCCCGTGTTTGAAATAAAATTATTATCCTATTTTTCTCTTATATGTGTGTTGTTGTTGTTGGTAATTTTTACCATTTTAAAGAAATTTTTTTTTTTTGTAGTTCAACGAAATGAAATATATTTCGTATAATAAGCTAAGGTAATATAATAACTACTATAGAGCTATATGTACGAGTATGTAGTAAAGAATAAAATATAATTTAGATTTTTATCATTAAATTACAATTTTTCAAGGAACAAAAATTTCATGTGGAAAAATATAAAAGTAAAGACAGAATGAGATAAAAAAATAAAATTTGTGTAATTTCAAAAATTACATTTAAGTTGTAAAAATAAAAAATAAAGTTTTATGCCACAATTTGACGAAGAAACACGTAAGTTTTTGAGTGATATATGACAATAACAAATTTGAGGTATTGTCTGGAATCTCAACTTGCACTCTAATCTATAGATAAGATTTCCCTTATCTATTTTGTACATAACTATTGCCCTGTAGTTCTGAAACACCTAATCTTCCTTCCAGAGTTTACAAAAAAAGAGTTTAAATACATTTAATTTTTTGTCTGCGCTTTATAATACTAAAGTGGGTTTGTTAGCAGTAATAAATAGATTTGATATGACTTTTACATCAATCATTTATTTTACACAGTAAAATAAGTATCTTAGAAATCGTCCAGAGGAATTAAGAATAAGGAACGGTTATTAGGCGTCGAAATCGACTCCAGGAAATTAAATTGAGAATTAGACCTGATAGTTACACCGAATTTAAAATGTAAAATGTAAAATGTAAAATGTAAAATGTAAAATGTAAAATGTAAAATGTAAAATGTAAAATGTAAAATGTAAAATGTAAAATGTAAAATGTAAAATGTAAAATGTAAAATGTAAAATGTAAAATGTAAAATGTAAAATGTAAAATGTAAAATGTAAAATGTAAAATGTAAAATGTAAAATGTAAAATGTAAAATGTAAAATGTAAAATGTAAAATGTAAAATGTAAAATGTAAAATGTAAAATGTAAAATGTAAAATGTAAAATGTAAAATGTAAAATGTAAAATGTAAAATGTAAAATGTAAAATGTAAAATGTAAAATGTAAAATGTAAAATGTAAAATGTAAAATGTAAAATGTAAAATGTAAAATGTAAAATGTAAAATGTAAAATGTAAAATGTAAAATGTAAAATGTAAAATGTAAAATGTAAAATGTAAAATGTAAAATGTAAAATGTAAAATGTAAAATGTAAAATGTAAAATGTAAAATGTAAAATGTAAAATGTAAAATGTAAAATGTAAAATGTAAAATGTAAAATGTAAAATGTAAAATGTAAAATGTAAAATGTAAAATGTAAAATGTAAAATGTAAAATGTAAAATGTAAAATGTAAAATGTAAAATGTAAAATGTAAAATGTAAAATGTAAAATGTAAAATGTAAAATGTAAAATGTAAAATGTAAAATGTAAAATGTAAAATGTAAAATGTAAAATGTAAAATGTAAAATGTAAAATGTAAAATGTAAAATGTAAAATGTAAAATGTAAAATGTAAAATGTAAAATGTAAAATGTAAAATGTAAAATGTAAAATGTAAAATGTAAAATGTAAAATGTAAAATGTAAAATGTAAAATGTAAAATGTAAAATGTAAAATGTAAAATGTAAAATGTAAAATGTAAAATGTAAAATGTAAAATGTAAAATGTAAAATGTAAAATGTAAAATGTAAAATGTAAAATGTAAAATGTAAAATGTAAAATGTAAAATGTAAAATGTAAAATGTAAAATGTAAAATGTAAAATGTAAATGTAAAATGTAAAATGTAAAATGTAAAATGTAAAATGTAAAATGTAAAATGTAAAATGTAAAATGTAAAATGTAAAATGTAAAATGTAAAATATAAAATGTAAAATATAAAATGTAAAATGTAAAATGTAAAATGTAAAATGTAAAATGTAAAATGTAAAATGTAAAATGTAAAATGTAAAATGTAAAATGTAAAATGTAAAATGTAAAATGTAAAATGTAAAATGTAAAATGTAAAATGTAAAATGTAAAATGTAAAATGTAAAATGTAAAATGTAAAATGTAAAATGTAAAATGTAAAATGTAAAATGTAAAATGTAAAATGTAAAATGTAAAATGTAAAATGTAAAATGTAAAATGTAAAATGTAAAATGTAAAATGTAAAATGTAAAATGTAAAATGTAAAATGTAAAATGTAAAATGTAAAATGTAAAATGTAAAATGTAAAATGTAAAATGTAAAATGTAAAATGTAAAATGTAAAATGTAAAATGTAAAATGTAAAATGTAAAATGTAAAATGTAAAATGTAAAATGTAAAATGTAAAATGTAAAATGTAAAATGTAAAATGTAAAATGTAAAATGTAAAATGTAAAATGTAAAATGTAAAATGTAAAATGTAAAATGTAAAATGTAAAATGAAAAATGTAAAATGTAAAATGAAAAATGTAAAATGTAAAATGAAAAATGTAAAATGTAAAATGTAAAATGTAAAATGTAAAATGTAAAATGTAAAATGTAAAATGTAAAATGTAAAATGTAAAATGTAAAATGTAAAATGTAAAATGTAAAATGTAAAATGTAAAATGTAAAATGTAAAATGTAAAATGTAAAATGTAAAATGTAAAATGTAAAATGTAAAATGTAAAATGTAAAATGTAAAATGTAAAATGTAAAATGTAAAATGTAAAATGTAAAATGTAAAATGTAAAATGTAAAATGTAAAATGTAAAATGTAAAATGTAAAATGTAAAATGTAAAATGTAAAATGTAAAATGTAAAATGTAAAATGTAAAATGTAAAATGTAAAATGTAAAATGTAAAATGTAAAATGTAAAATGTAAAATGTAAAATGTAAAATGTAAAATGTAAAATGTAAAATGTAAAATGTAAAATGTAAAATGTAAAATGTAAAATGTAAAATGTAAAATGTAAAATGTAAAATGTAAAATGTAAAATGTAAAATGTAAAATGTAAAATGTAAAATGTAAAATGTAAAATGTAAAATGTAAAATGTAAAATGTAAAATGTAAAATGTAAAATGTAAAATGTAAAATGTAAAATGTAAAATGTAAAATGTAAAATGTAAAATGTAAAATGTAAAATGTAAAATGTAAAATGTAAAATGTAAAATGTAAAATGTAAAATGTAAAATGTAAAATGTAAAATGTAAAATGTAAAATGTAAAATGTAAAATGTAAAATGTAAAATGTAAAATGTAAAATGTAAAATGTAAAATGTAAAATGTAAAATGTAAAATGTAAAATGTAAAATGTAAAATGTAAAATGTAAAATGTAAAATGTAAAATGTAAAATGTAAAATGTAAAATGTAAAATGTAAAATGTAAAATGTAAAATGTAAAATGTAAAATGTAAAATGTAAAATGTAAAATGTGAACAATTTTTGAAATGCATATGATTCCCTAAATCAGAAAACAAAAAATATGATCATCTTATTCCACGGCGAAAGCATAACTCATTATAGAAATATGCGTTGGACTTGCTCTCCTTTGGAGAAAATTTGAATATTGAATAGTGAATATTTGATTTTGCTTAACTAAAATATTTATAATTTCTGGAGGTCATTATTATCAATAAGAATTATTTTCAGAGCATTTAGTAATCAACCCAAAAAAACAATTAATCTGAAAATTTAAAAAAAACAATTGAAATGTCGAAAAGCAACTATCATAATGATTATTTTTATAGAAAGTCCCTATTAAGTAAAAGTAAGAGCGGCACTTCGACATTTTTCTGTGCCATTTGTTTCTTTATCATGTACATATGTTTATGAACTAAACGTACTTTACTTTGCAAATGGATTACCCAATTGGGAAACAATAATAATTATGTAGTGTGTATACATAAAAAGTATTGACCGATTTTTATTTTTTTTTTTGTATCTTACATTGATAATGCTACCCCTTACAAAGTTGGCGAAAACTCATTACCCGTGAAATTAAAAAAAGTTCTTATCGTTGTCTGTATGTTGAATATATAAATTCATAATTATGGTCTCCCTGATCACAAACTTTAGTTGCAACATTTTTAAATACTTTAAGAAATAATTTCATTGATTTCACTACGGCCATATTTCGTAGCGTATATTGAATTTTTGCTCTAAACTTCATTGGCAGTGGTTTTTGGAGTGGGGAATGACGAATTTATGGTAAAAATTCTTATTCGAATTCAAATAACCTAACAACTCAAAAAAAAAAATTCTTCAAAAATACTTTTCTAAACGGTTTTGTACATTTTTGAATAATTATGAAACAGTTCTGAACTTTAGGTTACATCGACTATGCAAATGGGCGAATTGCAAATCGGTTCATTTTATTTTGCAATAAAAAACGGTAAAAAATCAACAAACTTCTCAGGTGGTTGCAGATTGCAAACATTTATTTAGAAGCTTCGAAGTCCCACTCGACTGTAGCCATAAAAAATTAAACATATTTGAAAACCATAATTTTTTTGTCTATCGGAAAACCAGAAATCCCCTATCTGGAACACTAATTGAGGTAGGGCAATAATTTTGAGAAAGATGGAGAAAACATAACAGTATTTAAATTAAACACTCATTATTTAAAGTTAATGTTTGTTAATTTTATAGCCAAACTAATTATCAAAAATTGATTAATAAATCATAAGTGCGTGTTTTAATTAATTTACAGCCGTGTTTCTTTTATTAAATTTGTGTTACTTAAATTATACTTACATAGTGTTTATCCGCATCTCTTATGATTATACCACACCCGCGAATTCGTGTTCTTCAAACAACAACAACTTCAAACTTTTCTTACACCGCACATCATTTTAACAAGCGAAATAAGGTGAAATTTTTTCTTCTTATTGTTTGTTGGTTTTCATAAATACACCTCATCTAAATCCCCTTAAAGGTAACATTTTTATGAATACATGTATGAATTTACTCATATTTAAATTTAGGTTGATTTTATTTTTTCATTCTCCCAGACATAAAACAAAGCTTTAATATATTGCAACATATACAGCAATCATAATTCATTCATAAATCAATTAGGTTTCGAAATTTTTTATTTAATGTACAAAGATTTCTTTATTTTTGTTAAATAAAAAAGCTCACTTTTTATACTAAAGTTGAAAAGAAGCTTAAAGTATTATTTATTTTTCTACATCCAGCGTATATACTACGAGTACCTACATAAATACATTTATCGTATTCAGACATATATGTAATATGTATGCCATGTTGTTCTTCTGTGCTTCTTCTAAAAATCTAAAATGTATGTACCCGAAAATCTATACGTAAAAAATAATATAAGGCATTTTAGAAATTAAACGTAAAGCTTAAAAAAAATGTGCTTTTAAACTTAAAATTTATTATAAATGTAATATCAAGACGACAGTAAATGTTGTTTGAAGACTGTAGAGAGATAAAACACAAAAGTCACAACATGAACATAGATTAGACGGGAATCTTGTAAAAAGTTCAAACTGTTAGCACTTGTACATATCTTTGATCTAATTAATACTCATTTTGACAGATTAGGTGTATGGAGTGTAATTGGCAGACGATAAAATATAAACTTTGTAACAAACTTTTTTTTTTTTTTTGAGAATTCAAGAACCAAAACAAAGTTTTTTGTGTGTTGTTGTTTTCTTGTATTATTATATTATATAATAATTTGACATTAACCCACATATACATACATTATGTATATTATCATTATGTATTCATATATGTATGCTTTACTTGGTACTAAACAAAATAAAAATGTACGTATCGTTATATATGAGCATATTCGTATATCTATCCATGTTGTTTTTCATGTCATTAAAATTTATTTCCATGAAATATTACAAAATAATTGACTGTTAAATGGTTAAATTTTCCACCCTTAAGGAAGTAAAAAAATAAAAACAAATGATTAGTATTTGTACCCACTTTAACCGTATGGTTAGTACAGCAGAAACGGCAGCAACAGAGGAAAAATACATAAGATTATGTTCAAAATTGATTTATTATGTGGAACAGGCTGTTTTTTTCTTTCAACTTATGTGTTTGGTACCAGTTCAAGCACAATATTAATTTACACTTTGTATATTACCCACGTACACATACGAGTATGTAGCCTTTTTTGATGTGCGGAGGAACGGAAATTTGATATGGTTATGGGTTGTTTATGGTTGGGTGATTAAACTATAGTTTACACTATAAAAATTTACTATTTTGTAGCTGCAGGTTTGATCCCTTGTTATTGTTGTTGTGATTTATAATATTTTTAAAAACTTAATGTTTTAGGTTCACCTTCCGTTATATTAAAAATCCCAGTTATCTGGTAAAGCAAGATGTATAACGTCAACAAATCTTATTATTCTAGGGAACAAACCAATTTTAATTGTTACATTATGTTACTAAAATCTGAGAATGCTTTTTCAATTAAATGGTAAATGCACCTACAACCACTAAAAAAGCTTTATAAACAGAAAATTTAATAGTAAAAATTGATTTTTTAACAAAGTACACTAAAAGTACACATCATATTTTTAATTATAAGAGCAAGCTGACTAGGGCCTGGTTGCACAAAAATTAGGCTAACAGCTAGTTAAATAATATTTCCTTTCTTTCTCCTTTTGTGAGATTGTGGTTTGTTTCATAATAGAAATTCAATGCAAGATGATTGCACTATTTATTTTTTAGATGTACGTTGTAAATCAATAATTAATTATTTGATTGCCCAACTTTATTCAAATAAGTATTTAACTGAAGGCCAGATTTTTCTATATACAGATAAAATTTAGTTAGTGAACTCGGTTAACTCAAACTTTGAATTTTATGTGAAACTAATTTGACAGTGACTATGACTTACTTTTCACCTTTCATTTGGAAGTGATAGTCTTCTGATTAGGTTCAGATTTGTGATCTACCTGTTCAAATTTTGAACCTTTACCGATGTGAATAATTTTACAAAAGACATAACTTCACAAATTCACGTGTAAAAAATTGAAGTCGTGCATAGCACAAATGTATCCAATAAATATATTTAATTAGTCTCCTGGATCTTCTTTTATAAAAATAATTCTTTATTTCATCCTAATTAAATACAACTGCCCAATTCCAAAGGTTTCCGCCTTGTAAGTCTTCTTACTGCATTGGTGGTATCCAACAAACTTCGTATGTCTGCATTTTGGTGCCTAGATATCCGCTGAATGTGTTTCTTCGCATGATTTTGTATTTCTTCACTTACATATTCCATGTTTAAGTCCCTATGGAGGTTATCATTTCTAATGTACCATGGTGCGTTTACAATGCCACCCACGCAGCACTTTGTTTTGAAAACATTGAATCATTTGTACATTTGTCTTCTTGGTACAACCCCAAAGTTGAATACCGTAGGTCCATACTTGTTTAAGTATTTGCTGATATAATAGCAATTTGTTATGTATTGTAAGCTCAGAGTTTCTACCTATTAGCCAATACATTTTCCTATATTTGATGTTCAATTCTTCTTTTTTCTTTTTAACATGCTCTTTCCATCTAAGCTTGCAATCGAGAGTCATGCCGAGGTATTTGGCTGTATTTGCATTTGGAACCGGCCTTGAATTAAGTTTCACTGGAATCCAGTTAACTTTCTGGTTTGTGAAGTTTACGTGAACCGACTTTGCTTCGTTTAGGCTAATGCGCCATTTCTTGGTCCAACTACTCACTGTGTCGGTTGCTTTTTGAAGTTTGGTCGTTGCTTCTGATATACACTTTCCAGTAGCCAGAATAGCTGTATCGTCTGCAAATGTTCCTATGGTGGCACCTTCTGTATTTGGCATATCTCTGGTGTACAGGATGTACAATATAGGACCCAGTACGCTACCCTGTGGTATGCCTGCTGATATTCTCTTTAGTTCAGAGTACTCTAGGTTATATTTTACACGGATATGTCGGTCTGCGATATAAGATTTAAGAATTTGATTGAATTGCTTAGGTAGATCTCGATGCAATTTAAATTCAAGTCCTTGGTGCCAAACTTTGTCGAAAGCTTGTGCTACATCTAAGAAGATGCTGGAGCATATCTTCTTATTCTCAAGTGAGGCTTCGATTATATCCGTTATTCTGTGAACTTGTTCTATCGTAGAGTGATTTTCTGTAAATCCAAATTGGTGTGGTGGAATCAAATTTCTCTTTTCTATTATTGGCTTGAGTCTCTTGAGCAGTAATTTTTCAAATAATTTTGAAATTACAGGAAGTAGTGAAATCGGTCTGTACGACTTTTTATCGTTCGCTGGTTTGCCTGGTTTGGGAATCATAATTACTTCAGCAACCTTCCATTGTCGTGGGACATATTTTAGTCTGAGGACAGCATTGATAATTTGAACCAGTTTTCGTAGTCCCTTCTCGGGAATGGCTTTTACGACTTGTCCAGTAATTAAATCATATCCTGGAGCTTTTTTTGCGTTCAAATTACACTTGATCTCATCTTTTAATTCCTGTATTGTTACACATCGAATATTATGTTCATCAATTTTGCTAACTGTTATTATGTTCTCATCTGCTGTTTGCCTAGGTAACAGTTGAAAGGTGTCTTCCAAGTGAGCTGCAAATAAAATAGCTTTTTGCTTGTCGCTTTTGGCCCAGGTTCCTTCCCCATTTTTAATAGGCGGCACATGCGGTTTGGTTCTTTTTAATCCCTTTGTTGCTTTCCAAAGAGAGTAATCAGTATCTTTATGTTCGGTGAGACCATTTAAGTACTTGTTAATAGTTTCATTCTTAATTTCTTTTATAAGTTGTTTTATTTTATTGCATAGAAAATTGAGGATTTTTTGTTTTCCTGGGCGCGTGTCCATTGCCAGGTTTTTCTTGCCTTCCGTTTCTCTCTAACTAACTCCCTGGCCTCAATAGGATAATTTTGATTCCTACGGGATTCGGTGTGACTAGCAGGAGAACTTTCCCATGCTGCTTGTTTAATAGTACTGTTAAATACCTCTAGTTCGTCTTCCAACTGTACCGGTGTTTTAATCGGCACTCGTAGATTTATTTGCATTTCAATTAGTTCTTGGAATAGGTCCCAGTTATTTCTATTATTTGTTAATTTAGGCAGGTTATCCTTATTAATTATCATTGTGCTGAGTGTCATGATAACAGGTGTATGATCGGAATATATCCCTTCGCTGTTTTCGATGCACATGTAATCCTCGAAGATCCCTTTCCTTACATAAAAATCAATGAGATCTGGTATTTTATTTATATCAGCAGGCCAGTATGTTGGTTTATCTCCAGAGTGGAACTCGCAGTTATTTATTCGTCCGGCTTCGAATAGCTCTTTTCCTTTAAGGGTTGTAAGTCTTGATCCCCAATAGGTGTTTTTTGCATTAAAGTCACCACCAATAATAAAATTGGATCCTAGTGATCTAAAGAGTCTATTATAATCTTCTTTGTTTAGATTATAGCGTGGAGGGCAGTAGATAGAGGAAATACTGTATTCATTATTATTGTTAGTTTCAACTTTTATGGTTTTAACTTGCATACTTTCTTCTTCTATACTAGGTTCTTCATAGTGTTTGAGACTCTTTTTCACTATTACTGTTGATCCTCCTCTGGGTTTTCCTCCTGCGTGAACAGCATGGTAACATTCATAATCACGTATTTTAATAAATGATGTTTTTGTCAAATGGCTCTCCGATATAAGGCAGATATCAATTTTTTCTAAATTTAGAAAAATTTCTAGCTCTGGAACATGTTGCGCTAGTCCGTTCGCGTTCCAGGTGACAATTCTTAATGATCTGCTCATTTTAGTATATGAGGGCTGTTGCCTCGTTCAAAGTTTGATGCATATCTAGACGCTTATATAAAGCTTCTTGCTTTGCTAGCCTTATATTTATGGCTTCTATGCTTCGACAAATCCTTTCAAGGGGGTTATCATTCGTAGCATTAGATGATTGCTGTACAATTTGTGAATAACTTTTTCGCTCTGTACCAATACCTCGTGGTTTTGGCTCCGCTTGGGTTTTAGTTGGTTTCTCTTCTCTGGTAACCCTAGGGTTTTGAGGAAACTGATGCGTTTTGTTTCTTAGTCTTTGAAGTTCTTTGGCTACTTCACAGCCTCTATAATTTGCAGGATGATGCCCTTTACAGTTTATACATTTTGCAGGGGTGTTTCTACTTTCTGTACACTCTTTCGCGTTGTGTTTTCCAGCACATTTTACGCATCTTGGCTCCCGTCTGCAATATTTATGCGTGTGATTGAAACCTTGGCATTTTTTGCATTGAGGTATTAGCCTCGTGTTTTTTTTAAGCGGTTCTATTTTAACCCTCATATTGAGAATTGCTTTGATGTTGAAGATGTTTTCAACTTTCTCCTTTTTGTTAAACGTAAGCATGAAGAGTGGAAGCTCCCTTTTTTTGACTTGATTGTTCTCACTTCTCTCTCGTTTTAGGATGTTTACTGCATCTTCTATTTGCAGATCTCTTGCCTTTAGGTCCTCAATTATGTCCTTCCTCGTACACGTTGGATGAAGGCCTCTGGCTATAACCTTAATTGCGCGTTCGTTTTTATCTTCGTATGTGAACCATTCTTTACCTTCCGCATTGAGCTTTGTTGCTAGAGCTCTATATGTATCGGAATCTGGTGTATTGATTTTCCACACGTTATTGTTTAGTGACACTACTCTATATTCCTTAGCTGTCACTGCTTTCATTATAGATTGTATACTAGCAAATTCTGTTAGGCCTATTACATTAATTGGCGGAGGAGCCTTTTCTTTCAGTACAACCTTTTGTCGCTGTTGCTGGTGAGTTGGTTTGGTATTAGTATCACCAGTTACTAATACATTAGCTTGCGAATGATCTCCAACTTCAGGCGAGAATTCTGCTTTTCGTTTTTTGGTAGGTCTTTTCTTTCTTTTCAGTACCCAATCTGTTTCTCTCATGAGATCCTCTTCATCAGTATGGAACTCATTGTTATAACTGGTGTGAGTACTTGTTTCATTATAACAGGTTAGCGGGTTTTCAGAAATCTCCATTGGTTTGGGCTTCTTCAATTCTTCATTTTCTTTTTTCAGCTTTTCAATTTCGCTTCTTAGTTGGGTTAAAAGTACCTCTATTTCACTGAGTTTTCGACAGAGTTCAGCGTTTCCGTCTTTCTGCTGATTTGCAGAGTTAGTATGATTGTTTGGTGATCTTAACAACATTGAACTTCTTTCGAATGGGTTTAGCAATGATTGGCTCACCCCAGAATCCATTGAGCCAGCCTCGTAAGAGGGTGGATTAGTGGGGTATTGTTTCCTTTTTGCGTTGAACTCATTGCTTTAAAACTGGTTATTTATCAACTAACAACCTAACCAGTACAAGTTGGTAGTGGGTCATTGAAGAGAACATCATTTGCTATGTTCTCGGTAGTCGGTTATTCCGCCGTATCTCGGTCGCCAGAGCCTCGTTAGTTAATTAGCAGGAAATACCACGTGCAGGTGAGGTTGGCATTTGGGCTAGTATATTAAGACCATCTAAATCGGCACCCCTTACCCCCCATTGCCAATTATGATGACAAAGATTTGGCTCGCACATGGAATATGCCTCTTAATTACCTAGTAAAAAACCCTAATCCATACGAATCGTTCGCCTAACAAAAGTTCTGCAAAATTTAATTTTTTGAAAATGCACTCAACACTTAAGGGCCAATATCGGCCATTGCCAATAATGACAAAGGTTTGAATAGTTAAAAAATCCTAATCCATACAAATGGTTCCTTTAATAAAATTTCTGCAAAATTTAACTTTTTGAAATCGCACTCAAATCTCAAAAGTTAATATCGGCCATCGCTAATAATGATGACAAATGTTTGGCTATCACATGGAATAGACCCCTTAATTACTTAGTTAAAAACACTAATCCATAATAATCGTTCGTTTAATAAAAGTTCTGCTAAATTTAATTTATTGAAATCGCACTCAATACTCAAGGGCCCATATCGGCCATCGCCAACAATGATGACACCGATTTAGCAATCACATGGAATAGGCCCCTTAATAACCTAGTTAAAAACACTAATCCATACGAATCGTTTGTTTAATAAAAGTTCTGCAAAATTTAATTTTTTGAAAACGCACTCAACACTCAAGGGCCAATATCGGCCATTGCCAATAATGATGACAAAGGTTTGGCTAGTTAAAAAATCCTAATCCATACGAATCGTTCGTTTATTAAAAGTTCTCCAAAATTTAACTTTTTGAAATCGCACTCAACATTTAAGGGCCAATATCGGCCATTGCCAACAATGATGACAAAGGTTTGGCTAGTACATGAAATGAGCCCCTTAATCACCTAGTTAAAAAACCCTAATCCATACGAATCGTTCGTTTAATAAAAGTTCTGCAAAATTTAATTTTTTGAAATCGCACTCAACACTTTTTTTTTTTACTGCATCGGAGTATTTCCACTCACAATTATCGGAACAACAAGAAAAAAAAACGTCGCAGAAATTTATCTATTTCAAAAAAATACGAAACCATAACGAGCTTAAAAAAAGGGTTCGAGCCAGAGATGTTGTTTCAACGGGTCTTCAGGAGCTGCAACAGGCGATCGCAGAGAAATGGGAGGCGATACCTTAAGATTTGGTGAAAACTTTGGTGAAATCGATGAAACATCGAATGGAAGGTGTCATTCGGGCTAGGGGAAGGAATACTTCTTATTAATAAAAATATTTGTTTGGCTAATTTCCATGTTTTAATTCGATTTTTACCATTAATTTTCATGCAGATAAATTCACAAAAAACGTGGACTTCAGATGTTGACTCCAAAAATCACTTTGTTGACACGGTATAAGTTTTGTACTTACCACTGGATAGATGTTGAAATAGACTTTGAATCTGCATTCAAGAAAATTAAACAAACATTGGATTTTTTGATATTTGTGGAAATTTTGGTGAAAATTCATCAATGTGCGGATTTTTTGCACCCAAGTGTATATCGAATTTCATTTTAGTTGGTTAAGGAATAGTCAAGTTTCACAGTACTTCGCCATATTCTAGAACTGTATATACAAATCAATCTAACGCACATATCAAATTTCACTAAAAGTTTGCCCATATTCTAGGACTTTACCCAAAAATCATTTTAGAATCCCATTTCCAACGTACAAGTCTTATTTTTATAAATCGGATCATACTTTTTTCGTCAATTTTCGATTAATTGACTAATAGTCTCCGATTAATCGAACAATCAAATAATCAATTAGTTCATCCATGTGTAGTGATCTATATGTGTAGTTCACAATGGATGGCACTTTTGTTTGTTGTTAACACGTCACCACACAATTAACAAAATACTTCGCGAAATTATATTCTATTGAATTCCTTATTACCCAAAATAAGTAATAGGACCGGTCAACCATTGTTGACTTACAGAACTTTATAAGAAATGCGGATTATATAATGTTAATTTTATAAAGTAAATTAATATACAATAATAATTTGTAATTTATTTTAGTTCACAAATGGTATTCATTAATTTTTTATGTTAGTAATATTTTAGGAACAATATCCACTCACCATGTTTTCACGACGGCGTCCAAAACAAGAAGACCAAATAAATTTTTTTTTATAATTTATTTTATCTTTTGTTTTTGTTTGTTTTTTTTTTGTTGTTTATTGTTTTTGTTTTTTTTTTAATTTGGGGTTCGTTCGGTGACTTCATTACACCTTCCCCCTTAAGATAAAAGATTATCCTTTTTGAAGGATGATCTTTTATTGGAAAACTAACATGGTGAGAGGCAGAGTTCCATACGTTTTCATAAAAGTGTTATGTTAATAAAGACTTATTGTTAATTTAGTTAATTACATTTCTTAATTAATATTAAATTTATTAACTATAATTTTAAATTGAGATCATTCAGATTATTTATTTATATATTTCATATTGTTTCTTTTTTTTGTAATATAATAATTGTAAGGTAATCATAAAAGTAGCTTAATACTAAAATACTAAATACTAGGATATACATATTCATTTTGCAACCCTTTAATCTTTCATGAACAAAATTTATTTAAATATTTTTTTTTTGTTTTTTTTTTTTTAATATGGTTATCAACTTGATTTATATTTCGTTAAGTTGATGGAAAGGTTTTGATAATTCGCGGTATATTTATTTAAATAATTTTATTCTATTATTGTGTACTGTTTTTAATGACTTTCCTACACGAATTGTAGTGTTTTCGGTGGTTGGTTTGTCTATGACAGGGTAAGGTCCCAACCAGATACAAGAAAGTTCTCCCTTCCTACCAGTAGATTCATTTTTAAGTAAAATTAAATCGCCAGCATTAAAAGTAATTGGTTTAGTTTTTCGATCGTAGAATTCCTTCGATTTATCCTTATATTGTAAAATATTTTGTCTAGCAATGCTATGGGACTGACGTAGCCTGTATTTCAGTTCGGAGAGATAGTCGTCGTATGAGTAAATACTATCTGTCGATTGCTGCAAAGAATGTGGAATTGAAGGTTTCATTCCGAATATTAATTCGAACGGCATAATTTTTGTAGTTGAATGAGGTGTAGTGTTGTAGGTAAACATACTATATGGCAACCACTGATCCCACTGGAGAGGGTCGTTTTGTGAGAAATTCCTGAGATATTCGCCTAAGGTTTTATGCGACCTTTCCAAAGCCCCATTCGACTCCGGATGATAAGCTGTCGTATGGAGTTTTTTGATTTTGAGGAGCTTACAAGTGTTTGTGAACATCTGACTCATGAAATTTGATCCTTGGTCAGTCAATATGGATTGAGGTACTCCAAAAGTACATACAAACTGTTCCACAAAAACCTTTGCAACTTCATTTGCCTCCTGGGTTTCTAACGGAATTGCTACGGAAAATTTGGACAAATCGTCTTGAATGGTCAAAATATACTTTTTTGATTAAATGAAGGTAGTAAGGGTCCAACAATATCTAAAAATACCTTTTCAAATGGTTTGTTAGAAGTTGTCGTAAGTTTCATTGGGTTTTTTGTCTTTCTTGCATGTTTGTTCTTTTGACAAAGCTCACATTGATTAATGTAGTTCTCGATTCTTTGATACATTTTAGGGAACTTATAAAAATTTCGAAGACGTTGATACGTTCGTTGTATTCCTTGGTGTCCTCCGCAAGGTGAGTTATGGAATTCCTGAATGACTTGTGTTATTTTGTCAACGTTGGTTATTTCGGTTGGTTCCGTCTTGGGTATTTTCACGGGCGGTAGAGGATTTAAAGAAGTGGATAGATCTGAATTATCATTTGACTGCGCGGGACTGATCGATGACTGCTGCGAGTTTTCACCACTAGTTTCGCCTGATTTGTTGAGTTCGGCGGGATAGGGATTATGATGCGGCTAAGTGCATCAGCATTCGTGTTCGATTTTCCCGGCTTGTACAAAATTTTGTATTCATACTCCTCTAATCGAATTCGCCAACGGATTAATCTGGAACAAGGATCGGTTTTGGTAAGCCACATTAATGGTCTATGATCGGTGTAAATAATGAATGGACGACCGTAGAGATAAGGGCGAAAATGTTCCACACCCCAAACAATTGCCAACAATTCCTTCTCTATGGTCGCGTAATTTTTTTCAGCCTTGTTAAGGGTACGGCTACAGAAAGCAATGGGACAATCCAGGTCATTTGACTTTTGCGATAAAACGGCACCAATTGCCGTATCACTGGCATCGCAGGTAACAAAAAATTCTTGGGTGAAATCAGGATAAATTAAAATGGGTGATTTTGTCAAAGCTTCCCTTAAGATATTGAAAGATTCTTCACAGAATGCGTTCCACAGAAACTTGACATCCTTTTTCAATAAGTCAGTCAGAGGTTTAGCTAATCTTGAGAAATCTTGAATGAATCGCCTGTAGTAACCCACTAGGCCCAAAAAAGATTTAATTTCCCGAGTATTTGTTGGAATCGGATAATTTTGGATGCAGTGAATTTTATCTGGATCTGGTTTAATACCTTCTGTGGTAACAATATGACCCAAATAAACAATCTCTTTTGAAAGAAAATGACATTTTCTGGGATTAAGTTTCAAATTCGCTTCTCTAAAATTATCAAAAATGTTTTTTAATTTCTCGTTGTGATCCGATAGGTTTACGCCGTGCACAACCACATCATCTAGGTAGACGAAGCACTGAATTCCATTCAGGCCACTGAGTACTGTATTCATCAACCTCTGGAACGTTGAAGGTGCTCCCTTCAACCCAAAAGGCATTCGTTTGAATTGGTAGTGTCCAGTGGAGGTACTGAATGCAGTCATCTCCCTATCCTGAGGATGTAGTGGCACCTGATGGTAACCATTCGCCAAATCAAGTGTTGAAAAATAAGAAGCTTTCCCCAACTGGTCGAGTATTTCCGTAATATTCGGCAAGGGGAATACGTCAGACATGGTTATTTCATTTAATCTGCGCAGATCAACTACTACTCGCCATTTTTTTTCGTTGTTGCTAGATTTCTTTGGCACGCACAATAAAGGAAAATTCCATGGACTGCGGCTATTCTCGATTATGTCGTCTTCTAACATCTTGGCAACTTGGTTAATTACCTCCTCTTTGTTAGACTGTGGAAGCCTATAAGGTTTAATGTGAATGGGAGGAGATTTCTGAATAAGTGGAATTTTATGTTCAATAACATTGGTGGTAGTGAGTTTATCTCCGTCGAGGTAAAAGATATCGTTATACTCACGACATAATTTAAGAATGGAAGATTTCTCTTCATGGTTTAATTTTTCAGTATCAGTTTCGGATTCAAGTTTTGTAAGACGATTGGATATTTTATTAGACCATGTGTTAAAATTATATATTTCATAATTATTAATCGAGTCCGTCTAGATTTTAATATCCGATAAAATTACTTCATTCTCGGTGGTATTAACAATTGTGACGAGAGAGACATTATTAATGATTTCCGTGACAGTATTGCCAATAAATACACCAGGCTCAATTTCTTGTGACAAACATATTTGATCACTCGCATTTTCGAGTTCAGAATACAATTGAACAATTCGATGTGAACGTGGTGGTATTTTAACGTTAGAATTTTCAGAACACATTTTCAGGGTATGTAGAGTATCACCAATAGTTAATACAATAGTTTTAGAATGATAGTCAATATTCGATTTAAACTTGTGCAAGAAGTCATTCCCAATAATTCCGTCACATGAGATAGGGAATGAATCATTAACAATTTGGAATGAGTGAGGTTCACTTAGGGAATTAGAAAAATTAATTAACGCCGGACAACGGGCAAGTGTTTCCACTAAATTATTTGAAATGCCCTTGATTTTGCACTTATCGTTTTGGTAACATATAGTGTCACCTTTTAGACAATGTTTTTCACTAAACTAATCTCAGCGCCAGTATCAATTAGAAATGGTAATGTACCACGAGATGAAACATCTAGGTCCATCTGGGTAAAAAGTTTATAAGGGGTATCATTTATTAAGGATACTGTAGCGGTGCGAAAATGATAAGGTTCCCGTTCACAAGCTGAAGGTTTATCGATCTCAGAATAGGTAGGATAATTCTTGGAAGATTCTGAGTTGGATAAAATAAATGAACTTTTTGTTTGCAAAGGTGTAGCTTCTGAATGGATTGTAGAACGAGAGATGCATTTTGAAATATTTGAGTTATGGTTGTTACTTGTTACGACGAGTGAACACTCTCTAAATTTTGGACTCGAGTTGGAGTGTTCCGAGTTTTCTCGAGACCATTGAAGTTTTCCTGTTTATTTAGTCCAGAAATGGGAAGATTAGTGTCGTTGGTTGAATTTTTCCGATCGTCGGCCCTTTTCTTGGAAAAACAATCACGAATATGATGCCCACGTTTCTTACAATAGGCACAAACACAATTGTAATTATTAACTGACCTATGGTTTGGTGTTTGTGGAGGAATTTTACTATAGGAAATCGAATTATTTGATACTCTTTGATAACAGACCTTTGCCGAATGATTAGTCTTACCACATATTTGACAACTAACTGTAAGCTTAGAAGGGAGAGAAGATTGTGATTTCCTCCTTGAACTTGTTAGCGTCAATTCCTCTTCACATGCCTTATTTATGGCATCATTTAGGGTAGTGAACCGACAAGCCTTGACGATTATTTTAATTGGGTCGAGCAATCCTTCCTGGAATGCTTTTAAAGCAGTTTTTGCATTAAAACTGATTATGTATTCCTGGGATTTTTCGCCGTGTTCCAGAATTGAGGACTCATCTAATTGGGAGAGTAATTTCTCGATGCGATTTGCAAAATTCCTAACACTTTCGTTTTTATTTTGCTCTATAGTGACTAATTCAACTTGTAAGGTTTCAGGGGATTTTAACATACCGAATTGCTTTATGAATTCCTTTTTTAGAGTATCCCAAGTTTTATATTTATCAAATTTAATTATATCATAAGCTTTACCGGACACCCTAGCTTTGAGAAGTTCGAGAAATTTTGTTTGTTCAATCTCTGCTTTTAAAGGGTTGTGAATGATATCACAACAAGCCAAAAACCGATGGAGTTCTGCGGAATCGCCCTTAAATTCGGGGATAATTTTTAACGCAATTTCGTAACTTAAAACGCTCATTTTGTTCACTTTTGCTTTATATTTCTGTTTTGTTTTATCAATTTTTGATAAGGCTTGCTTATAGCTTAACCCCGACTTACGCTTCCGTAAGTTATATTCTCGTACACACAATAATAATTCGTAATTTCTACACGCACTTCACTTATAATTTATAATTCAAAATAGTCGCGAATATATGAAAAATTATCAAACATATCATAACTTTACCAACAACTTAAATATGGGTGGTTATACTTGTTTTTTATTTTTTTTATTTTTGTTTATTTGTTCATAAAAAATAAGAAAAGAATTGCAAAAAGAATACCTGTGTTATTATGTTGTTTTTGTTTGCATCGATGAACTTGCAGATGTTGTTGTTGTTTGTCATTCAAATGTTGGTTGTTTTTCTGTGTTGGTTGTTCATGTGTTGTTTTTTTTGTGTTGATAATTTCCAGTTATTTGTTGGTGTAACCGAAGTGACGATGGTATTTATTACTGTGTTGTAATTGGATGGCAATCAAAAGTGTGATGAAGTTGACTTCATTAATGAAATGTATAGATGTTATTTTTTTTCAGGATTGGTATGTAATTATATTGATGTTTCCGAAATGATGAATATATATTGGTTTAAAATGTGGTCAATCAAAAGTGTGATGATTAATCAAAAGTGAATGAAGTCACCATTTCATTATAAATAGCTGTTATTTGGTTTATTGGTTGACTTTATTTCAGATTGGTTGGTTGTATTGATGTCACGAAGTGATGATGATGGTATTTATTGCTGTTTTTTAATCAATACCAATCATGTGATGATTTCGGCTTCGTTCTAGCTGTTAATTTTGTTTGGTGGTATGTTTTCTCAACAACGTGGTAGTGGATATTGTTCACGTGGGGAAAAGAAAAATAATTTATGAATAAATAATAAAACTGTTGTATTTAATTTAATGAATTGAAATTTAATATGAATTACTATAGCTGTAATTGTGTGTTTTGTGTGTTATCACCAGTGCGGTTATATGCAACTGTGCAATAGCTATTTTGTATTTTTCTACTCTCAATTTTAAAGAATTTTAAACTTTATAGCTTTCGATTGTGAAATATAAATAAAATGATTTCATTTAAATTTTTTTTTGGATATAGCTCACCACGATTTAGAATCTTTTCGATCCCACCGCTGTCACCAAATTTGTTGTGATCTATATGTGTAGTTCACAATGGATGGCACTTTTGTTTGTTGTTAACACGTCACCACACAATTAACAAAATACTTCGCGAAATTATATTCTATTGAATTCCTTATTACCCAAAATAAGTAATAGGACCAGTCAACCATTGTTGACTTACAGAACTTTATAAAAAATGCGGATAATATAATGTTAATTTTATAAAGTAAATTAATATACAATAATAATTTGTAATTTATTTTAGTTCACAAATGGTATTCATTAATTTTTTATGTTAGTAATATTTTAGGAACAATATCCACTCACCATGTTTTCACGACGGCGTCCAAAACAAGAAGACCAAATAAATTTTTTTTTATAATTTATTTTATCTTTTGTTTTTGTTTTTTTTTTTTTGTTGTTTATTGTTTTTGTTTTTTTTATAATTTGGGGTTCGTTCGGTGACTTCATTACACATTCCCTACTTCACATAAACATAATTAAAAAAGAAAAGGTGAACTGACATATAAAAAAAAAACCTAGTACACATTGTGCAGTGTATCGCAGTGCGAACGTTCCTCACCTATAAACCGTACAAGATCGTCAACTCGCTTTGTACGGTGTACTGTGTTCTTGTGTTCTATTTAACTACCGTCTTTTATTTCACAGTGGATTTATTGGTTTAAAATTTATTTAATTTAGTTTCATCTATTTCGGAAAAAGGTTTCATTCCACTCTAAATTATTTTCATTTATCCTGTAAAAGGTTTCATTCAATTTGGTATAACTTTCATTTATTTTGAAAATCGTTACACCAACACCGGGAAAGGTTTCGTCTAAAGTCGAAAGGTTTGTAATCCGAAAAACACTGTAAAAAACTATACATCAAAACAAATTGATTAACGTTTGAAATGTAAATCGAAAGGGTAAAACATCTTGACTTAATTTTTACTAACGAATCTTAGATACATTTTTCACGGTATATTAGACATTTTCGCCTGCCTGTTTCTTAGGTCAACGTCCACTAATGTGCTGCAATCGCAATCTACACTTGAAAAAGCTGCAATCTACACTTTCAAGCTGTGCTCAAATGAAATTATTTCGTAATAACGATACTTTTGACCTACCTTAATTTACTCGTAAAACTTATTATACGATAATTATGCCAAATTCAAATAAGATTGCAGAAGCGAATAATGATGAATGTTCTAAAAAATTGTATTGGTAATTATGATGATCGTGCTGGATTACAAATACAACAAAAAATAAATAAATATTTGAAAATTTAATTTGATCACATTTTGGGAAGAAATTTAGTATCTTTGTTATATTCACATCATAATAACAAATAAACATAACGAAAAACCAACCAACCAATAACCACATACGCATACAAAACACAAAAAAATAAAAATTTATTTTAAATGATTTTTCCAATTTAATGAAAATAAAAATAAAATTTCATGTATATGTACGTATTAAACCATTAAACGATATGTAAAATCGTATAACACAAAATCATCAATATTCATCACTATGTGTGTATATGTATCATGTTGGTTGGATGGATAAATACGGATACCAAATCTCTTTTTATCATATCTTAAAAACTTTATGTACAGTACGTACGTACATTCTTATTTTTTACCATTTTGTTTAACATTACGATTCAAACTTCAATAAAAAATAATGGCGGCTTTTATCTTATTGTTATACATATTTATATAGAAAATCGTTCGCTCGTTTCTTTTCCCAATATGTATTACGTTTAGCTGTACAAGATAATTTTAGCGTTACCATATTACATCCGATTATGTCAGAAAGGTAATTTTTGGCAATCATTATTTTTTCAAGCCATTATCATTTTTTACGCATATTTCCAATCTATTTCACTTTAAGGCTTTAATACATAGCGATTAGATACAATAATTCGATGTTGGTTATTCAAGTACAAATTTACGGTATTCCCGGCACGATAGATCCGATATTTTAATCAAATAAATTTTTAAAATTAAATTTTATACCAAAAAAAATGGTTAAGCTTCCGTTGTATGTTTATCTGACTACAATGTATAGTTTCAAAAACTACTGTGCGTGCACAACTCTATTATATTCGCATTCGTAGATTGTTTTTGACCAAAAATGTTAACAAAATAAAATAATTGTTTATACGAATTTCTGTTAAAATTGATTACAATTTTGGTTTTATTTGGTTTTGCGGTTTATTTTGGTTATTGTTACAGCTACCATTATTATTTGAATAGAATTTTATATTTTTCAATTTATTTTCAATCGAAAACTGTTATTATGATTATTATTATTATTGTTATCACGGATATAGCAACAATAATAATACAATATATTCATATTTTTCGCTATCACAGACGAAACCAAAAATACATAATAATAAAACCTAATAAATTTTGGGAATATTTTTCAAAAATAATTTTGTACAATATTATAGAATTTTATAGAATGCAAAATAATTTAGCCATTTGCGAATGTGATTTTAAAATATTCACAGTTCAGGCTAATTATGTTATTAAAATGTAGAATTTTACGCTTCGATTTATCAAATGGGGTCAATATTATTTTTAAACTCTTCGCAAAATATTTTACAATTCAAAATTAGTTTAAGGTTGTACATCTCATGACACAATCGAAATAAAGATTTGAGTAAGTGCTTTAAAATTCAGTTAATTATAACTTTACAAATAGTCTGAAGCCTAATAAATTTAAACTAAATTAATATTTAATGACTTAAAATAAATTTAACTAGAGTAAGAATTAATATTCAAGTTTTACAAGCATAAAGCAATATTTTTTGTATTATTTGATTAACTGTTTCAAAAATTGTATAGCATTAAAACGCGTTTAAAGGCAACCAGCCTACATATAAATATAAATCATAACTATAAAGCTGTTTTAAAAACGAATACTGTTTTGGGAACCTGACCCTATTAAATAAGTAACCTGGCGCCCGATATTAATAGCAGAGGCGTTTAATCTATTATCAATGTGTCAATTACAAAATTTCATCTTCAGACGCACCCCTAAACATATTTAAATCTTCTGGTTAAAAATGGAGACAATTAATGAAAATCAAAATGGAAGATTTTTTTGAAAATAACACAAAAGTAAACATGAAATCCTTCATGAATGAAAATTGTGAATTAGCGAAACTAGTAAACAAACAACATTTTTTTTGATTCATTGCGGGAAAGAGAAGTATTACCGAAACAAGAAAATTAAAAAATTATTTCAGCATAAGCCAAGATAAGACATCTTGCTTTATGTTGAAGATATTTTTAAACGCGTATAGTGTACTGAGTTCTTGTTGTCAAATTATGAATGAAAAATTATTGTTATTAAATTTTAACATCTAATTGTGTAAAATATAAGATCAGTTTAAAGAGAGTTTATGCTAATTAAAAATGGCGAGCTTTAATTGTTTTCACCTTAAAACGGACTTAGCTACGACTCAAGCCGGTTAGTTATAATTTAATTCATATTAAATCATTTACTTTTGTTCATAAATGCAACCTGAAATTTAAAAACGAACCTGAAAATAAACCACCTACATACATCTCATTTGCTAGGCGGATTTAATCCACACCTGAACATCATAAAGCAGCCGCTAAAACATAAATATTAAATCATTTAACTTTATAATAATTTTTAGAATAATTTGTATACAAACTCATATTGAATCCCAATTATAATCCATAATTTTTCCCATACAGTTTGTATTGTAATCCATAATTTTTCCATCACGTAACTTGACATCCAGTATTATAACCTAAAAACAAAAGAGAACACAGAGAATCATTTGATCACTAAAATAATTACCATTTATACTTATCTGAATTATTTGTCCATCAGACGCTTCTCTTGTTCCTATAATTTGTTGGCTGAAATTGTTAAAATAATATTTAGTTTAACTTTAGTTTTATATAGAATCATTTAACTTACCAATTTAATTGTTTACCTTTGTTTTGACAGTTCCAATTTGGGTACAAGCCGTGAAATATTATATTAGGTATGATGTTACACGTTCAAAATTTGTACTAAAATTGTAATTGCTCAAATAAGTTTATAATGTCTATCAACAGATGACACTTTGTATATAAATTGGAAATTTTCCGTAAAATATTGCTTTGTATAATTTACCTTTCAAAGTGACAGTCGTGTCAAAGAAACCGTGTAGAGTGAACATTAACCTAAAAGAAAATTATAATTTATTAAATAAAAAATTGTTATTAAATTCACCATATTTACTCGAAGTATTTTCCGTAAAAATATTGTTTCTATTTAATCGTAAGAGTGAAGCCAGCGTGAATTTCTTACCCTAAGGAATTCATCATCACATTTACAAAATTTTCAACATTGTGTTTGATCCAGTGAAACCGGATTATTTATCCAAAATAAAATAATTAATATTTTATTTGATCTACACGGATTCCGGTACGTATTTATTGATCCAAAATAAATCACCATCAAACATTTCCGACATTTTTTAATGGTCCTTCGAGCCGGATGCGACACGAGGCGAATCTAACCTAAAAAGAAGAGAGACACGTGATTATCAACCAAGAAGATTGTGGGAGTTTTATCGATTCACCATCCAAAGAAGAAGGCATCTACCAATATTCAGGTAACCGTTCTACATCCATTTATTTTTTTTTTCCATTCCTTCCGAATTTAATCCAGGCTTTTCGTGATTTGAGTGAAGTTTTCCTTTTTAATTTTTTTTTCGATAAAATGCCTCTCGATGACGGTTTAGATCGTCGTAGTGCGCTAATAAAACGTAAGTCCGTGATTAAAGGCCAATTAACTAAAATCTTTAATTTCGTTGATAGTAAGGGTGTGAATTGCAGTTATGACGAATTAAATACCCGCTTGTCCAAGGTAAACGAATTATACAACCAATTTATTTCGGTCGAAGAAATATTATTCCAATTAAAGCCCGAGACGGAATCAGAAATGGAGGAGTTGGATGACCAGTTCTTTCCGCTTGTTTCGAAAATCCAATCATTGATCCGTTCAATTAACCTTCAGCCAGTTCCCAAATTGGATGATAGCGTCGACCATTCTGTGCACGGCAACAATTTTAAATCCGATTTCAAATTACCAAGACTATCGCTCCCGATATTTGACGGCAATTATAAGTATTGGCAATCATTCCATGACATTTTCATTTCAACGGTCCATGAAAACACATCGTTGTCACCCGCGCAAAAGTTTAAATATCTGTTGGGTCAGTTACGGGGACCAGCGTACGAGTCTGTCTGTCATTTCCGTATAGATGATGCGAACTACGTCGAAGCGTTGAAACGTCTCATAAAGAAATACGACAGGAAGAAAGCAATTGTCGAAACCTATATACGAGAATTTTTGTCGCAACCCAAAATCGGTACGAATCCTTCTTCTGCAAACGTATTGAAACTTTTTGACAAAATAGATGAGACCGTCCGAGGATTGAAGTCGCTTGGCCCGAAGGCAGTTGAACGGGATCCTTGGATCATTTATTTGGCTACAGAGAAACTCGACGAAGAATCAAAACGGATCTGGAAATACGAGACATCAGAAAACGAATTTCCTACCACTGACGAACTGTTAGCATTCTTATCCAAAAGAAGTGATGCAATAGGAGAATCTGGTGCGAAACGTAGCTACAATCCGCCGAGCTTACCGAGCACGTCCAGATTATTCTATGTAAATCCGCAACCACGTTGTCCGTTATGCACTAACGAACACCATAAATTATTTACTTGCTCTAAATTCCGCAACCAAGACATTGACGCCCGACGAGAACTGATTAAAAGGTTGAATCGGTGCTTTAATTGCCTGAGCGATGAACATATCGTATCCCAATGCAAGAACACTAAAAGCTGCCAAAAATGTAATAAGAGGCATAATTCGCTATTACACATTCCTCAAGCCAGTACTCCTCAAACCAGTACTACATCATGTATGGTTTCGCAACCCGCCTATTCCGAATCGGGCACCCCACACCGAACTAAATTGTCGTTACCAGAAATTTCGGTTGAGCCGACCAATTCCCAAACCATGGTAGCCAATTACGTTGAGCAAAACCGACGCGTAGTACCCATTCTTCCGACAGCCGAAATCGAAATTGAAGATAGTTTCGGGAATTGGACGAAATTTAGAGCCTTTCTTGATTCGGGGTCAACCCATTCATTTGTGACGGAATCGTGTGTTAACCATTTAAAGGTGCCAAGATCAAAGGCGAACGTGTCAAGTGATACATTAAATAATTCACAGGCTGGATCATCAAAGGGAGTATCAATTTTGAAAATCCGTTCATGCGTAGATCACGACTACATTGTCAGTACCAGAGCATATATCCTTCCTTCAATTTGCCCTAGGGTGCCAGTAGAGTATATCGACGAAATTAAGTCCCATTTCAGACATCTCAAACCATTAGCTGACCCCAATTTTACTGCGCCGACTCACATCGATATTTTGCTTGGCTGTGAACACATGTTCCACGCATTGACTGACGGCAGAGTAGCCCATAAGGACACTTTGATAGCACGAAACAGCCGATTTGGCTGGATTATTGGCGGAAGTTTTAGGTCAGATGAGCCAACTACCCCGAATAAGGGTCAGTTAAGTGTATTGCATATTCAGTTAAAGGACGACTCCTTGGAATTGTCCGGTATAGAGAAATTACTTCAAAGGTTTTGGGAAACGGAGGAGGTCAACACCAAGCCAAGCTTAACCGAAGAAGAGTTTAAATCTGTGAAATTTTTTAATGAGCATGTCAAATTTGAGGGAAATCGTGTATCATTACCGCTGCCGTTCATTCAACGACCACCAACCCTTGGTGACAGTCTTATGCAAGCACAACGAAGATTCTACTTGCTTGAGAGAAAATTGAATTCGGATCCGCCGCTCAGAGAAGCCTACGTTAGCTTTATGAAAGAATACCTAGCTTTGGGACATATGGAAGTTATACCAGATAATGAAATCGCGAAAAAATCTCACCAACTATTCTACCTTCCACACCATGCAGTAATCAGAACCACTAGCAGCACTACCAAGGTCCGAGTAGTGTTCGATGCGTCCGCCAAGTCCACCTCCGGCGAGTCATTGAACAATAATCTAATAGTAGGCCCTATTATCCAGGATAATCTATCTGACTTACTCATCCGATTCCGTAAGCATAAATTTGTTGTGTCAGCTGACATCGAAAAGATATTCAGGCAAATTCGTATCCATCCAAATGATCGAGATTACCAGAGAATCATTTGGCGTGAAAATCCGCAGTCAGCAATCCAACACTACCGCTTATCCACAATCACTTATGGTACTAGTCCCGCGCCGTTTCTGGCCACTCAAACACTCCATTATCTTGCAGATAAATTCAGTGCCGAATATCCAATTGGCTCCGATATTCTAAAGCAAGACTTTTACATGGACGACCTAATGTCTGGCGGAGAAACTTTAGAAGCAACATTACAACTGCAAGGGGAAATAATAAACTTGCTCAATCAAGGAGGCTTTAAATTACGAAAGTGGTCCGCAAACCATCCCACCTTATTGGAATCCATTCCAATTGAAAACCGAGAACTTACCTCTTGGGAAATATCCGATGAATGCAAAACCATATCAGTACTCGGCATAAATTATGACCCTATCCACGATAATTTCTTTTTCCGATTGTCTTTACCAAATACAATCAAATTCACCAAGAGGTCATTTTTATCGGAGACCGCTCGAATCTTTGACCCGTTAGGTCTATTATCACCTGTAACAATCCGGTTAAAGATTATGTTCCAGTCGCTGTGGGTGAAGGGCATTGGCTGGGACAATGAGCTCCCTCGAGATATTTCAGAGGAATGGTGTTTCATTCGAGATCAACTTACCGAATTAACCAATTTAAAGTTTCCACGATACATACATGCAACTAAAGGGCTAGAACTCCATGGATTCGCGGACGCCTCGAAGGAGGCATATGCAGCGTTAATATACGCACGAGTAATAGAGGGTACGACTGTGCACACCAATTTAATTGCAGCCAAAACTAAGGTAGCCCCAGTTAAGGTTGTTTCGATCCCACGTCTGGAGCTAAACGCTGCTGCTTTATTAGTTCGTCTTTTAGAATCTGTCCAAAAATCATTGCGCTTGTTCAATCATCCCAAAATCTATTTGTACACAGATTCCACAATCACGCTGGATTGGTTATCTAAGCCTCCTAACACATGGAAAACATTCATAGCAAATCGCACATCCAAAATTCTTACATGTACGAACCGAAACCAATGGCATCATGTCTCGTCCAAGGAAAATCCTGCGGATTGTGCGACGAGAGGTATGTTACCGAAAGAATTCCGTCACCAGAAGTCCTGGTTTAAGGGTCCCGAATTCCTACTTAATCACTCCTTTAGTCCTCCGGGTGAAAAGATAAGGCTTCAACTACCTTCTTACAACAATCGAGAATTCAGCTGCAAGCTCTCCGCGACACCGAAACGTGAATCCATTATTGAGGAGATAATGGAAGGGAGAGCAAACTATTGAAAACTAACAAGAATAATATCATTACTGTTAAGATTCAGCAGAAACTTAAAACTAAGCCCTCATCGCCGCGCATTAGATTCATTGAGAGTATCCGAGATACGCGAGGCAGAGTTTACAATATTTCGCGATATCCAGGAAGGGATTTATACTAACGAAATCCGATCCTTAAAAACGTCAAAACCATTACCAATTAATTCTAATCTGATTTCTTTTTTTCCATTTATGGACGGCCACGGGCTGCTACGAGTTGGCGGCAGATTGGATCACTCAAATGTATCATATGATATGAAACACCCTGTGATATTACCAGCATGTCATGCAATAGTCGAGCAAATGGTAAGGGAATTACACATCAAGCATCTGCATAGCGGACCGAAGTTACTTATGAGCAGCATTGCCCAAAGATTCATGATTCCCCGCGCCAGGAATCTAATAAGGCGCATAATCCACCAATGCATAATTTGTCGGCGACATCGGGCTGAAATTCAACAGCAACTCATGGGTCAACTGCCATCTTGCAGAGTAAATCCTACCGCAAGAGCGTTCGTGCAAACTGGCATCGATTTGGCTGGCCCCTTCACCCTAAAAACACATCGTTCCCGAGGAAGTAAAACGTACAAGTCATACGTAGTGATCTTCGTTTGTATGGCAACTAAGGCCACAACTCTAGATTTAGTAACAGACATGAGCACTGACAGTTTCCTGGCAGCCTTAAGACGATTTTGTGCCGTTCGTGGAATACCTACCGATTTGTATTGTGACAACGGCACAAACCTAGTTGGAGCAAAAAGGGAATTAACCAGATTCTATACGGAGTACCTAACCCAAGCAGCAAAATCAAACATACTTAGTTGGTGCACCGATCAAAAAATACAATGGCATTTTATTCCCCCAGCGGCTCCTACATTTGGTGGATTGTGGGAAGCCGCAGTAAAAGCTACCAAGTTCCATCTACGTCGCGTGATTGGAGAATCCATACTCACCTACGAAGAGTACATTACTTTTCTTAAGCAGATTGAGGCCCTTCTTAATTCCCGGCCTCTAGAGGATCTTCATGATGGCGATTACAACCCTTTAACTCCCAGCCACTTCCTAATTGGTCAACCAATGACTCTATTACCAGAACCAGATGTCTCAACAATAAAAATCAATCGGTTAAGCAGATAGCAATTACTTCAGTCCCTATTACAGGGCTTTTGGAACCGATGGTCATTGGAATATATGACTTCGTTAAACAAATTAAATAAATGGCACACACCGAACCACCAAATAAAAATTGGAAATCTAGTGCTTCTCCGTGATCAACACGTAACCCCATCAAAATGGCCATTAGCACGGATTTATGATGTACATCCTGGAAAGGATAACCTAATTCGGGTTATTACCGTCAAACTTCCAAATGGCAAACTACTGAAACGACCAATAACCAAAATTAGTCTTCTACCAAGTTTTGACTCTAAGGAGTCAACCGCGGCGATATGTTCAGAAATGCAACCTGAAATTTAAAAACGAACCTGAAAATAAACCACCTACATACATCTCATTTGCTAGGCGGATTTAATCCACACCTGAACATCATAAAGCAGCCGCTAAAACATAAATATTAAATCATTTAACTTTATAATAATTTTTAGAATAATTTGTATACAAACTCATATTGAATCCCAATTATAATCCATAATTTTTCCCATACAGTTTGTATTGTAATCCATAATTTTTCCATCACGTAACTTGACATCCAGTATTATAACCTAAAAACAAAAGAGAACACAGAGAATCATTTGATCACTAAAATAATTACCATTTATACTTATCTGAATTATTTGTCCATCAGACGCTTCTCTTGTTCCTATAATTTGTTGGCTGAAATTGTTAAAATAATATTTAGTTTAACTTTAGTTTTATATAGAATCATTTAACTTACCAATTTAATTGTTTACCTTTGTTTTGACAGTTCCAATTTGGGTACAAGCCGTGGAATATTATATTAGGTATGATGTTACACGTTCAAAATTTGTACTAAAATTGTAATTGCTCAAATAAGTTTATAATGTCTATCAACAGATGACACTTTGTATATAAATTGGAAATTTTCCGTAAAATATTGCTTTGTATAATTTACCTTTCAAAGTGACAGTCGTGTCAAAGAAACCGTGTAGAGTGAACATTAACCTAAAAGAAAATTATAATTTATTAAATAAAAAATTGTTATTAAATTCACCATATTTACTCGAAGTATTTTCCGTAAAAATATTGTTTCTATTTAATCGTAAGAGTGAAGCCAGCGTGAATTTCTTACCCTAAGGAATTCATCATCACATTTACAAAATTTTCAACATTGTGTTTGATCCAGTGAAACCGGATTATTTATCCAAAATAAAATAATTAATATTTTATTTGATCTACACGGATTCCGGTGCGTATTTATTGATCCAAAATAAATCACCATCAAACATTTCCGACACTTTAGTTACACATTTTCCAACACATTCGAATCAAAACAATGTATGTTGTTGCCAAAATACTGATTGCTAAATACTTGTTTTGAAATCTATTAAAATTTGGTTTAATCGCGCTATTTCATCAAAAGCTCTATTTTTGTGAAATATTAGATCAGTCTGTAGATTGTTTATGCTAAATAAATAGGTTAAGGCTTTTTGATGCTTTCAAGTTTAAAAACCATAAAACGAACTTAATTACGACGGAAATGTGGCCAGTATGTAGTCATTTAATGCATATTCAAGCAAATTTAAGTTACACATTTTAGAACAAATTCGAATCAATGTACTGAGTTGTTATTGTTAAAATACTGATTGCTAAATTTTTGTTGTCAAATCTATTTAAATTTGGGTTACTCGCACTATTTAATCACAGTCTCTATTTATGTGAAATATTAGATCAGTCTATAGATTGTTTATGCTAATTAAACTGGTTAAAGCTTTTAGTTCTTTCAAGTTTTAAAAAGCTTAAACCAAACTTAATTACGACGGAAACGTAGCCGGTAGTCATTTAATGCATATTCAAGCAATTTTTAAGTTCCACATATTAGAACAAACTCGAATCAATGTACTGAGTTGTTGTTGTCAAAATACTGATTGCTAAATTGTTGTTGTCAAATCTATTAAAATTTGGATTACCGCCGCTATTTAATCACAGTCTCTATTTAAGTGAAATATTAGATCAGTCTATAAATTGTTTATATTAATTAAACTGGTTAAAGCTTTTAGTGCTTTCAAGTTTAAAAAAGCTTAAAACGAACTTAATTACAACGGAAACGTAGCCAGTAGTCATTTAATGCATATTCTACGAATTTTTAAGTTCCACATTTGAGAACAAATTCGAATCATTGTACTGAGTTTTTGTTGTCAAAATACTGATTGCTAAATTTGTTGTTGTCAAATCTATTAAAATTTGGGTTACTCGCACTATTTAATTACATTTTCTATTTAAGTGAAATATTAGATCAATCTATAGATTGTTTATGCTAATTAAACTGGTTAAAGCTTTTAATGCTTTTTAGTTTAAAAAAGCTTAAAACGAACCTAATTACGACGGACATGTAGCCGGTAGTCATTTAATGCATATTTAAGCAATTTTTAAGTTCCACATTTTAGAACAAATTCGAATCAATTTACTGAGTTTTTTTTTTTTTTTTTTATTTATTTTATTATTAGGCCTTGGCTCCTACAAAATTAGAGCCATATTGCCATAAATTCAAATCTGTATTACAATTTTTATTTACATTGTTTTAATTCATAATCCATATTTTAACCAAAAAATGTTTAATCTTTAAAATGGATCCGGATTACTCCCTACACATATTCTGTCGGCTACTGCTTATTTGTATCATATTGCTATTCCACTCATCCTGATAAATTCATACATTTCCTTGTAAGCCAAAAAATCACCCTCATTCATTAAATCACTTAGATTTCTTGCATTCCGAAGGATATTGAACTTAGATCTATATTGGCTATATCTGGGACAAGCCAATAGGAGAAGTTAAACATCCTCCACACTTCCACACAACTCACAATCTTTGTCCTCACGCAAATGACGTTTCCACAAGCATTCCTTCCAGTTTCCATGGTTCAGCCTGATTCTCTCAACAGTTCGCAACATTCGCGTATCTCCTTTGAGCTCCTTAAAGAACGGAATTCTCAAAGGAGTACCACGGAGCACTCTGTACTTCATTCCTTTCGTTAGACTTTTCTCGTTAAATTCACTCTCCCATTTTCTCCACAGATTCATTTAAAACATTCGAAGTACATCTCTTGCATCCTTCCTTTCGTAGTCCTGAACCATGTCATTCAATGTACTCTTTTATGCTAACATATCGGCTCTTTCATTCCCTTCGATCT
Source organism: Tipula vernalis (assembly GCA_958295665.1). Classification (NCBI taxonomy): domain Eukaryota; kingdom Metazoa; phylum Arthropoda; class Insecta; order Diptera; family Tipulidae; genus Tipula; species Tipula vernalis. Next base: position 74,296,826 of record OY282559.1, on the reverse strand, counting down.
GTCTATGTGATGGGATCCATTGTATGCTCACATCACGTTGACAGTCTCGAACGCTTTCAAAAATTAAATCAACATACACATTGCCTTCCCTTCCACCTCCACATTTCAGCAAACATAAACCACTCTGGGAATCGGAAAATATTACTATATTCCTTTCCCCTTCATTCACAGCCAGTTTAATTCCTTCAAATACTCCAATCAGTACAGCGTTCACTATACAGATGCTTTTGTCCACTTTAAAATACCTTTCAACATTCTTACTAGGCATAAAGACACCAACACCCACTCCATTCTCATTCACACTATAGCATCTGTATAAACGATATCATCTTGCATATACTGACTGATTTTCCGAAACATAATTTTGGCGATGCATTGCTGACTGATTTTCCGAAACATAATTTTGGCGATAACTTCATTCATTCCCTTATTATATTCTGTTGGAAGCTGCAACCACATCTGAAATCAAAGAAACAATTTAAAATAACGAAACGAAATTATAAATGTAAATACTTATCTAATGTCTGCCTGTATAATGTATCCAACTAACTTTCCTTCTCACTGTAAATTTAATTAATTGATCAGCCTAACAGTTATAGATTTGAAGAAACAATTATGGATTGTTTTATAATTAATTTCTAAATCTATATTTATGTATAAATAACTCATCTTAATATTTAATGTCCGGTTTATAATTAATTTCTCTTAACATTGTATAAAATCTAATTTTGTAAACAAAATTCAATACATATTATGTTAACTTGTCAATTCCGTTTAATGATAATTGTAAAGAAAGTATGTACTAAAATTACGGTGCTGTATAAAATCTATAGTATAATTATCTTTATTGTTGAATTAAGCTTAATTAGGTAAATAGGGTTAAACAAAAATTATTTGTATAGTACTTTGCAATATTATAGCAAACTGCATTTGTATGGTTAATGAAAAATAAAAAATAAAAAATTGTTAAGCAACGACACGGCAGTCGTAGAAAAAATCTCAAAGAGACATCACAAGATTAATAAAATCAAATTTATAACGTTGTGGAATTTGTTTTTTTCTTATTTTTCTATTGTGAAAATATATTTCAAAATCTAAGTCGCTGGTTCTGGATAAGCCGTAGCAGAAATTAATCCAGTATAATTCATGGTCCTTCGAGCCGGATTTGACTATTGTCGGGAATATTGCGTTTGGTCAAACTAAAAAATATAAAGCTAATTGCAGAAATCTACTTTGGAACGGACATTTTGGTTGCTGGCACCACATGGTGAATTTTCCGCTGAAAGTAGATAAGTATAAAATTTACAAAGGAAAATTATTAAAAATATATATTTAATTAATTCAAATAAAGACTATCTTACAAATTATTGAACTTTACCATAAATTATTGAACTTTTATATTTGAATTTAAAATTGAACTTTATAATTTACCCAATTTACTCAGTTTGTGCATTATTACCTTTGTCGATAAATATTAAAATTGGTAGACATTTGCAATTGAGTTGGTGATTAATTTAATTTTTTTTCATCTTGTGTTTCAATTTCGAAATATTTAAATTATCACATTGAGTTTCACATTTATTCGTAATTATTATTCAACGAATTATAAACAATTTCTTGAACGATTCTCAATAATATTCAGTGAGTGAAATACAAGTGAATAGTGTAATTAAGTGAATTTCATACAACATGGAGTTAGAAATAAAATTAAAATCGCTAAAGAGTACACGTGGTTCCATTAAGGGGCAAATGACGAAATTGCACAACTATGTACTTGGTGCTATTGATAAACACGATATTGATGGGTTCCAGACTAAGTTAGCTCGTGTTAAAATATTGCTGAAACAATTCGAAGATGTAGAGAACGACATATTTGCGATCGATCCAGAGCATGATAGCAATATGATAGATTTTTCCGAGCAATATTATATTGTGGAGGCCCGGTTAAATCGATTCATACGAGAATATAACGCAGCCAATCCTGATGAAACACAAAATGCAGGCAATAACAGTATGAATCTCACAATGATGCATCCCGTTGATGTAAGGCTTCCAAAAATAAATATTGAACCTTTTTCTGGGCAATACACGGAATGGCAGTCATTTTATGACTTATATGTTAAAACCATTCACGACAACCCGAATTTATCGCCAGCTCAAAAATTTCAATATTTGAAAGGTTTCTTAAAGGGGGATGCTTATAATCTTCTAAGACACATGTCTATCACAGAAACAAATTATTTTGAGGCCTTTCGCAAATTGTGTGCCAGATATGATCGTAAAAAACATACCATAAAGGCATTTATTAGAAGTTTTATGGACCAACCAACGATTCATCAGGCAAATGCGATGAATATTAGAAGAATGCTTGACATCCGATGAAGTAATCAGAGGTTTAAAGGCGCTAGGCAAAGATGCAGAATCCCGTGATGTATGGTTGATTTATGTAATGGAGGAGAAACTAGATCCTGAAAGTCGCGGATTATGGGCGCAGAAATCGTGCGAAGAAGATTTTCCAACACTAGATAGTTTTTTCAAATTTTTATTAAATCGTTCTGACGCACTCGAATCATTACGACCAGCTACCATCAAACGCTCATCAAATCAACGGGCTTCTAATGTATTTATTGCAACAGAGGCAACTGCATGCGTTTTATGTGAAAGTAATCATTCGTTAGCGGACTGCGAGAAATTTAAAAAATTATCAATTTTAGAACGTCGGCAGTGCATTAAATCAGGAAATCGTTGTTTTAATTGCTTGAGAATAAATCATCCAGTATTTAGGTGCCTATCAAAAATTAGATGTCAAGAATGTGGGAAGAAGCACCACACGCGATTACACACTAATCAACCCAATGATCAAGTTACAACATCAGTTACAGGAGGGTCTACGTCAACAAGCGCCCATGCGAGTGTCTCAACCAATTGTATTTTACCGACTGCACTTGTTAAAGTGGTTGATCAGAATGGTGTTGAACATGAATGTAGAATACTTTTAGATTCAGAGTCTATGTCTACATTCATTTCCGAAAAAATGTGTGAAAAATTAAAATTACGGAGAAGGCAAAACCGCACTATTGTATCTGGTATTAGCGGTTCAGGAAATCAACTAACGAAGGGAATAGTAACTCTTACTCTAAAATCGCGTGCCAATGATAGAAGCCAAATACAAGTTGAAGCATTAGTTATGGCTAAGTTATGTTCCAAGTTACCTGCTCAGTCCTTTAGTGCAAAATTAAATAACTTAAACGTAGTATTAGCTGATCCTAATTTTAACAAAGCGCTAATTTTAGGTGTGCAGCACGTATTCAATGTACTACTTGATGGGAGAATTAAACAGCAAAACAAGGTTGTAGCGTTAGAAACAATATTTGGTTGGGTCCTAGGAGGAGAACTGGAAGCAGAGGTGTTAGCGACGACATCCATCAACATCGGCCAAGTAGTAGAAGAAGTCCAGCCAGAGCTAACAAGAGTGGATGAAATGTTACAACAATTTTGGGAGATTGAAACTATCCCAAATGTAAACCGGCTGACCGTGGAAGAAGAAACTTGCGAGAAACTATTCACCGAGACTTCATACCGAAATTCAGAAAGCAGATTTGTCGTAGAACTACCCATGAAACAAAATAAAGAACAGCTCGGCAAATCCTTAAGCTTAGCAGAAAGCCGGCAGCGGGCTATGGAAAGAAGGTTTCAAAAGGATCCGGAGTTTAAGAAATTTTACGTTCAGTTCATGGAAGAATACCGTCAGTTGGGTCACATGAGAGAAGTCAAAGGTAACGAAGTACAAACATTAAACTATTTACCGCATCATGGTATTGTTAAATCGTCAAACGGGATTCAAAAATTTAGAGTTGTATTTGATGCGTCTGCGAAAACTTCCAGCGGTGTCTCATTGAACGAGTTACTTATGGTCGGTCCTACAGTGCAGCCAACGTTATATGCAATAATACTGCGCTTCCGTCTCCACAAAATCGCAATTAGTGCAGACGTGGAAAAAATGTATCGGCAGATCTTGGTAAAAGAGAAGTTCACGAAATACCAAGCAGTTGCATGGAGAGTCAACGATAACGAGCCAATGAGATACTACAAGTTAAGTACCCTAACGTACGGCACTGCATCAGCTCCTTATCTAGCGACAAGGGTATTGAATGAGATAGCTGATATAAACTGCGACAAATTTCCAGCAGCTGCTGTTGCACTAAGCAAATGCACATACGTAGATGATCTTATGACCGGTGCAGATACAGTGCAACAAGCGACAGAACTTAAAACTAATCTGGTTCATATCCTCGGTGAATGCGGAATGAAACTAAGAAAATGGGTTTCCAATTCAGACACATTTCTACAATCAACGCCACCAGAAGACACAACTGAATCCCTAAAAGATTTTACCCAAGACGGCATTACAGTTAAGGTGTTGGGACTGCAGTGGGATCCAAAATTAGATATCTTTTCATATCAGGTTAGAATGGGTACTCCAGTATTTACGAAAAGAAGATTGTTATCCGAGTGCAGTCAAATTTTTGACCCATTGGGATGGTTATCGCCGGTAATCATAAAGATTAAGATAATGTTTCAAAGTCTGTGGTTGACGGCAGTTGGCTGGGACGACGAATGACCGAAAGATGTCAAACAAAATTGGCTACTTATCAGGGAGCAGTTGCAGCACTTAGAGCAAATTCAAATACCTAGATGGTTGCAAACATCTGGTCAGTATGTTGAACTGCATGGATTCTGCGATGCAAGCGAACGAGCTTACGCAGCTGTAGTATATATGAGACACCAGATTAGCCCAGAACGATATATATGCAATTTAGTAGCGGTAAAATCGAAGGTTGCTCCAGTTAAAAGAATTTCGGTAGCCAGATTGGAACTGTGCGGAGCTCATCTTTTGACAAAACTGGTGAAATCATTAAAAGAAATTCTTGAAGTCAACGTTTCAAAGATAATTTGTTGGACCGACTCAACTATAGTATTGGATTGGTTATCGGACGTTCCAATAAGATGGCAAACCTTTGTAGGGAACAGAACGTCTCAAATTTTAGAAGTAGTAAAACGAGACAATTGGCGACATATTCCAACAAAAGATAATCCAGCTGACTGCGCTTAACGCGGAATATATCCAACAGAATTAATCACACATAGATTATGGTGGAGTTCACCCAAATGGTGAATGGATAATTCAGAAATGTGGCCAGAACAAAAAACCAACTATGAAACTAAAGAAGAAGAGCGCCCAAAATTTAAGATATCCCTCATCGCACAATGCCAGAATAGCCAGTTCGCTGTTGAATTAATTGAAAAGTTTTCTTCTTTCAGAAAAATCGTTCGAGTCACAGCCATCGTGCAGCGTTTTGTAAATAATGCACGTAAAAGAGAAGTGAAGCGCAGTGGACCGTTGATAGTATTAGAATTAGAAGAAGCCATTAAACTAATTTGTAAGCAGATACAAAGGGAACACATGCCTGAAGAAACCGCAGCAATCAAACAATCCGAGCCGGTGAGGGGATCACTAAAATATCTCAGCCCGTTTATTGACGAAGATGGAGTGATGAGAGTCGGAGGCCGAATACAAAATTCTAATTTATCTTACGGAACACAACATCCTATTATTGTACCACCGTCGAAATTGGCCAAAATTATTATTGAAGACTATCATCATCGATACTATCATGCGGGTACGCAGTTAATATTAACCATAGTACGGCAAAAATTCTGGTTAGTCAAAGGAAAAGAGCAAATACGACAAGTGGTTAGGAAATGTTTACCCTGCTTCAGAGCCAAACCAGTTCCGATGTCGCAAGAGATGGGAAATTTGCCCACATGCAGAGTGCAACATATAAGAGCCTTTTTAAAAGTTGGAACAGATTTCGCTGGTCCCATTCAAGTATTCCACAAGAGAGGTAGAGGTCAGAAACCAGTTAAGGCCTACGTATGCCTGTTTATTTGTACAACTACACGGGCTGTGCATATTGAAGTAACGTCCGACTTAACTACAAGTACGTTCCTGGCAGCTCTGAAAAGATTTATGGCCAGGCGAGGTCTGTGCACTGACATATACAGTGACTGTGGGTCAAACTATATAGGCGCAGATAGACAGTTACGGGAGGCTTATAACTTATTGAAATCTAATTCTAATGAAATTTATAACTCTCTTTTAAGCGAGTCCATCACCTGGCATTTCAATCCGCCGAATGCTCCTCATTTTGGTGGCTTATGGGAAGCAGCGGTGAAATCTATGAAGCATCATCTAAAACGAGTCATTGGTGAAACCATTTTAACGTTCGAGGAGCTCCAAACTTTGCTAACAGAAATAGAGGCTATCCTAAACTCACGGCCGATTTGTAGCCTACCTACTGATGCAGATATTGACATCCTAACTCCAGCACATTTCATTGTGGGACATTCATTGGTTTCAAATCCGGAGGCGAATAATATGCACGAAAGATTATCGAGACTAAGCAGATGGGAAATGCTGCAGCAGATGCGACAAAATATTTGGCAAAGATGGCACGTCGAATATCTTACATCAATGCAGGCAAGATCAAAGTGGACATCTCCAAAACCAAATGTGGAAGTTGATGACATCGTATTACTCGTTGATAAAAATTTACCGCCTACTAAGTGGTTACTTGGCCGAGTAATACAAGTGTTTCCTGGAAACGATGGACTAATCAGAGTAGCGTCCGTAAAAACAACAACCGGTATTTTTCGTCGAGCTATACACGCATTATGCAAAGTTCCTGTTGAATCGAGCGATTCAAAGTCGGGGAAAATGTTGGAAGCCGCAACCACATCTGACATCAAAGAAACAATTTAAAACAAAGAAACGAAATTATAAATGTAAATACTTATCTAATGTCTGCCTGTATAATGTATCCAACTAACTTTCCTTCTCACTGTAAAATTAATTGATCAGCCTAACAGTTATAGATTTGAAGAAACAATTATGGATTATTTTATAATTAATTTCTAAATCTATATTTATGTATAAATAACTCACCTTAATATTTAATGTCCGGTTTATAATTAATTTCTCTTAACATTGTATAAAATCTAATTTTGTAAACAAAATTCAATACATATTATGTTAACTTGTCAATTCCGTTTAATGATAATTGTAAAGAAAGTATGTACTAAAATTACGGTGCTGTATAAAATCTATAGTATAATTATCTTTATTGTTGAATTAAGCTTAATTAGGTAAATAGGGTTAAACAAAAATTATTTGTATAGTACTTTGCAATATTATAGCAAACTGCATTTGTATGGTTAATGAAAAATAAAAAATAAAAAATTGTTAAGCAACGACACGGCAGTCGTAGAAAAAATCTCAAAGAGACATCACAAGATTAATAAAATCAAATTTATAACGTTGCGGAATTTGTTTTTTTCTTATTTTTCTATTGTGAAAATATATTTCAAAATCTAAGTCGCTGGTTCTGGATAAGCCGTAGCAGAAATTAATCCAGTATAATTCATATTCCTCCATAGTCAAACATACAGTAAGATTATTAGGAATGGGTTGCGGACCAGCATTGCCTATACTCAGAAACATGTTCAAATTTTCAAGTGCAATGCTAGCTCTATATGTCGGTTTGTACATTGCCCTATTTTGTAATCTTACTATCATCTCGTTCCAAAATTCATTTTTCTTAGTTATCATTCTAACCGACTCTCTCACTGTGATCCACTCTCTCTTGTAATCAAGAGGTGAATCACCCATTTCAGACCACAGAGTGTGTATTGGGGTTGAGTTAATCGCCCCCAATACCACTCTTGCACATGCATTTTCTACTTTCATTAATTGGCTAAAATCCCCTTTCGAACCATTCCCATACACACTAATACCATATCCAATTTTGGAGGATATAAGGGCCTTCCTTAACATGTCAGTCACACTCGGATGAGCGCCCCATTTAGGTTTGCTCACCCGTTTAACCACATTCAAACGTTCCTTGCAGTTACCTGCCAAATTTTTATGTGCTTCCCAAAATTCATACGTCTATCAATCCAAATACCCAAATACCTGTACGCATTTACTTGTTCAATACTTTGACTATCAACACTTATATTAACATTTGCAACGTTTGTTCTGAAACTCATATAAGCACACTTATTAGGATTCACTCTCAGATTCAACATTTTAAGTTTTTGAGTTAAATCATCTACCCCCTTTTGCGCTCTTTGAGCCGCCACATCAATACTTCTCCCTTTTCCAATTACTACAAAATCGTCTGCAAATTGCAGAACGATTTGATTGTCTGTATTGATGTGGTATATCTCGCCGGTATATAGGTTGAACAGAGCTGGAGATATTTTACTTCCTTGCGGGAGTCCAACATTTGCAACTCCCTCCAACCTAAAACCACTTCCATTCAGAACCAATTTTCTCTCAGTCATAAAATCTCTTATCCACATACATACTTTCCGTGAAAATCCAAAATTCGATAGAATTTGTTGTAATTTCCACGGAACCACATAATCATAAGCTCTTTCGATGTCCAAAAATACCGCAACAGCTTTCAAATTATCCTTTCTTACTTCCCAAACAAACTTTTCCACACACTCAATTGCAGAGTGGTTCTTTCGAAATCCAAATGTTGTCGATGGTAACAAATTATTTTCATTCACAAAATCTTCCATGCGCTCTTTCATCATTCCATTTAAGATTTTAATAAAAACATATAACATACATATGCCTCGATAATTTGTTGCCACATTTGAATCTCTATCCCGTTTAGGGATGGGAACCACTCTGCTCTTTTTCCATTTGTCCGGTATTTTTGAACCCATCCACACTTTGTTGACTATCTCAAGCAAATTATTTTTTGCTGAGTCACTCAACAATAGAATCATTTTGTAACTTACTCGGTTCGTCCCTGGAGTGGTAGATTTTGATCTATCTAACACTCTCAGGAACTCTCCCCATTCATACATACAATCCATTCTTTCATTACTACTCATTCTATCAACTTCATTTATTACATTCAAATCATTGCTTACATTTAATATCATGCTAAGAAATTCTTCACCATTTTCTCTGTTCTCACATACCACATTGCTTACATTAAAATGTTTACCATTCACCCTATTAAACAAACTCCAAACATCCTTAGTTGTGGTTCTATGTGTCATTTAGGACACATATTCCCGCCAACTTTTCCTTGGCCAATAGCCTTTTTCAATTTGCCATTCATTTTACCATACATAATCTTATTCTCACTACTCTTATTCCTATTAAATTCACGCAAGGCTATTCGCTTTCTTTCATACCAGTATTGATCTTCATTGTTCCACCAACCATTCACATTTGTACACAATTTATTTACCCGTTCAATTTCACTATCTAACTGGCTTTGATTTATTTCATTTTCTCCGAGAATCTCATTCATTTGATTCACCCATTTCCTGTTATTCATTAATTCACGTTGTCTTCTAAACACTCGATTATCATTCATGATCATTTTGATCATAAAATGATCACCACCCAAATTCTCTTCTTCAACATTCCAAGTGACCCGGCAGGCCAGTTCAATAGTTGTCATAGGCAAATCTATTGCGCTGGCCGTGCCTCCCACATTCGCCATTCTAGTTGGCCCCCCATCATTCAAGAGCACCATATCGGAGTCTTTAATCAGGTCGGCCAACTGTTTTCCTCCCGCGCAATTGTCTAAACAACCCCACATTATCGCATGTGCATTGATATCTATCTCCACATACAATCAGGTCACTTTTATCTCTCACCCACTCAAACAATTTTTTAAAGTCTATCAAGTCTTTTTTCCTTTCATCTTCATCACGCACCTGGGTTACATACACGCTCACTAGTAACAGATTTCTTTCCAAATTCGTCGTTGAGGCGGCAATTGCTTCAATCACCTCAAAAGCGGGTAACTGTGTCTCTTGAAGCGTAAGATTTCTGTCGTACATTATTGCCACTCCACCGTAACCATCGCTTCTTGGTTTGGAAAGAAATCTGTACCCTCTCACATTCAACGTCTTGTTCATTCTTTCCCACGTTTCGCTTATAAGCAACACATTCACATTATTATTGGCCAGATAATTTTCCAACATACATTTTTTCGCGTAAAAACTTTGTATGTTTATCTGGCCAACAATAATTCTTTCACTCATGTTTCACATTCACACAAATAACAATTTGTACATACCAATTAAAATATGTTCAGGGAGAATCCGTTTCCAAAATTTAACAAAAATAAATTTTAAAGAAATAATAAAATTTTGTTGCATGCCTCATAAAGATGTTGATGTTGCGAGTTGTTGTCCCATATTTTTCATTGTTGTCCAGTTTCTCGTTTATCTACTATCGATTTTTATAATTTATTTATGATGTACGTTATTATCAAGTTTCATCGGTGTTGGCGGTACAATAAAATTTTCATTGTTTACTTCCGTACTCAACGTAGTTCTGTTATATTGGTCAATGAACGCTTTTCGATTTTTTGTACTTGTGTACCGAGTTTTTTTGTGTGTTCGACCGCGTTTATTTACATTTACGTTCACTGACCCATCTTCATTTTCGGTATCCATACACGACGAATCTGTCTCTGGTTTTCGCTCGTTTCGATTTTGCTTTCTGCCTGTGCGTGTAACATGTCAATTTTCGCTACATCGCTATACTTGACTCGTTCTTGAGTGGTAATTGATTTAACAGTATTTTTGTCGACCGTGATTGTTTGTTGTACGTGTTGTGATTGTCATTGCGTGTGTACATGTTGCTCATCTGGTTTTTGTGGTTGTATATTCACATTTAATCATCAGTATTAGTTACACATTTTGCACTTAGTTTTTTTGTCCTAATATGAATGACAAATTGTTGTCGAGACTTGGCCACAATAATTTTTCATTAGGTATTTTGAAAACAACAACTAAGTACATAAAAATGTTATATAAATTTGATTAGTTTTTAGAAAACAAAATTTTATTTTTCGACTTTCTGCTGATTTATTCGTTTCGAATAGAACATTACTTGTGATTAGATTACTAAATATTCCTATCATTTATGCAAATTTAAAAAATTTGAAAGAAACATGTTATGGTAAAAATCGAAATGAAGTCTCGAAATTGACACTTCCGGTTATTGCTAAAATTCACTCGGTTCTCCCGGAAATATTTTAAAATCTCATCAAGCAATTAGAAATAATTAATAAATCGCTCGTCAAATATTCCGCTTTAGTGGTAAACCCATCGCTTTGTTTACAGTTTATGAAAGGCACATACAGAAACTGTACAAATGTACCAAAATATATCTCCAGAAATATTATGTCTATGTTACATTCTCTCAATATAATTGAATATTTTATTTCGTTAGCTCTACAGTTAATTCAACTGAAAATCTATTTTCAAAAATTGGAAGTATTTTTGTTAACATCGTTATAAGTTATTTAACGTTTGAAAAATTTAATGTAAAACACAAAATAAACTTTTGTGCTGAATTAAAGACTTTTAAAACTTTATAAGCCGTTAGGTCAAGTGAATAATTTGATAAATTCATAATTATGATTTAATTATATGGAATTCGCTTTTGGGATGTAGTACTTTGTGTTGTGCGTTTAATCCGATTATTATTTTTGTGCTTGCTTGAATATTTTATGGTGGTTTAGATTAGACAAAAAATGTTTTAATTTTTTGTTATGCTTAAAATGAATTTTACACGGTTCCATTAAATGTACCTACTTAATTCAATACTGATTATTTAAGCATTTATGTAACCGCAAAATATTTTACATAAAATTTAATTTTTCTGTGTACCATCCGATGAAAATATAACTATAAAAAACAATCCTTTTATCTTATATTTTAATTAAATTTCAAACATGGTAGTCTCACTTAACCATTAAAAAAAAATTTGTCAAATTAACATTTTATGAAACTGAACTAAAAATTGTTTTTAGAGAAATTTTGGTAAACTTGTATCGGCAGGTATATATTACCCGTTTAATGTATTATAAAGTAGAAACCGACCTTGTAAACATGAAAACAAAAAACGACCACGAAATGACGAAAATAATTTTCTAACATTGTATTTTGTGGTATGAAAAGAAGAACTGTAAGTAATAAGTTACGAAGTCAAAAAGAAGGGTACAGTTTTTCAATCTAGAAAGTGCCAGACTTTGGTCACCCAGCATCAAGCTGTAATACGAACTACAGATGCGTTAAACGCACAGAATCACATTAGATGGGACAGTCCAAGAAATAATGACATAACCATTGAAGTCAAATATGTAACTTGTGAAGAAAGCTATGTAGCTTTTTCGGGTACCTAGATCGAATAAATTATTCTGGAGAGAGTACTAAAAACACGTTAAAGTCAAACTACACTAGACAAGGTGTTTCTTGTGCTGACCTTCTTGATGCTAAATCAACCCTGTCTTTTTCAAAGTTGTCCCCCACAAATCATTTAAATCATGCAAATGCAAAAAAAAATCACCTAAATGGCCATCTATATGAACAAATAGTACCTTTATTGTTGCGGTTTATGGATAGTTTCCTTTCAGAAGACCACGAACCTACATTTTTGTGTCAGTTCGCTAAATGAAAAATGAAAATCCCTGAAACTTTCATTATTTAAATTAAACCAAATTTATCTTCAGATATAATTTGCACAATTAGGGTTTTGCCATGTAAAGGACAAGTGCAAGATTAAACAGATCTGGTGGCACGGCCCTTCTCGTTAGGAGGGGCATTAGGATTTCAAACCCCAAGCTTAAATTCAGGAAAATTATACAGCCGCCTCTTTGTAGAGTGGTGAAGGTCGAAATTCGTTTAAACTAATATTCTATTTTTGAAAGTTCGTGACCTCTAATATGATATTTCTGTGTAACTTAGACGGTTGAGTTGTTATATGCGACGACCTTAACGCTAGGCACCCCTATGGGGTAGTCTTGGAATGAATCAAAACAGTTGGAATCTGCATAATTTTGCTCACACTCAACGGGAGCTCACAAACTATCTATTATAGATTTGATACTGCCCAGCATTGTTGATATTGGAGGAACGCCAGTTACTCCCAGTATAGCTTAAGGTATCTAGTTAGTATAGTAAGTAGCACTCTTGACTATCAAAGTGCTGACTGGGATAGATACAGGCATTTCCTGCAACACAGGCTTGAGTTACTGTCGTACAGATCCATGGGCTCTGTTGCAATTATTGATGAGCAGTTACCCATTTCCAGCCAATTAATAATCACGATTTTGTCCACTGTGTCCAAGACAAAATGAACCCATCTTGTTGTATTAGATCGTTGAATTTCAAACAATGAATAGAATTTTTCCATAGTTATGTAAATTGTTTATTTTACGTCAAAGAAGCAGTTTCCATACGAAACGTTTGATTTTTCCACTGACCCAGGATTAGATAAAAGTCATAATCATAAAGTTAAAAAATAGAAAGGCTTCAAGACTTGATGGCGTCTCTAACAGGGCCTTTAAAAATGTTCCACACTCCACCGTGCTTCAGATAGTTTTGTTGGTCAATTCTATGCTTGCTTTGGTTAATTTTCTAGAAAAATGGAAGCTGTCAAAAATTATACCCATCCGAAAACAAGGAAAAATAGGGACGGCTTTCTTAGGGGAGGGTAAGCGTATAATGATACAACGGAGCAGTTTGGGTTTGTGTTCAAAAATGCACTTTTGAGGCCTTAATGAGTTTGACAAATAAGCTAGAAAAGGCCAAGGGATATCGCTAAACCACTGCAGCATTTTTCTTGGACATTCATAAGGCTTTCGATATAGTGTGGCACAAAAAATATTAAAAGCATATTGACCAAACCGCCACTTTATTGTTTTTGGGATGGTGTGAGGTACGGCGTTAGGAACATTGCAGGTAGTGTTCCACAGGGCTCCGTCTTGGTACTTCTGCTATAAGTATTTTTTTACAAAATATTCCGACTCATTCAGTTCTGGAAATTAAACTACTTCACGCTGAACACAATTCCAACATCAGAGCAAGCTACAATGAATACCAGGGCCCTACTATATGGTTTACTTCTATCCAACTAGAAGATATACAAACAAACTAAATAAAGCAAAGCCATTAACCCCAAATGGTGAAACCATAAAAGAGGTTAGGTCTGCAAATTATCTAGGCATTTCCATGCTAGGTGACCTGGCTTTCTCGTTCAAAATTCTTCTTGTTCAAAATGTCAAGAGGTAAGCTCTTGCAGTTACAAATTACCTGTGCCCGGTTATAAATTATAACAGTCTATTAAAAAGCAAAAACAAATACTAGACTCATACTAAAGTATACAGCCCCTGCCTGTTACGACCTGCCAAACAAGATCCAGAAACTAATCATAGAGCGAATTCAGAATAGATCGCTTAGATTTGTTTTTAACTGTTGGCCGCGCTCCCTTGATTTTAACAGTCTATCAACTAAATATCTGAGCGAAATGGCATATATTCAGTCAGTGGATAATTTATGTTTCAATCTTTAGGAAGCCAAATTAAATAAGCAGCTGTCCTCAAGTTAAACTGAGTGGATGGGATTCAATCTACCCACTCATCTAGTTGGTATATGTCGTTTATCGATTTTAGAAAGGAAACATTTGCTATAGCGATGTTAAGATGCCTGTTCTGAAGTGTGTGTGATGCGGTCGCGAATTTCATTGGTCTGTTATACTTTATATGAGTTATGTGCTTTTTAAGTCTAGTATGTAGTATATTTTTGTTTGGCCTATATATATTTTTACGCAATCATCACAGCTAATCCGGCAAATACCGGTATTTTGCCTTTTGTGTTGAATAAAATATTTTGAAGTTTACTGTTGTTGTAGAAGGCTAAATCCATGTTATCCTTGTTGAATATCGTTTTTAATTTGTTGGTGATTATGGATTCAAAGCGACACTTTATCCTTCTAAAGTCTTTCCAATTGAATGTGAGTCTTGTTAAAATTTGTTTCCCTAATTTTTGACCAAATTTTCGTCTAGTTTTTCTCCTATTTTTATCTTTGCTACGGGTCTCGGGTAAATCTGATAAGTGAATACACCTGGAAGTGAGCGATAGATAGGGGAATAAAGACGTTGAATAAGCCAGCTAGTTTCAATCGGGAACTCAAATGGTATAATAGCTAATTAGGGTAGTCGACGTTGTTAGCACTAAAATCATACATAAAGACAATGTATAAGAGATTGAGATATACATTGTAGAAGGACAAGGAGCTTCATTAATGAGCTGAGAGACAGCTTTAGCCCTCAAAATCGTATCGTTTGATATAAATGCGATTAAACATTGCAAGACCATACCGGATTCCAATAGAACAGGAAAGAAGTCGAGATACAAATAGACGAGAGCGTAACGCCAGTCCATCAACCCTACCGCCGCATCCCAATACCCTTAAAAGACAAGATTTCGAAAAGATGAAAAGAACTCATGGATGATGACATAATCGAAAGAGGGAACGGAACCTCTAGATAGTTATCACCACTCGTAGTGACTCCTAAAGACCAAGGCAGAGACGTGCGCCTGTGTATTGACATGCGCAGAGCCAACCAGGCAATAAAGAAAGAAATACATCCATTTCCGACATTTGAAGGCATCATGCCAAATTTATGCAAAAGTGTAATGTTCTCGAAACTGGACGTGAAAAATTCTTTTCACCAAATAGAGATTACACCACCATCACGAGAATAACTACATTCATTACACAAGAAGGTATTTACCGCTTCAAAAGGTTGATGTTTGGTCTGAACTGTGCTAGCAAAATTTATCAAAAGTTAATGGAAAGTTTATTAGTTGACATCAAGGGAGTCTCGATATACATCGACGACATCTTAATAGCTGGAGAAAACGAGAAAGAGCATAACGAAATATTAAGAAGAGTATTAGATATGCTGGATGAAAGCGGAATTATATTGAACAAACAGAAGTGTCAATACGGGAAATCGGGAATCAAGTTTATGGGGCATCTCATATCCAAAGAAGGAATAAAATTATTTGAAGATAGAGTAATAGCAATCAAATCCTTTAGGGCTCCAGAAAACAAAGAAGAAGTCAAAAGCTTTCTGGGACTTCTCAACTACGTGGGTAAATTTATTCCTAACCTAGCAACACTGTCGGAGCCACAAAAGAAATTAACACGGATAAACCAGAGTTTTAGGTGGAATGAAGGGCAACAACAAAACTTTGAGAGGCTGAAGGAACTGATAATGACTGAATCAAAACTTGGATTCTATGACCCTAAAGACAAAACGACAATCATCGCTGATGCAAGTCCAGTAGGAGTAGGAGCCATTTTGATTTAGCAAAATGAGAACCAGACTAGAGTAATCGCATATGCATCAAAAGGGTTAACCGAAACCGAAAGAAAGTATTACCAAGGAGAAAAGGAAGCACTGGCGATAGTTTGGGCTGTGGAAATGTTCAAGATGTACATATGTGACGGGAAAACGATTCGACCTAATAACGGACCATAAGGCGTTAGAAACCCGATTCAAACCTACTTCCAAACCGTGTGCTCGGATCGAGCGTTGGGTTCTGCGACTTCAGCCATTCAATTTTAAAGTCATTTACAAACCGGGGAAAACAAATGTAGCAGATCCGTTATCGAGGCTGTGTACAAACCAGGAAATGACTTTTGATCACAGGGGTGAGATGTATATTAACTCTATAGCACAAATAGCCAAACCGAAGGCAATTAATATCGAAAACATAGGAGAAGTAACGCAATCAGATAATGATATATTAACATTGAGTGAAACAATGAAAAGCGGAAGATGGACCGAGGACATTGTACATTACAAAAGATTTGCAGGCGAATTAAGCGAAATAGAAATGTATCATAATACGTTAGGATCGAATCATAATGCCGGAAAGTCTGCAGAGTCAAGTACAAAAACTTGATCATGAGGGACATCCAGGCGAGGGAATGATGAAAAGAAGGTTACGAAAAAAGGTATGGTGGTATAACATGGATAGAGATGCGATACAATTCGTGAAAAGCTGTAAAAGCTGCCAAATAGTTGGTAAATTAAATAATCCCGAACCTTTATACTTAACCGAATTACCAAGGGGAAGTTGGAATCAATTAAGAGCAGATTACCTTGGACCATTACCTTCAGGAGACAACTTATTAGTAATAATTAACGAATACAGCAAATATGTTGTTGTTGAGCCCATGAGGTGAATAACAAGCACAACAACGATCGCCAAGTTTATAGTTCTTTTCACAATGTACGGACTACCTAAGACCCTCATCACAGATAATGGACCACAATTTCGGAGCGCAGAATTTAACGAATTTTGTGAAGAATATGGTATAAAGTTAAAGCATTTCATACCCTACTCATCTTCCTCAAATGGAATAGTGGAAAGACAAAACAGGTCTCTGGTAAGACGACTTAAAATAGCGCAACTCGAGTAAGGAGACTGGAAAGAGGAATTGAATGACTGGTTGTTTCTGTACACCAACTCAATTCACCCTTCCACTGGTATAAGCCCAGCTCAGGGAATGTTCCGAAGAGATTTTCTGAAGATCATCTCAGCGATCGAAAACCGTTAAATTTAAGTTTCGGTTTTATGTTATCGCTACTCCATATTCCTTGTTTAAAATCCAACACAAAGCCATTCATCCTCATAAAATCCGTTCCCAAAATGACTTCGTCTACGATATCTGCGACCAGAACTTCGTGTGGGAAAATAGTTTCACCGATCCTTATATTTACGATCTTTTTCCTTTTTATCAATGCATTATCTCCATTTGCCATTCTTAATTTCAATCCATCAGCCAGTTGCACAGCTCCTCCGATCAACTTTGCCCTTGATTGTTATGCTGCTTCCGGCCCGTGCTACACTCGTAAAAGGGATGTTAGTTATGGGCCAACCAGACTGCGAAGCCAGCTTCGGTTCCTTCAAACTGACTTGTAACCTTTCCACTTTACCGACTGTTGCAATTCGTTTATCCAATACCTGTTCTCCTCCTAGTGCTCATTCCAAAGAAGTTGGTGATCCGAGCCGTTTTCCTCTTGCGTGCCCAATCTTGTTACATACCCAACATCTCCGCGCGCTGCTTCTAGACCTTTGTCCCGACCGTTTGGCGTTTTCCCGCATAAAAGGTGGAGATCTTCTCTCTCTCTCTGTGTTACACTATGACAGTCCATTCAGACGTGACCCAACTTGTCACATTTCCAACACTTAAGCCTTCCGCTTCTAAATTTTGGTACTGTCCGCTCGATGTATCCTTTAGCGTCTAAATTCATTTGGCGCCTAAACAATAGCGGTCTGGTGAAGTTCTCCACAGCCTCGATCGTTAACGGAAACACAACGATTTCCGCTATGGTCAGTTTAGGTGACAACATCATCGCTTTGCGTGTCTCTGCATCTGGAATGCCGTCAATGAATGCGTCAATTTTTAGACTTTCCATATAGTCGGCCGATGTACTATTGTGCGCTAGATGCACTAATCGCTCAATTACCGATGAAAATTCCTGAAGTGGTTCTCCTCTCTTTTGGTAGCGACTTTTCAAATTCCATTCGATAGATTTTCCGCTTGTGGTCACTGCCGTACTTCCGATCCAGCGCATTCATAATTTTGAGATAGCGCCTGCGCTCTTGTTCCGGGATGGTTTGTAAAGCCTCTGCTGCTTCACCTTTAAGGGCCACTATTAAAACCGCGACAAGATGTTCGTCGTTCCAATGATTTTGATTGGCTGCCGTCCCAAATTGAAATTTCAAAATGACGAAAGATGTTGTTCCGTCGATTGTTGGTGGATTTAACTTGATTGATTGGATAGTCCGAAGCACTTGCGTCGTTGATCCACTTGCCTTAACATCATTTAGTTATTTCCCGAGACGTTGAACCTCCGCTTTTACAATCTGTTGAATCTCCATTTGCAGCTTCTCCACTTGACCGTGTATGTTAGTAGATAATTCGAGAAGTTTCGCGTCTATTCTCCTTTAACCATCTGTAATTTGGTCTTTAATTTCTTCTCCTTGTTTCTCCACCTGTTGTTTAAGTTCTTACATTTCGTGTTTAATCTCTTGGTTAGACTGGTTTATAGTCGCCATTTGTTGTTTCATTTCTTGCTTCGACTGATTTTTTTGTTCCATCTGTCGTTCATTTTATTGTCTCATTACACTCATTTGTCCCATCATCTGGTTCATAGCATCGATTAACTGCGACAAACCGAAACTTCCATTATTATCTCCTTGTTTCTGTTCTACGGTTGCGCACCCGTTACTTCCTCTCCAAAGTCATGATGATCTGCAGCCAGCCATTCGATCTCCATGGTCTCACGTAGTCGTGCTTGTAAAGCTGCTTTACTACCATCAGTAGCCAAACCCCGTTTCTCAAGTTCACTCTTTAATTCTGGAACTTTTAATTCGTTGCGAATCATTTTCTTTATCTTATTATTCACAATCCCACCACAATCACCAATTGTTACGTATTTGCCTTGTCAATTTAGGTTCGTATCACTGGATTGTGGAAAATACAAAATCAATTTAATTTATCTCCAACGAATTTATTTATTTCACAAAATTTATTACAACACAGTTTATCAATAAAAATTCACAAAATCACTTTATATAAATTATTCTTAAATTTTACTGTTCACTTATAATTTTTATTTCCACAAAAACACTTTTTAATTCACTTTTTAATTCCGTTTTAATCTTTACTCTATCGCTTACCAAACATTAAATCTAATCTTACAAGTTTACACTATCGCGTTCCAAATACTAATAATCTAATTGGATCTTGTTCGCCTTTTTATATACACAAACCAAGCTTCTCGAAAGTTCACGGCTTTTCCATTTAGAATAGCGTAGAAACATTACGTAACAATTTTTATCATGGAAAATTCCATTTAGTACAGTAAAACATTGAGCTATTAGTTTTACTTATTCGAATACACACCAGGTGTCACCATCACAATACACATTATGACGGTGACATCTAGGGTGTGATAGAATAATTTAAATTAAAGCTCAATGTTTTACTGTACTAAAATGGAATTTTCCATGATAAAACAGTTCTAAATGTTTCTACACTATTAGTACGGGAAAAGACATGAGCTTTCTAGAAGCTTGGTTTGTGTATATAAAAAGGCGAATGAAATCGAATTGGATTATTTGAATTTGGAACGCGACAGTGTAAACTTGTAAGATTATTATTAGTATTTGGTAAGCGATAGAGTAAATATTAAAAAGGAATTAAAAAGTGAATTAAAAAGTGTTTTTGTGGAAATAAAAATTATAAGTGAACAGTAAAATTTAAGAATAATTTATATAAAGTGATTTTGTGAATTTTTATTATTAAACTGTGTTGTAATAATTTTTATGACATAATTAAATTCGTTGGTGATAAATTAAATTGATTTTATATTATTCACAATCCAGTGATACTCACCTTAATTGACAAGGTAAAAATGTAACAATATGTATAGGGAACATTAATTCGAGAAAACATACCAAGAGATTGTCTTTTATGATTAAGCAATATCAAAACTTTCTGGATTTTTGATAACCCATATAGTCTTGCTACGACACCATGAAGACTTTTTATTGATTTCGTTTCAGAATCCCTTATAATACCATCATTATGCCAGGTGGTTTAATAAAGAGTCGGATTGCAATTACCTTCAAAATAATTATAACCATTTTATTCAAAACAATTAATAATTTAGTTAGTACAGCGGTTATACTGTTGGTATCTTTCTATATGGCACTATATAATTTTTTGTTATTGTTTAATCATAAAAGACAATCTTTTGGTATGTTTTTTTTCGAATTATTGTTCAACTGCCATTTTCAAATAATTTTTTCCTTGCATTTCACTATCTAGTTACTATCTATCAAGTTACTATCTAGTTTACATATGTATATAATTCATATTTTTAAATAATTTTTAACTATTTATTATTGTGTAATTTAATAATTTTGTTTAAAAATAACAATTTGTAAGTAGTTTTTGAGTTGTGTTTATACCATATTTTATATAAAAAATAAATTTAGAAGCTTTGAAGATGAACAGAATGAATACACGTTTTTGAAGCAATAAGCTAAAATACCAGTTTTTAATTGTTTTAAATCTTCTAAGAAAGGTCATCTCAGCAATCAAAATTAAAAAATGTGTTCAAATTTTGTTTAATATTATTACATGACCAATAAAAAAAAAAAAAATTTAATACTTAAAATGCTTCTTGTATAATGCAAACAATATATTAAAAAAATATTTAAATATTATTCATATTCAAATAATACACTAAATTACTTAGCATTAAAAAAAAAAATCCAAGTGATTGCTACACAGAACCATATTTTACCAATGTAATGATAATGAAGTAAAATAAAATTCATTTATAACGAGCATAACAAATTGCAAGCACTTGAATTTCTATTTGCAAAAAAGTTAATTTTACAAAAAAAAAATAAAAATTGTGTACAAAAGAAAATTTATATCTACTTTCTATGATAACCAATTTAATACATACATAGATAGACACACCACACATACACACCCATATAAATTTTTACCATATTAAAGTATAAATCTTAAATAAAATTTTAAAAGAAAAAAATAAATGTTTAATAATAAATTACAATTTTTTTCGTTTCGTTTATATAAACTACATTCGTCTTTATTTAAAATAAAATGTAAGAAAATATTAAATTTCTTCAAAGCTTTTTTTTATTTTGTGCTTTTCGTACTTAAGTTTTTAAATAATTTATGTATATATACAACATAAAGCATAAAAAAATAATCATAAATCATTTTATGTACGTATATGTAATATATATATATATATATATATATATATATATATATATATATATATATATATATATATATATATATATATATATATATATATATATATATATATATATACATATATATATATATATATGTGTGTGTGTATGTATATCAAATGATACAATAATAATGTTAAACGAGATGAAAATGAGAGAAAAAAATATAAAACTGGTTCAAATGTGAATACTGAAACCAAACATGAAACAGAATAATTTAAGGCCGTTTTAGTTTTATATACGGAAACATACATACATATATGAGATGTAAGAATAATATGTCAAGTTTGTGAAACATGAAAATATAACATGTCACTCGAAACAAAAATCTAAAGCAATTAATTTTTTTTTTCTGGTTATACACACAGTTAAATTATATATGTAGTTCGTATTATTTTGATTCATGTTGTTTCTCTTGATTTGCACTGTACACCTAAAATAGCCAAAAAAAAAAAAAACTTTAGCATTGATTTATATATTGTACAAACACAACGAGTAAAAGTGACAAGGATATTTTGTGTGTCATCAATTTTCGTATACAGGCGTAAATAAAGTTGCAAGCAACATGAAAATGGCACAAAGTGTTACCAAACTTAGTTTTGTTTAGCAATTAATTGATTCATATCGAAGTTTGTGATAAACTAAATAAACAAAACTGGAAATTAAATTGAAAGCTTCAAATAAAATACGATTAAATACTTTTATTATTAATGACGCTAACATTTCAATTCGCATGTTGTGTTGGAAATAGTTTCTATGTTTTTAATTTTTTTTTTTATGGTACTCACTAACCGGAAAATTTGGATCAACATTTGTTATTATTTTCGCACAACATAATATAATATTTGTAAATGAAAGAAATGAAATTTTCCCAACATCTTTAGAAGTAGAACACCAGTCCAGGAGCATTTTGCCAAGAGTGGCCTTTTACAATTTGTGTATTAAAGCTCGTAGCAACATGTCCACTAATCTCTAAATCGGTTGCTTCCTTTGCCTAAAATATATGCCATTTGAGAAACCTGAAAATATATTTTTGTATATTTTTGGAGGTTCTACCTTTTTAAAAATCCGCGAATCATTGTAATTTTAATAGCCTTCAATTCCTCCATGTTTGTTGTTCCAGTTGATTTTTAGTTATGGTAGCCCGAATTTTTAAAATCCGGTGGTATGTACTGTTGAAACTCGAATTGCCAAATATACTATTCACAACATTACCATTTTCCGCAACCTTTGGAGTTTTAATATTATTGTTGGTAATATTCAAAATACTTGTTTCAACAAGTTTTTGGGATTTAAACTTTCTTGCGAAATATAGTTCATCTTCGGTCGGTGTCGTTACAGTTTTCTTCAGTAATATTTAATATTTTTATTTTTTTTATAATCCATGGTTGAGTATTCCAATAAAAGCGTTATCTGGTTGATCATAAGCATTTTGCTTTTTAGTTCTCTAATCTGGGATGGATACCAAAATACATTGTACTCCTCAAAGAATTCCGGAATGATAACTAGCACAAATTCACGCATATGCAGTTGTTGCACAATTTTTAAAGACAATTAATTGTTCATAACTACTATTATAAAATTCTTCATGGGTTACCCATAAATATGAACCCAACCGCTATAATTGACGCTACCAATTTAAATTATTAAAAAAATCAAAAATCTGAACCTATATTATAGGCATTGTTTGAGCTGCTGCTATTTCGGCTGTGACTTCAATAGAGATACCTCTGCTTATTGTAATGGGACAGCTTGATTTCCCAATCCCCAAAACAAATACTCACAACCACCTTTGTTAATTTGAAGGTAACCGCTTCAATAAAATAACCAACTATTTATTCAAATTTCAAAACTTTATAAACTTTTTTTATTTCTTTAAACACAATAATTTTCTCTTATTTTTAGCTGCTTATATGTTGGATGCCAGATGGATCATGATTTAATAATCCATTTGGATCTTCTTTCCAGACTGCTTAAATAATCACGATGCCATCGAACCCAAATATGCTGCTTGAGTTTTTTGACTAACTCCCAACTGTCATTGGCTGATAATTTGACGTTTACTAGATCATTTTCTGGTAGTGCATGAAGTGCTCGCCCAATTGTGAAGTGTGCTGGCATCAAAATCAGGTCATCTATATCAGTGGACGGTGAATCATTTGCACATAGAGGACGAGAATTGAGTATGCTTTCTATGCCGGTCATCAATGTTCCGAATTCTTCAAGGGACAAAATGGTGTCACCAACAACCCGTTTAAGGTGAGTCATGGCAGACTTTACAGCTGCTTCCCATAGCCCATTCATGTGATATTTACCTGGCGGGTTAAAATTCCACACAATTTCTTGCCTTAAAAGAGAGGAACTAATATTAGATTTGTTTAATTTTAAAAATGTGTACAACTCCATCATACGAAGTATGATTGTTAGCGCCCACGAAATTAGAACCATTATCGCTAAACATTGCTCTATAAAGTCCCCATCTGGCCATCATACGACTCAAAGCTGCTAAAAAACTTTGTGATGTTAAATCACACACAATTTCGTGCAAAGACATACAAATATGCAAATGTATGCTTTGACTGACACCTGTCCCCTTCTTCTCACAGGAGTGACCTTAAATGGGCCAGCATAATCAACCCCGACATTTACGAATGCATCAGCATATGTCACCCTCTCTGCTGGAAGATCGCCCATAATTTGGGACTCGATAATTGGCCTTTGTTTGACACATCGCACGCACTTGTGTACGATTTCTCGAACAACATCTTTGGCTCGTACGATGCAAGAATGCACCGTTAAGCTCTAGTCATGGTATGCTTAGCTGCTTAATCGGTACTACCTTTGTTTTGGAGGATATAAGATGCGTGATGACTGTGTCTTCATTTGTGATATATACATACACGGCCGCTGCATACGCCTATTGGCTCGCGTCGCAGAATCCATGCAATTCATTACTTTTACGGGAATCTCGTTGGTGCTGGCAGCTCTTCGTCCCAACCAATCACTTGCAGCCAGGTGCTTTGAAACAAGATTTTTACTCGAACGATTGTAGGAGCAAGTCATCCCAGTGGATCGAAAATTCTGCTTGATTTCCGACCACATTGTTCTTTTAGTATGCGTTGCCAGATTTTCGAAATTCGTTGAGAAATAAAATTTATCAGTTTTAGGACTCCATTCCAAACCCAAACCCCTTTGTTGCTTCTGAATGCTCTGCGATTGTCAAGCTACCTGTCGTGTCAACTCTTTCGCAAATTCTTCGACGAATTTCCTCGTCATTTGATGACCATTTCCTCATGTTGAATTTGGCTGATTGTAAAATTTTGGAAATGGTGAATTGTAATTCTATTAGCTCTTGCTTCGAATCGGCTCCAGTTATCAAATCTTCTACATAAATATCCTTCTCTATTGCTGTTGCTGCTGCTTTATGCTATTCCAGGTTCAATTTAGCTAATTACTGTAGACACCTTGTAGATAAAAATGATGCTGGTGCTGTTCCGTATGTTAAAGTCTTCAGTCGATAATGGCTTATGGGATGGTCTCTGCTGCTTCGCCAAACAATATTTTGCATTTTTGCGTCCTGCGGATCAACTAGCACTTGACGATACATTTTTTCGACGTCACCAGTCAAGACAAATCGATGTTGACAAAAGCGCAAAACAATATCTAATAATGATGATTGTTTGACTGAACCTACACGCAAGACTTTGTTTAAAGATTTGCCGCTATTTGACTTAGCTGACGCGTCAAATACGACCCGTAGTTTAGTCGTAGAGTTTGAGGTTTTGAGAATACCATGATGCGGGAGATAATATTGCAGCTGGGGCAAATTCATTATTGGATATTTTCTCCATATGGCCCAATTCTTCATACTCCTTCATAAAGACAACGTACAAATCTCGATAATTGATTATCTCGCTCAAATCTTCTTTCCATTGCTCTTAGCCGATTTACTGCTACCTGGAAAGTTGGACTAATGTCAGTTGGAGGCTCAGAAAATGGTAGGTTGACGACAAATTTTCCTTCTTGGCTTCTCGTAGTCGTAGTACATAATAGCTCTTCACACTTTTGCCTTTCTTCAGATAATTGGGGCTTGGTTGGTACCGATTCCACTTCCCAAAAGCTTGTAACGACGCGTCAATATCGTTCAATAAATTACAACACGATGTCGAATGTTTCTGCTGCTCAACGATTCTTCCTGCCAAGAACCAGCCCAGTGATGTCTCCTCTGCTACTAAACGATTATTCAAATGCAATATTTTGCCTCCAGTTATGCCATAGTAAATCTCGGTACCAAGCAGAACCTCAACTGGGCCCCTCCTGTTGAATTTCGGATCTGCTAAAATCAATCTAAGATTCGCGTCCCCAAGGCCCTTCATCAACATTCGCCCATTTTTTCTCGGCAATCCTAGCTTCTGAGCACATTCTTTAGTGATAAATGATTCTTGTGATGAAGAATCCAATAGCGACCTGCAATCTATCTCATCTCCATCACTGCATCTTAGTTTAACCATCGCTGTGGGTAAAACGATTTGGGATGTCGTCATGACCTGGAAATTGTTAGATGAAACAGTTTGATTTAAACCGGTGGTCGTAGCATGAGATGATGGGCTAATATTTGCATGTTCTTCCATGTGCAACAATGTATCATGTTTTCGTTGACAATGACGACATCTGATTTTAGACCGACATGCATAAACGCTATGACTGAAGTTGAAGCAGTTGAAACATCGTTTTTCTTCCTTAACAATTTCTTTTCGTTTCGATATTGTCATAGCCTTAAACATTTCACATTCAAAAAGTTTGTGATCGTTGCTCTTATACAGCGGACATGAAAGCGCGGTGGTATTACTGCTAGTCGTTGTAGCGAATGCATTTGACTTAACTATTTTCTATGACGGATTTGGTAAAGATTTCTTTGATGTATATGCTTTCATTGACTCCAATGCATTTGTGCGGTTTTCCAAAAATTCAAAAAACTTCGATAGTTCGGGAAAATCTTTATTTTCAATGCTCTGTTGTGACTATAATGCTTGCGTCTTTAAGTCCAGTTTGTTTAACAAAATATAAATAAGCCAAGGATTTCGTTGTTCCGCTTTAGTTCCCTAATATTTGAGACCACGAAGTGCTTCATCCGAAGTATCAAGTAGTGATCGAATATTTGCTGCGGTTGGGTTGCTAATTGACGGCTGCTTCAAAAATGCTTCGATGTGTGATGTGATGGTGTGGCGTTTCTTGTCGTACCGCTTTATAAGTTTTTGAAGAGCTTCTTGGTAATTGGCAGTCACATTTTTGATTTCAGTTACATTTGTGTTGCGAAGAAATCGTTCTGCATCACACTTCAGGAAACTCTTCAAATACTGGAACATTTGTGCCGATGTCAAATATTCCTTTTCATGTATCGTCGACGTCAACAAATCGAAAAATGTTTGCCACTCTTTATATTCCCCGCTAAAAACAGGAATATTTATTTTCGGAAGTCTTACATCGGCCCTATCACTGTGAGGCAATTTAACAGTATCACTGCCTGAGTGATGTGATATTCCTTCGGATAAGCTCTTTTTTCTAATCCATGAATTTAGCCCCGAAAGAATTGTATAATAGTTGTCCTCTAAAGGACCAAGGTCAGACTGCTCATCTGGGCTGCATTGAATAATTAGTTCTTCAAGCTTCATGAATGTATCGAAAATTTCTTGCGCCCTTTTTGCTCTCGTTTTGAGCTGCTCAATATCTTGAATATTGTCACTTTTTAATTCACTCACGTAATTTAATAGCTTGGTCATGCTGCCCTTTGCATTGGAGCGCAATTTCTTTAAACCATCTAGCTCAGCCATCGCTAACACGCGCTTGTTCGTTAATCGACCGCACTCACTAATTACACGTAATTGATTAAAAAGAAAACCTTTAGTTTATATTACTTTACACTACAATGTTTATGAATATTTTGCCAAACAAATTTGATTTCTAATAATTATTTACACTTTTCAGGTATTGCAAAGAACACTAACCGAGAACGAGCACACTTTTAATTCAACACAAGATAGAGTTTCAATATTTGCAAATAAAACGTAACACAAAGTGCTCTTATATGAGTTCAATATAATAAGAAATGCACATATGTAAACTAGTCTTTATTGATATTATTAAGAAATATATGGCAGTATAATAAAAAATAAAATGGCTTCACTTATCTGATTTGGCGCGTTTTATCCGCGTCCTATTTTGTTCTCGAATAGCGGATCCCGATTCCAGGTGCTTCTCTTCAAAAATGCTTTTCTGCTAACCGGATGTATCCGGCTCTAAGGAACAATGTTTGAACTGCTGCTATTTCGGCTGAGACTCCAATAGAGATACCTCTGCTAATTGTAATGGAACAGCTTGATTGCCCAATCCCCAAAACAAATACTCACAACCACCTTTGTTAATTTAAAGGCAACCGCTTCAATTAAATACCCATCTATTTGTAATCCTGTAATTGTCATGCCAAAGGGTAATTGGATCGCTAGAATATTTCTAAGCGTTTAGTAAAAGTTCAGTTTTATTGGAAATTTCCTGAACACCACAAATTCAGATATACAAAATCGAAAATCTGCAATTGTGCTTCAATTTTGATGTTTATCTACTGATACATCTAACGGGCAGTTGGGTCGCGCAATTTTATTGGAAATCCCCTGAACAATAGACCACAAATTCTGAGCCAAAAAATCGAAAATTTGCAATTGTTCTCCGAATTTGATTGTTGATGTCTCTATATCAAAAAACACTGTGATCTGTAATTGTAATGCCAAAGAGTAGTTGGATCATTCGAATATTTCTGCATATTTCGTAGAAAATTTATTTGAATGAAAGTCTCCTGAACAAAAGACCACAAATTCAGAGCCAAAAAATCGAAAAGCCGAAAAATTTAGAAACTTTATTTGTCATCCAGCGTTGAGATTTTTTATTTGTTCAGATTACACAATACTAAAAAAAAATTTAACCCAATTTTCAAAACTATACGTTCATTTAGCTGTGTATATACAATGAACATTTCTAAATTCCTCTAAGTTCTAAAAGCATTAACCATGATACAGTAAAATCTTTGTATAACAAACACCAGTTAACGATATAGAAATATTGTTTATTAAAAATGCACTGTGGCTAACCAAAAATTTTACATTTTCATAAACTTATTACAACGAAATTTCAATTTTGCGAACTAATTTCTCCAGCCCCTTTATCTTCGTTATATTGAGATATTTCTGCATTAAAAAAATTTTTCTTCATTGGCTATTTTAAAATATTAATTAACGAAGTTTTATTCTTATAAAATAAAACGTAACCCAAAACCAAAGCAAAATACTTCAGCCTAGAAGTAATTACAAACAATATTTGATTAAATAAATTACAGGAAAGGTTTAAGAATTTTGATTAATTTTATTAACGAGACGTTTAAAGTTACTCCAATAATTATGCAACAACTTCATGCCTGTGATTATTGTAGGAACCATTTAAATTCTCAAATTTTGTCAACCAAATCGTTAATTTTTGGCTGTAATTTATTGATATTTATATTTATGTTTCAAATACTGAAATAAAAAACTCCTCAAAGCCGCTTAGCGTTGGTCCTCTCCCCGCAATGATGACAAGAAATTTTTTAGCATCGTTTTGTTATCAAATTTTAGCTGATCGTATTTAACAAAAATCTAATGGTGTCTTCTGGCATTTTGCTTTGTATTTTTTTTTTTTTTTGGGGATTTTTCTTGATGAGAATTCGTGGTGATGTCAATCCATATAATGTATGAGAAAGGAAAATATAAAATTTATAAATTTTTAACTTTCTTTTGTATTTTCTCTAGTTGTTAGATTTTCAAACAAAATATACAGGTGTAATCTAACGGGTGGTCATTTTCTTCCCAACGATTGCTTTTACACTAGGACTAGATATTTACTTGAAACTAGAAAACCATTTTCTAGATGAAGCTTTGGTATCATTGTAAATAAGCCGAGGATATCAAGAAGAAGGCGGTCCTATTTTAAAACTTTCCAATGTTTTTTTTTCAAACTCACTTTGGAACAAATACGTTCAAAATTCTAAACAAGCAATTGTCCTTTACACCTCCAATAAAAATGTATAGCACTAAAAAATGTAAATAAAATATGAAAGTTATGAAAATCAACAATGCAATTAAAAATGCAATCAAATATAAATAAAACAAATCCAAAAAACGTGAAACGGAAGTTAAAAATGAATTTATTATTTTTCACAATTTGTTTTTGTTTTTATGGTGTTATTTGCCATTTTGATGCTTTCCCACTACTACCGTAGTAAAACTAATCGTTGTTATAATGTTTTATTGTATAAATATAAACTAGGTCAAAAGTTAAATATGTAAATTGAAATTAAATAAATTAAACTGTCAAATAATTTTCTTGTTTTACTTTTTGCTTTACGTCACGAAAAAGTAATAATCGCGGTTTAATACATATTTTCTGTATGTGCTACGAACTGCATTTGAAATAATAATCAGGTGATGAAGTTAGGTACGTTAATGCAAACTGAAAAAAAGGAATAATTTAATGTGAATTTGTTATAATTGCAATTCATCACCTGTTCACAAATTGAAAGGCTGGTTTGTGATTTTTTTGTAGGTAGAAATGTGTAGCGCATATATACTCGTAAATAAATAAGTACATACCACATATTGCATGATTTTCTAAGAAACCATAAATTTAAATTTTATTTTTCTAGTCTTTGAAAAAATACATAAATTATTTATTTAAATTTAACAGGTACAAGAGGTATGCATGTATTAATGTTTGTAACGTATAAGGAATTTTTATAGAAATGTTTGACAGTATGATACATTGAAAATAATACGTTAAAGAAAGTATTAATATATTATATTATTGTGTGATCACTATCGAAACAATAAACCTGGAGGATTTTATTTGTGCTTTTACAGATTGACATATTTTTTGGAATCGTTAGCGAACATTTAAAATGTCTAAGCCAAAAAACATTTTTTGTTTTTTTTCAAAAGGCGATGAAAATTATTTCGCATTCCTTGTTTGTTAATTTCTGTGGCGCTACCAATTGGCGACCAACAAACTACTTCAGTATAACATCAAGTGAAAAAAAAAAACCGATGGATTAAACCAATCGAAGCTTAATCTGCAAAATACAGAAGTATTATTAAGGTTTACTTTTTCTCTCCATTTTTCTCCGTTATTATTATTTGGACTGTTTCACTAACAGAATTGATTTAAAAAGGGAATTGCAGGTTAGCTGCATAGTTAAAGTCTAAATTTTATCAGTGTAACTATTCTCTCACAAAAAGGAACAAAAAATTAACAGATTTGTAATACGCCAATTTTTGTAATTTCAAATTGTCATTATTCTATTTATCGAAAAAAAATTCATTATTATGTACAACTTCTTAAAAAATGCTTTTTAAAAGTTTTCTTTTGAAATATAAGAAAAGCAATACTTGAAACGAGAAGTAG
Source organism: Tipula vernalis (assembly GCA_958295665.1). Classification (NCBI taxonomy): domain Eukaryota; kingdom Metazoa; phylum Arthropoda; class Insecta; order Diptera; family Tipulidae; genus Tipula; species Tipula vernalis. The sequence goes on along the minus strand of OY282559.1, from coordinate 74,265,569 downwards.
AAAATAAAAATTAAAATTAAAATTCACAACAAAAAATAAAATTGAAAAATTTCAAATCTAAAATTTCATGAATATTGAAAAGTAGAACATTATTGGAAATTCTTTTACAAAACTTTTTTCTTAGTTTTCCTTTTTTTTCAAACGATAATTATTTTTAAAGCTTGAGGGATAAATAATACAATAAAAAGCATGATTTAGTGCAACATTATTATTGTAATAACTAAAAATTTACCATGTACCCGAGGATTTTTAATTATTTGTATAATTAATGGACACACATTAATTTGTAAATGTAAAACCACAGAAGAAAGATTAACCAGAATAGACATTGCGTGGATCAAATTTTTTTTTCATCTTACCTTATTTTTTGGACATTGAAGTATAATTATTTTCGAATATTATGAATTTTTTGAATATTTAATACAAATTATGCTGTCAAAACAAAACTTGTCAAATAATTTCACTAACTATACTGTTAAGGATTCTCAATTTTTATTATTTCAAATAAAAACCAGTAAACCAAAGAATACATAACCCAACTTTCTCTTACCTTCGGCAAATCAAGGTCAAAAAAATGAGTCCAAATTTTTCCATACAAAAACAGCGTTATGACTATTCTGGTTAATCTTTCTTCTGTGGTAAAACCAATACTCCTTAATACTAGTAAAATATCTCACTCACGTTTTGATTGTTAAACTCCTAAATATATCGTCGTCTTATCTCTAGAAAAAACTCTTATCAAAATTAAATATAATTACAATTGTTTTATAATTTTCCCATTTTCATTACAAAAAAAGAAGTCGAGATTTCAATCCGATTTTCCTCGTACAATAATAATTTTTGTAATAAGATTCTATTAACAAGATAAGATATAAAAATTAAATAAGAAACTTTTTGGTTTTGCCTTTTAAAAATTTATATTTGATTGAGAATATTTTTTTTTTTTTTTTTTGGATAGATTATGTTTTTTGATAAGAAAACGAAAATGAAAATTATTATTTTTGTGGAGAACCCACAGATGAAGATTTTCATTTAAAGATAATTATTTAAGTATTCCTAATTTTGATTTAGATGCGTGAATTATTATTATTGAATTTTTTCCTTTTTGTTCTTGTAGTAAAGAATGTACCATGATTTTTTTGATTAACCGATGATTGTGTTAAAAGAGGAGATACATCTTCCAATAAAAAAAATAAAAATTAGATCGATATTTGCTAGTTTATCCACTACATTATTTGTAATAACCGTCAGCATGCCCAGCACCGATAGGAAATTTTGCAATCAATTGAAAAAAAAAATTGCTTTTCCTAATCGAATTTGTAACCGAAACTTTTCCCTCTCGAAGCAAAAGAGCATCCCAATATTTTGTGAACAAGTGCTTGCAAGTAATTCGTAATTCGTAATTTGTAATTTTTTGTTTATAATTTGTAATTTGTAGTTTGTAATTTGTAATTCGTTATTCGTAGTTTGTAATTTGTAATTTGTAATTTGTAATTTGTAATTTGTAATTTGAAATTTGTAATTTGTAATTTGTAATTTGTAATTTGTAATTTGTAATTTGTAATTTGTAATTTGTAATTTGTAATTTGTAATTTGTAATTTGTAATTTGTAATTTGTAATTTGTAATTTGTAATTTGTAATTTGTAATTTGTAATTTGTAATTTGTAATTTGTAATTTGTAATTTGTAATTTGTAATTTGTAATTTGTAATTTGTAATTTGTAATTTGTAATTTGTAATTTGTAATTTGTAATTTGTAATTTGTAATTTGTAATTTGTAATTTGTAATTTGTAATTTGTAATTTGTAATTTGTAATTTGTAATTTGTAATTTGTAATTTGTAATTTGTAATTTGTAATTTGTAATTTGTAATTTGTAATTTGTAATTTGTAATTTGTAATTTGTAATTTGTAATTTGTAATTTGTAATTTGTAATTTGTAATTTTTAATTTGTAATTTGTAATTTGTAATTTGTAATTTGTAATTTGTAATTTGTAATTTGTAATTTGTAATTTGTAATTTGTAATTTGTAATTTGTAATTTGTAATTTGTAATTTGTAATTTGTAATTTGTAATTTGTAATTTGTAATTTGTAATTTGTAATTTGTAATTTGTAATTTGTAATTTGTAATTTGTAATTTGTAATTTGTAATTTGTTATTTGTAATTTGTAATTTGTAATTTGTAATTTGTAATTTGTAATTTGTAATTTGTAATTTGTAATTTGTAATTTGTAATTTGTAATTTGTAATTTGTAATTTGTAATTTGTAATTTGTAATTTGTAATTTGTAATTTGTAATTTGTAATTTGTAATTTGTAATTTGTAATTTGTAATTTGTAATTTGTAATTTGTAATTTGTAATTTGTAATTTGTAATTTGTAATTTGTAATTTGTAATTTGTAATTTGTAATTTGTAATTTGTAATTTGTAATTTGTAATTTGTAATTTGTAATTTGTAATTTGTAATTTGTAATTTGTAATTTGTAATTTGTAATTTGTAATTTGTAATTTGTAATTTGTAATTTGTAATTTGTAATTAGTAATTTGTAATTTGTAATTTGTAATTTGTAATTTGTAATTTGTAATTTGTAATTTGTAATTTGTAATTTGTAATTTGTAATTTGTAATTTGTAATTTGTAATTTGTAATTTGTAATTTGTAATTTGTAATTTTTGATTTGTAATTTGTTATTTCTAATTTGTAATTGGTAATTTGAAACTTGTAATTTGTGAATTGTGATTTGTAATTTATAGTATGTAATATGTAATTAGTAATTTTTAATTTGTAGTATTATGTAATTTTTAATTTCTAGTTTTTAATGTTTACATTTTTATTCTTAATTTAATTTTTGAATTTGAATTTTTAACTTGTAACTTGTAATTCGAAATTTCTAATTTTTTTATGTAATGATGATTAATAATTTGTAGTTTGTATTTTTTGTTTTCGAATTACAAGTAACAAATTACAAATTAAAAATTTAAAATCAAAAATTAAAAATTTTAATAAAAATTTAAATATTAAAAATTACAAATTTAAAATAATAGATTGCAAATCACAAACTACAAACAATAAATAATAGATAAAAAATTTCAAATTATAAATTACATAATAATAGAAATTAAGAATTTGAAAATACCAATTACAAAAATGCAAACTAAAAATTATTAAAACATATTACAAACTAAAAATCATAAATTAAAAATTAAAATAAAATTTAGAGACTAAAAATTATAATTTTGAAATTTCATAATTAAAATAAAAGATTGCAAATCACAAACTACAAATATCAAATTAGAGATAAAAACTTACAAATTATAAACTACATAATACTACAAATTTAAAATTACAAATTACAAATTTCATATTACATACTACAAATTAGAAATTACAAATTAACAATTACAAATTACATTATTATTTCAAATTACAAACTAGAAATAACAAACTACTTCTGCCGTTTGTGATCCAGTATTTTCTTCTAAAAAGAGCTAGAGTTAGCTGGCTGCTGCCCTGCAATGTCCGTAGTATGATTGGATGCTTGGTTTCGAAATATAAGACGCTGTTCGCAATTATACCTCCTACTCGCAGGATTTGCTGTACGTCAATAAATGGATTAAGCGATAAAAGATGGCTTTTCGCTGAAACAGAGTGAGGTTTTTGTAAACGAATAAATTCTTTCTGGAACTCCTCATGTTGTATCACCCTGCATAATTCTTCTCTTGCTTCCTTGAGCTCCAAACCGGTCGGTACGATGTTGTGCATCATATGGCCGCCTTGCATCATTAAACTTTTCTTTATGAAGCGTCGACAATAGCTGATGATGCGGAATATTTTGTTGATGTCCAAAGGTTTTTCTACTAGCTGCACAAAGCCATTTTGGACCCGTCCACCATAAACTTTAGTCTTTCAACTGTGTTGGCTGAATTCCTCTAGACGCACAATCAGCAGGATTTTACTTGGTGAATGTCTTGTATTTTTGGGGACGACCTTTAATCCCCGAAAGCGTGATCATCGAATCTGTACAAAATGACATCTCTATATCTTGGATGTGTAGCGCTTCATACACCTGTTTCATTAACTTAGTGAGCAATAGCGCGCCGCATAACTCGAGTCGTGGAATCGACAATATGTTTTTTATCGGCGCTACTTTGGTATTGGATGCAACAAGAGTCACGTTGGTATCTTTATCGTTGTTCATGCTCCTAGCGTAGACGGCTGCTGCATAAGCTTTTTCAGACGCATCGCAGAATCCATGTAAACTGAGCGGTGATTGACCATCGAAACAGAGCCATCTAGGTGTAGGTATTAATTCTAATGAAGGAAGTGCAGTTTTAAAATCGTGCCATTGCTAGTATCTGAGGTAATGTTTGATCCCAACAAAGGCCTGCTACCCAAAGGTCTTGCATTATTAGTTTAGCTATTATAGTAACTGGTGCTAACCATCCTAGGGGGTGAACGATTTTTGAGCTCTCTTAAAGTAGACTCCTTTTGGTAACGTTTCTGTTATCAGACTCCGATAACGGAATCCGAAATTCGAAGCTGTCTGCGGCAGGATTCCAACGAAGGCCGAGTGTTTTTATTGTATCATCAAGCTTAAATTCCAAGATTACAGTATTCCGCAGATTTGTTGGTACGGCGTTTAGTAGCGCTTGGTTGTTGGAAGCCCACTTTAGGAGGTTAAAACTTCCACATCTGAGCATTGCTATAAGCTGTTTCTGTGCTGATAATGCATCGTCGAGCGTGTTGTTTCCAGATATGAGATCGTCAATATAGAAATCAGTGAAAGCGATTTCCTTCGCGATTGGATATCTATGGGCTTCATCTTTCGCTAATTGTTGCAAGGTTCGCACCGCTAAGTAGGTCGCTGCCGCAATGCCATAGGTCACGGTTGTAAGTTTGTATTCTTGCAGCTGTTCTCCAGGAGACTTTCTCCATAAAATCCGCTGATATTCCTGATCTTCTTCATGAATTTTTATTTGACTAAACATTTTTTCTAGATCTGCTGTATAGACGTACCTATATTTTTGCTAGCGTAAAAGTATGCTCATTAAGTCCTGCTGCAATGTGGGACCATTCAGCATTAATTCATTTAATGATGTCCCTGTGGATGTTTTTGCCAATGCAACGAAAACGACTCTGAGTTTTATCGTTGTGCTCTTCTTCTTCAAGATAGCATGATGAGGAAGATAGTAGTGTTGGGTATCTCCATCCCTGCTTTCAGTTTTCTTCATATGTCCTAAGGCCTCATACTCGTCCATAAATTGTTGGTATTGTAGGACCAACTCAGGGTTCTTGGCCAGACGTTTTTCGACTTGAAGTAGGTTGTAATTTGGAATTTGGTAATTTGTAATTTGTAATTTGTAATTTGTAATTTGTAATTTGTAATTTGTAATTTGTAATTTGTAATTTGTAATTTGTAATTTGTAATTTGTAATTTGTAATTTGTAATTTGTAATTTGTAATTTGTAATTTGTAATTTGTAATTTGTAATTTGTAATTTGTAATTTGTAATTTGTAATTTGTAATTTGTAATTTGTAATTTGTAATTTGTAATTTGTAATTTGTAATTTGTAATTTGTAATTTGTAATTTGTAATTTGTAATTTGTAATTTGTAATTTGTAATTTGTAATTTGTAATTTGTAATTTGTAATTTGTAATTTGTAATTTGTAATTTGTAATTTGTAATTTGTAATTTGTAATTGGTAATTTGTAATTTGTAATTTGTAATTTGTGATTTGTAATTTGTAATTTGTAATTTGTAATTTGTAATTTGTAATTTGTAATTTGTAATTTGTAATTTGTAATTTGTAATTTGTAATTTGTAATTTGTAATTTGTAATTTGTAATTTGTAATTTGTAATTTGTAATTTGTAATTTGTAATTTGTAATTTGTAATTTGTAATTTGTAATTTGTAATTTGTAATTTGTAATTTGTAATTTGTAATTTGTTATTTGTAATTTGTAATTTGTAATTTGTAATTTGTAATTTGTAATTTGTAATTTGTAATTTGTAATTTGTAATTTGTAATTTGTAATTTGTAATTTGTAATTTGTAATTTGTAATTTGTAATTTGTAATTTGTAATTTGTAATTTGTAATTTGTAATTTGTAATTTGTAATTTGTAATTTGTAATTTGTAATTTGTAATTTGTAATTTGTAGTTTGTAATTTGTAATTTGTAATTTGTAATTTGTAATTTGTAATTTGTAATTTGTAATTTGTAATTTGTAATTTGTAATTTGTAATTTGTAATTTGTAATTTGTAATTTGTAATTTGTAATTTGTAATTTGTAATTTGTAATTTGTAATTTGTAATTTGTAATTTGTAATTTGTAATTTGTAATTTTTAATTTGTAATTTGTAATTTGTAATTTGTAATTTGTAATTTGTAATTTGTAATTTGTAATTTGTAATTTTTAATTTTTAATTTGTAATTTGTAATTTGTAATTTGTAATTTGTAATTTGTAATTTGTAATTTGTAATTTGTAATTTGTAATTTGTAATTTGTAATTTGTAATTTGTAATTTGTAATTTGTAATTTGTAATTTGTAATTTGTAATTTGTAATTTTTAATTTGTAATTTGTAATTTGTAATTTTTAATCTGTAGCTGTAATTTTTAATTTATAACTTGTAACTTGTAATATGAAATATGTAATTTTTAATCAGTAATTTTTAATTTCTAGTATTATGTAATTTATAATTTGTAATTTTTTGTTTGTGATTTGTTATTTCTAGTTTTTAATTTGTAATTTGTAATTGGTAATTTGTTACTTGTAATTTGTGATTTGTGATTTGTAATTTATAGTATGTAATATGTAATTTGTAGTATTATGTTATTTATAATTTGTAATTTTTTCTGTAATTTGTTATTTGTAGTTTGTGATTTGTAATCTGTTATTTTAACTTTGTAATTTCAAATTTATAATTTTTAATGTTTCAATTTTTATTTTTTAATTTTTAATGTGTAATTTATAGTTTGCATTTTTGTATTTTGTAATTTAAAAATTTTAATTTCTATTATTAAGTAATATATAATTTGTAGTTTTGTAACTGTAATTTGTTATTTGGTATTTCTGATTTGCAATCTATTATTTTAAATTTGTAAATTGTAATGTTTAAATTTTTAATTTTTGGTTTTTAATTTTTAATTTGTAATTTGTAATTTGTAAATTGTAATTTGTAATTCATAATTTTTAATTAGTAATGTGTCATTTGTAATTCGAAATTCCTAATTTGTTATATGTAATTTATGATTTGTAATTTGTTGTCTGTAATTTTTAATTTTATATTTTAAATTTTGTATTGATAATAAAATTTTAATTTATAATTTTTAATTTTTAATTTTTAATTTTTAATTTATAATTTTTAATTTTTAATGTGTTATTTGTAATTTTAAAATTGTAATTTGGAATATGCAATTTACAATTTTTAATTTTAATTTTTTTTATTTCTTTATAATTTTTACAAATCATAATTTTTAATTTTTAATTGCCAATTTTTGAGTTTAAATTTTTGATTTTTAATAAGATTAGTTAAAACTTTAAGCCATGAAATCCAATGAAGCGTGGATAACACAGGGAACGGACGTTTCTTTTCAGGAAAAGTTATGGTTTCTTCGCCCACCCCAGCGAATTGAGTGAAAAAAAAGATCTTTTACAGGATTGTAACGAAAAGCCAGGTCAAAATATTAAGAGTGAGAATTTTTTTTTGGTATAATGAGGCCTTAAAAGTTGTGTATTTTTTTGTCAATCTCTTTTTTATGATCGTAAATTTTACGTATGGCATCAATTTCCGGTGATTATTCTGAAGATGCATACCCTATAAATCGGGATACTCAAAATCATGACAAGAACTTCTTTTGTTAAAGGTTATCTTTTCCTGATAATCATATTTGTTACGCTTACGAAGGATCCTAAATCTATATCTAGAAAATTAGAATTTTAATCTTATGATCTCGTATACCAAACACAACACATCAATTTTTGCATGTGATATATTATCTAAAGTTGCTTACTAATTTGCTTGTCATGTATATATTCAGCAAATATTTTATAAAAAAAAAATGTTTAGAGCGTTTTTTTATGTTATCCATTTAGAAAATAAATTTTCAATTTGGTTATTTCCATATTTGCTTTTTCAATTTCCTATGTATATACATGTACAAACGAATATACGAGTAGGAATAGTATTTATGTTGAATATTCACAGTCACATAATATATATAGTTCAATCTGTTCATTCACACATTCGTACATATACTATACACAAATATGTATGTACCTACAGTATGTGTTACGTATATCAACAGACTATTTCATATGTACTATATGTAAAGATATAATACATTGAGAATTTAATACATGAAGCTTCCAAAATATAAAAAAAAATTCCTACATGCATAAAACTGTGAACATTTTACTTTTTCTGTACAAGCATAAAGAGACAACATTCAAACCGATTTTTTTTTTTTCGTCATACCCAGAAAGAATCCATACGAGATGAGTTTTCTATTTTTCTCCAATGTTTTTAAGATAAATTAAAACTACATAAAAAAAAATTCAGAATGGAAGCTGAATACATAAAAAAATGCAGCTTGTATTTAAAATCACGTCCAAACTTTGTACATGTCTTCTGTCATCTTCTTAGATGTATATACCGAAGGAATGTATATTACAACGACTAATATTATCGGAATTAAATTAGAATAAAATAAAATAAAATTGTCGACTTTAACATAGCTTTTGTCTGTTCAATGTCCTAAGTAACATTATTTTATTGGTATCGTGTGGTTTTGCTTAAAAAAAATTTGATGGCACCCTTAATTGATCGTTAAACGTAACTTAGTTAAAAATTTGAAACATTTTCCTTGGAGGAAATCAGACGCGAGTTTCCAAAAATTTTGTCTCAACTAAATGAATCGTTTGTGGATGGTTTGAATTTCTTTATCATAAATTGTTTTTGTTTTGTGAAATATTATACATGTGACAAAAGCGGTGGCAATCCAGAATAAAACTTTAGTCATATGACTCTTATAAAGTGTTTTCAAATATGGTTATTCTTTATTTCCTGCTTAGTACCTAAACTGTTAAGCGAATGCGTGAACCACGAAGGCCTAATTCATAATCATAGTGGGTAACACGTACTATTGGCCTAAATTAATTTAGTATAGTTATAAAGTATGTTATTATAAAGTTATAAAGTATTGCGCAAATACGGGCAATTGCCCGAAAACTAGTTTAGTATTCATCTAATGTGTACGGTTGCGGTTGGTCTAGGTAGTATTTCTACACACACAATTTCTACACAATATTTCAAAATTTGATATTTTATAATATTTCTATTACCTATATGTTGCTTAGAATTCTAAAGTGTTGCGCAAGTGCGTGCAACACAACTGCCTAATATATTCATTGTGACTAATGTAGCCTAGTATTCATCACGTGTTTAAAATTCCGACGAAATATCGAATATTTGACATTTTAAAATTTACACATCTTTCCATATTCCCTCCAGAAATGTAATGTTTCACAAAATTTTCGTGGATAATTTGTACAATTACCCTAAAGTGGATTAGTACCCACTATGTCTTCTAAGTTTCTACGCAATATCGAATATTCATAAGCACTTTAAATCAGAAATATTTCAAATTTTCATATATTTCAATGACCTATCCTCTGCTTAAAATTCTAACATGTTGCGCAAATATGCGCAACTTAATGGTCTAATACAAAATCATTGTGTCTAACATGTACAATTAGCCTAATTTAGTTTAGGCCAAATCAGGACTTTATATTAGTACGCCATATCGAGTATTTAACTCTAATTTGATATCGAATATTTGTTTTGTTACGCAAATGCGTGCAACATAAAGGCCTAACACAAAATCAAAGTGAATAATGGGTGCAGTTGGCTAAAGTGGTTTAGTATTCTTCAGGACTTTATATTTCTAGGCAGATCAAATATCTGACATTTTGAAATAGTACAACTTATCCCCTGCTTAGAATTCTAAAATATTGAGCAAACGCATGCAATATAATATCATAATAAAAAAACATTTTGGCAATCGTGGTGTATAATTGGCCTATAGTATTCATCAGGATTTTACAATTCTACGCAATATCAAATATTTATTGCAATAACCTATCCCTTGCTTGGAATGTTTTTATGGCAAATGCATGCCACATAAATTGGTCTAAACTAGTTTATTGTTAGAGCTTTTAAATTGATACGCATTAACAAATATTTGACATTTACATATATTTCAATAGCCTAGATTCAATTTCGATAGGGTTTTGTCTCTTGCTTCAACAATAAAATTGTGCTTTATTAGCGATCTCTGCTTGCTTGAATAAAACAACATTTTATTTCTACTTTCATTCAAATTAACTTCAAATATCATCTTGAGTTCCATCAAGAAAATATGCAATGGTAAAACTTAGAGGAAACAAAGAAGAATTAACTATATTAGAAGAAAATTTAAAAAGTGCTTATATAAATACACAAGGTCGTCCTAATGTTTGATCCCTATCAGAAACAAAGGATAAATAAACTAGAAAAGCACAAAATTAGGAAGGATTCATTTTTATATTTCGTTAAACTGGCAAAAGAAAATTTGTAGCCGTCTGTGATGTCTAAAATAAAGGAATGCAATATTTTAATAATAGCATTTGACACGAGAAACTAATAGACTAAAAAATAAAATGCTAAAAGCTCCGGAACATGTAAGCTTCAATTTTAGTTATTGCGCTTTTTATAATGTTTGTTATTGAAGTGTGTGTATTTTAAGCCAGGCAATAGTGGTTTGATACATTGGAAATTGGAATGTTCATTTTAAGCTTATTTCTTTATATATTGTATTTTGTGGTACGTATTTGCTGCTATGCAAGTAATAAAATATTCAAGTTTGTATGCTTGTTGTAAATCTTCAAAGCGAATAATAAATATTAATTCTCCCTAAAATCCTTTCATAAATGTATATATACGTAAATAAATTATATATATTTGATGTTTCTGTTAAAAAAATATAAAATTTGAAATGTCACCAGAGAGAGCTATCCTCCTCCGTAAACCACAAAAACAATTTTTTTTTTTTTTCAAATTTCTAAAAATAAAATAAAAATATTAAATCTTCACAATGAAAAGTAATCACCATTTATAAAAATATAATATAATAAAATTATAAAACGCCAAACCAAAAAAAAAAAAAACCGATTGAAAAATTCAATTATACCGACTTGTCTTCATTTATTCGATATTCCTTTTTTTTGTGTGGCTCTGCGCGCTTATAATTTCACAGACCGTATATATATATATACTCGAACATAAAAAAGGGCGCGCGGGTATAACAGAAGCCGCAAACAGTAATAATATAGCAACAGCGAAAATAAGAAAATTTAATTTAATTTATAATTATGTAAATCCTATTATTATAAATAGAGAATTTGTTCAATGATAAGAAGACACAAAAAAAAAAAAAAAGAATCCCTAGAACCAAACGAAGACACAGGGTAAATTTATTATTATTTTCTTGAAATGATTTATAATTTTCAATTTAGTTTGATGTCAAAAAAGAGCAAAAAAAAAGGATACAATCATAATAATTTTCAGTTTTCTTTTCGATATGCTAGTATACATCGAGCTACATAATATATACATATTCTGTATTTGGTACACAGCACAACCACCAAAAATGGAGAATTTTCTAATGGAATGTAATCAATAATATTCTGTCTGATAGTAAATTATACCATCTAACAGAATAGAATATAACACAAAAAAAAAAATGTCGGGATTTTTGCTTTTATTTTTTAATTTAAAGCAGAGAATTTATGACCAAGCACAAATATATTCCAAATAGATTACCTTTATGTGGGATGAAATTCTTGTTCTTGAACGATGATATAGAAATATTTAGTTTACTTTGGAAATAAGTTATAAACAAATTTATTTATATTATATTTTCTAGCACAATACTGTCTACTGACAGGAGAAATACATACCTATATCTAAGCTAAACCACCCTTGAATATTTCGCTATTCCCCTAGATACTATTATATTGGGCACACTTTAACGACTGTTGAGCATTGTGTTTTGTGTCCATACTTAAGGTTTTCGTGTTTTTTTCGCAAACACTATATCGACCACTATTTTCGATTGCTATCATTCTATATTAGAACGTACAGAAAGTAAAAGGAAAACAATAGTAAATGTATTACATTGGTTTCCTTTCGCTCATGTACCTTGTACGTTGTACCTAATTAAAAATAAGTAATTCATATTTAATTTTACGTTCCTAATGTTTGAATATCTCCTAGTAACATACTTCTTATAACGAATAGCTTCATTCAACAGTTTTTGCTTTTGTTTTGAGCCACGATTTTCGATTAAAAGGTTGTGCTTTGGCTTAATTTTCTTAAGAATTTATTTTTATTATAAAAATAATCATTTTATTGTTAATTTGCAATTGAAACTAAATATCTTTTATAATCAAAAACTACACAAATCCTCCGGTTTATGTTAAATTTTGTAATTCTATCGCGATATGTCGCTCACCACGTCATGCCAGAAATAATAATTTTAGATCAGTCATTATTTTCCATTTTGCCCTTCATTTTAGACATCTTAACTCAAGCAAAGTGCTACAGCGAGAGATATGCCTTATATCCTCGCTGTTCATATCTGTTAACAAATAGTAATTCGAAAACTACTTATCCGATTTTCAAGAAACAAAGACAGACTAATAGAGCTTGTTCGACTAGCTCCGGTTCAAAATCATCAGCTGGAAAAAAATCGTAAATAGCATTAAGAAACTTAATGTACATTTGAATTGAATTATTATAGTTAACTTATATTATTATTTGGTGTATCCTCTGAGGTGCACAATATTGCAATTTAGGCAGTAAATTATTGTTTAATTAAATAAAATCTAATGTTATAAATTGATGTAAACAACCAATGTAAATGACATTCGACATATTTGTTGTTCCAATTTTGACATTTTTTTTTTTTTTTATTTTTTTTTTATTTTTTTTTATTAGGCTTGGCTCCTACATAAAAAAAGAGCCATATCGCCAAAAATCATATTTATAATTTTCTGTTTACATATTTTAATTCAATTAACATTTTTAATAATATTTTCCTCACTCTTAAAAAGAACCGGATTATCCCCTCACATATTCTATCGGCTAGTAAATATTTGTTTCGTAATAAATTGTTATTCCACTCATCCTAATAAATTCATACATTTCTTTGTAAGCCAAAAAATCACCCTCATTCATTAAATCACTTAGATTTCTTGCATTCCGAAGGATGTTGAACTTTGATCTATATTGGCTATATCTGGGACAAGCCAATATGAGATGTTCAACATCCTCCACACTTCCACACAACTCACAATCTTTGTCCTCACTCAAATGACGTTTCCACAAGCATTCCTTCCAGTTTCCATGGTTCAGCCTGATTCTCTCAACCGTTCGCAACATTCGCGTATCTCCTTTGAGCTCCTTAAAGAACGGAATTCTCAAAGGAGTACCACGGAGCACTCTGTACTTCATTCCTTTCGATAGACTTTTCTCGTTAAATTCACTCTCCCATTTTCTCCACAGATTCATTTGAAACATTCGAAGTACATCTCTTGCATCATTCCTTTCGTACTCCTGAACCATGTCATTTAATGTACCCTTTTTAGCTAACATATCGGCTCTTTCAATCCCTTCGATCTGTCTATGTGATGGGATCCATTGTATGGTCACATCACGTTGACAGTCTCGAACACATTCAAAAATTAAATCAACATACACATTGCCTTCCCTTCCACCTCCACATTTTAGCAAACATAAACCACTCTGGGAATCGGAAAATATTACTATTTTCCTTTCCCCTTCATTCACAGCCAGTTTAATTCTTTCAAACATTCCAATCAGTTCAGCGTTCATTATACAGATGCTTTTGTCCACATTAAAATACTTTTCCACATTCTTACCAGGCATAAATACACTAACACCCACTCCATTCTCATTAACACTAGCATCTGTATAAACTATATCATCTTGCACGTACCGCTGACTGATTTTCCCAAACATAATTTTAGCGATAACTTCATTCATTCCCTTATTAAATTCCTCCATATTCAAACATACAGTAAGATTATTAGGAACGGGTTGCGGACCAGCATTGCCTATACTCAGAAACATGTTCAAGTTTTCAAGTGCAATACTAGTTCTATATGTCGGTTTGTACACCGCCCTATTTTGTAATCTTACTATCATCTCGTTCCAAAACTCATTTTTCTTTGTTATCATTCTCACCGACTCTCTCACTGTGATCCACTCTCTCTTGTAATCGAGAGGTGAATCACCCATTTCAGACCACAGAGTGTGTATTGGGGTTGAGTTAATCGCCCCCAATACCACTCTTGCACATGCATTTTCTACTTTCATTAATTGGCTAAAAGTCCCTTTCGAACCATTTCCATACACACTAATACCATATCCAATTTTGGAGGATATAAGGGCCTTCCTTAACATGTCAGTCACACTCGGATGAGCGCCCCATTTAGGTTTGCTCACCCGTTTAACCACATTTAAACGTTCCTTGCAGTTATCTGCCAAAATTTGCATGTGCTTCCCAAAATTCATACGTCTATCAATCCAAATACCCAAATACCTGTACGCATTTACTTGTTCAATACTTTGACTATCAACACTTATATTAACATTTGCAACGTTTGTTCTAAAACTCATATAAGCACACTTATCTGGATTCACTCTCAGATTCAACATTTTAAGTTTTTGAATTAAATCATCTACCCCCTTTTGCGCTCTTTGAGCCGCCACATCAATACTTCTCCCTTTTTCAATTACTACAAAATCATCTGCAAATTTCAGAACGATTTGATTGTCTGTATTGATGTGGTGTATCTCGCTGGTATATAGGTTGAACAGAGCTGGAGATATTCTACTTCCTTGCGGAAGTCCAATATTTGCAACTCCCTCCAACCTAAAACCACTTCCATTCAGAACCATTTTTCTATCAGTCATGAAATCTTTTATCCACATACATACTTTCCGTGAAAATCCAAAATTCGATAGAATTTGTTGTAATTTCCACGGAACCACATAATCATAAGCTCTTTCGATGTCCAAAAATACCGCAACAGCTTTCAAATTATCCTTTCTTACTTCCCAAACAAACTTTTCCACACACTCAATTGCAGAGTGGTTCTTTCGAAATCCAAATGTTGTCGATGGCAACAAATTATTTTCATTCACAAAATCTTCCATGCGCTCTTTCATCATTCCATTTAAGATTTTTATAAAAACATTCAACATACATATGCCTCGATAATTTGTTGCCACATCTGGATCTCTATCCCGTTTAGGGATAGGAACCACCCTGCTCTCTTTTCATTTGTCCGGTATTTTTGAACCCATCCACACTTTGTTGAGTATCTCAAGCAAATTATGTTTTGCTGAGTCACTCAACAACCGAATCATCTTATAACTTACTCGGTTCGTCCCTGGAGTGGTAGATTTTGATCTATCTAACACCCTCAGGAACTCTCCCCATTCATACATACAATCTATTCTTTCATTTCTACTCATTCTATCAACTTCATTTATTACATTCAAATCATTGCTTACATTCAATATCATTCTTATAAATTCTTCACCTTTTTTTCTGTTCTCACATACCACATTGCTCACATTAAAATATTTACCATTCACCCTATTAAACAAACTCCATACATCCTTAGTTGTGGTTCTATGTGTCAGTTGGGACACATATTCCCGCCAACTTTTCCTTTTTGCTCTGCGAATAGCCTTTTTCAATTTTCCATTCATTTTACCATACATAATCTTATTCTCACTACTCTTATTCCTATTAAATTCACGCAAGGCTATTCGCTTTCTTTCATACCAGTATTGAACTTCATTGTTCCACCAACCATTCACATTAATCTCTTTCATATCCACAATTTTTGTACACAATTTATTTACCCGTTCAATTTCACTCTCTAACTGGCTTTGATTTATTTCATTTTCTCCGAGAATCTCATTCATTTGATTCACCCATTTCCTATTATTCATTAATTCACGTTTTTTCCTAAACACTCGATTATCATTCATGATCATTTTGATCATGAAATGATCACCACCCAAATTCTCTTCTTCAACATTCCAAGTGACCCGGCAGGCCAGTTCAATAGTTGTCATAGACAAATCTATTGCGCTGGCCGTGCCTCCCACATTCGCCATTCTAGTTGGCCTTCCATCATTCAAGAGCACCATATCGGAGTCTTAAATCAGGTCGGCCAACTGTTTTCCTCTTGCGCAATTGTCTAAACAACCCCACATTCTCGCATGCGCATTCATATCTCCACATACAATCAGGTCACTTTTATCTCTCACCCACTCAAACAATTTTTTAAAATCACTCAAGGCTTTTTTCCTGTCATCTTCATTACGCACCTGGGTTATATACACGCTCACTAGTAACAGATTTCTTTCCAAATTCGTCGTTGAAGCGGCAATTGCTTCAATCACCTCAAAAGCGGGTAACTGTATCTCTTGAAGCGTCAGATTTCTGTCGTACATTATTGCCACTACACCGTAACCATCGCTTCTTGGTTTGGAAAGAAATCTGTACCCTCTCACATACAACGTCTTATTCATTCTCTCCCATGTTTCGCTTATAAGCATCACATTCATTTTATTCTTGGCCAGATAATTTTCCAACATACTTTTTTTCGCGTAAAACTTTGTATGTTTATCTGGCCAACAATAATTCTTTCACTCATGTTTCACATTCACACAAATAACAATTTGTACATACCAATTAAAATATGTTCAGGGAGAATCCGTTTCCAAAATTTAACAAAAATAAATTTTAAAGAAATAATAAAATTTTGTTGCATGCCTCATAAAGATGTTGATGTTGCGAGTTGTTGTCCCATATTTTTCATTGTTGTCCATTTTCTCGTTTATCTATTGTCGATTTTTATAATTTATTTATGATGTACGTTATTATCAAGTTTCATCGGTGTTGGTGATACAATAAATTTTTCATTGTTGACTTCCGTACTCAACGTAGTTCTGTTATATTTATCAATGAACGCTATTCGGTTTTTTGTGCTTGTGTACCGAGTTTTTTTGTGTGGTCGACCGCGTTTATTTATATTTACGTTTACTGACCCATCTTCATTTTCGGTATCCATACACGACGAATCTGTCTCTGTTTTTCGCTCGTTGACGTTGTATTCTTTTAAATTAACCATTTTTTTGCTCGTTTCGATTTTGGTTTCTGCCTGTGCGTGTAACATGTCAATTTTCGCTACATCGCTATACTTGACTCGTTCTTGAATGGTAATTGATTTAACGGTATTTTTGTCGACCGTGCTTGTTTGTTGTACGTGTTGTGATTGTCCTTGCGTGTGTACATGTTGCTCATCTGGTATTTGTGGTTGTGGTGTTTGTTGTTGTAGCTGTTGTTCTGCTATATTGGTGATATTACTTAAAAGTGGACAATCTTGTTTTTTATGTGAATGATCTCCACATTTATAACATCTCTCTTTCATGCCGTCGTAAAAAATTCTTACTTTAATGTTTTGAATATATAAAAATTGCGGTATTTCTCGCTCTATCTCTATATACACGCCTCTTACTCCCGAAAAAACTGGTAGCAGTGAGTTTACTCCAAACTTTTCACGTCTTGTTGAGTGTATATTACCAAAACGGTGCAAGGCCTCACTCAGTGTTTTATCTGTGATTTCTGGTGGCAAGTTAAATACCCTTACGTACCGCATTATTCCACTTGATCCTTTTACCGTTACCTCGGTTGATGTTCCATTAACATAATTGAATGTCAAAACATGTGTTTCTCGTAAAAATTCTAGGTATCTCTCTTCTGTGTTGAACTTTATATAAATACACCGCTCGTACAAATCCTGGTACAACGTATGTAAGTCTTTAGCCGTTAGCCCATTGTTCAAGACAAATTGCATCATTTCTTGATCTGACGGCTTAGCATCTGTCTTTTGAAACTGTACTTTTACAGTGTTTTGTCTTAAACTATCCATTTTAACAAATCCACAACCTGTTTATAAAGGTATTAAATATAACCACTGCGCAGAATTGCGCTTATCAAATTTGGAAAGCACTAATATCACAATATTTTTCAATATTTAAAATTCACAAATTTTTTTTTTTTTTTTTGTAATTCGCTCTATACGCCACAAAGGTTGACAATCGAATGAATTTTGACATTTGAGAGTGATAAAGAAGTGATCTGCAGTATCAATTTTGTTGTTATACTCGTATAACAGTTTACTATACTGCCATCTATTTTCGGGTAGCTGAAATATTTAAGTAGCTTAATATTTAAATCAGCTTTAGTTGAAATGATCATTTGGCCGCGGATTTTATTGTATGCGCTCTTTAATTTTATTAGCAAAAAATAAATTAAATTTTGTTAAGTCACTTCTCTTTTGATTGACAAGCCGTGTACAACAAATATTTTTGAAGTCGAAGAAAATTTAATAAATAAAAACCAAATCCACCATCAGCCATTTTGTGAGAATAAAGCCAAGCCATATTGGGTGAAGTCATCTGCCGTTTTCTATTGGTCATTCGACCTGAATAGTGAACATATCCAAAGCAGCAATAAAGATCACCAGCATTATTATATTAAGGAGTTAAGTAAGAAAGCCACACCTTCGAGAAAACCACACCATTCAAACTACGCTATTCATTATCGAGGAAATATCCATCAACGCCATAACAAGCCACGCGTATCGTCACACGATCTATTGGAATATTGGTAAGGTGCACACAATTATTAAGTGAATTTGCCTAAATTAATAAACGTGATAGTAAGAAATTAAATGCTCGTAAATCTATTGTGCGCGAATAAGAAAGAGAGTTAAGTAAATTGTCGATCATAAAATGGACGATTTATCAGCACTTAAAAAGATTCGTTCCGGGATAAAGGGTAGTTTAACGCGAATGGAAAATTTTCTTATTGATAATTACAGTAAAACGGATGAAATTTCCATTGACGAATTGAAGGTTCGTGTAGATACGATTCAGAGGTTAAAAGTGCAATTTTTGGATGTAGAAGAGAAAATGTATGGTGTTGATCTCGATATTGAGTCCCAAATGGAAGAATTCGAATCAAAATATTATTTGGTTTCTGCAAAGCTCAGTAAACGGATCCGTAGGCTAAATGAAAAACAGCATGGTGCTGAAAAACTCGATGATTCCATATTAAATACCACCCAACCTCAAGCCGCAGAAATAAAATTAAAAAAGCTAAGCATACCTCCCTTCTCTGGTGAATATACTGAATGGCCTAGCTTTCATGATTTGTACAATACGTCAATTCATAGTAAAAATTATCCAGCAGTTCAAAAATTTCAATATTTGAAGAGCTTATTAATTGGAGAAGCAGCGCAATTAATTAGGTACTTTACTGTAACGGAGGCGAACTACAATGAGGCATTTTCTAAATTGGTTGAACGATATGATCGTAAGGAATGTTTCGTTAATGCGTTCATTCTTACATTAATGGATCAGCCGTCCATAAATCAAGTTAGCAGCTCCATCATCAGAAAATTGCGAGACACATCAGATGAAGTGCTTCGCGGACTGAAGGCGTTAAGTACCAAGGCAGAAACCACAGACAGCTGGCTAATCTATTTTTTAATTAAAATGTTAGATCAGGAAACAAGGATGTTATGGGCACAAGAATCGACAGCTACGGAATACTCAACTACCTAGGAGTTCTTCGATTTTTTGAAAGAAAGATGCAATGCTTTAGAATCCGTGTCATCGTACTCGAGAGCCAAGCCGGTGTCAGCAAGGGCGTTGGTTACTGAAACAACCTAGTTGAAAAAGGGAACTTGGTGATGTCCCGTATGCAAGGGCGAGACGCATTTACTATTCGAGTGTAAGGAGTTCGCGAACATGTCATTAGCCGACAGGAAGAGTCTTATAACAAATGAGAAACGATGCTATAATTGCTTGCATAAGGGACAGAGTGTGTATAACTGTCATGCCAGAAGTAGATGTAAACGTTGCCACAGAAGACATCACAGTTCATTGAATGACGATTCCCCTCAGGTAAACGCAGCCAGCCACGTTACATCGCTACAAGTAGGTTCGAAGCAAGTTCAGCCATTAACGAGCAAGGAAGGTAAACCTGAAACGCAAGTCTATCAAACAAGTGTGATATATTCTATGCAAGCTATTTTACCAACGGCCATTGTACAAGTGAAGGACGTAAATGATGAGTTTAAACTATGCCGTGCACTTCTGGACTCAGCTTCGCAAGTCACATTTGTCACTGACGCTTGTATGCAAAAATTGGGATTGATGATAGCAAATGGGCGTGTGATGGTGAATGGTTTGGAACAGTCCAATTTAGGGCGGACGAAAGGAGTCACTCAGCTAGAAATCGGGTCAAGATCAGTTAGGGAGCCGGGTTTCAATGTTCAAGCCTGTGTGGTACCAAAAATCACAACTTTACAACCAATATCCAAAATAGGCTGTGCAGAACTTGACAAGTTAAAATCAATGAATCTTGCCGATCCAAGGTTTTACGAAGGTGGCAACATTGATTTATTGCTAGGCGTTGAGATGTTCTTCCCTATAGTGAAAAACCAGCAGATTAGGCTGTCACCGCGTCTTGTGGTCCAAAAAACACTGTTTGGCTGGATAATTGGGGGAAATGTCTAAAGGAAAAATAACAATAACGAAGTGGTTAATTTTAACGTCACAATGGAGGTGGATATCACGTTACGAAAGTTTTGGGAAATAGAGAGTATTACATCGATGAACGATCTCACCGAGGAGGAAAAATACTGTGAAGAATGGTTTGAAAAAACAACGCAAAGAGCTGAAGATGGAAAATTCGTAGTGAAATTGCCGGTCAGTAAAAAACTAACGAGTCTTGGATCCAACTATGTCGTGGCGAGCCAACGGTTTAAGGCGATGGATAATAAGTTTAGGCGAAATCCCAAATTCAAGGAGCAATGCCATAATTTTATCAGTGAATATATTCAACTAGGCCATATGGAGGAAATAAATAAAGGTATTAGCGCAGACGACTACTTCCTAGCACAACAACGAAGCTGAGAATAGTTTTCGATGCGTCTTCAAAGGATGTAAAGGGGTTATCACTGAATGATTTACTGAGGACGGGACCAACTATTCAATCATTGCTATTAGAAATCCTGTTACGATTCCGCACTTACCGATACGTCATATCAGGTGACATAGAAAAAATGTACCGGCAAGTTTGGATTTACCCAGATGAGGCGAAATTTCAAAAGATACTATGGAGAACCGATATAAATGATCCAATCAGGCAATATGCATTGAAGACACTGACTTATGGCACCGTTCCAGCTTCGTTTTTCCACAAGATGCAATAAGCAGGTCGCCTTGGAAAACAATAGTAAATATCCAGTAGCCGCCGCAGCCACCCAGACAGATATGTACGTTGACGACTTAATGACAGGAGCCAGCGATAAAGAGGAACTAATTAAAATCAGAGAGGATATCGTCAACTTACTCGAGTCAGCCGTATTCAAGTTACCAAAATGGAGTACCAACAGCCCCAAGATGCAGAACGTATTAAAATCACAAGTATTCCTTGCAGAGAGAATGAAACATACCAAAAGAACACTACTCTCCGGAGCTAGCAGGATCTTCGATCCATTAGGATGGTTGTCTATGATAACGATACGGATCAAAATACTGTTCCAGAGTTTATGGCTACGAGATTTCCATTGGGATGACCAACATCCAAACGAGATATGCAGTAGGTGGATAGCGCTCTGCAACGAATTAAAGGGAATCGAAGAATTGTTGGTTCCTAGATGGATTTAATTTAGTGTCGAAATTGTACTACATGGCTTTTCCGATGCCAGTGAATTGGCATATAGTGGGGCAGTTTATGCTAAGACAAAGAACTCTGTTTATTTAATTGCAGGAAAAATCAAGGTTTCACCAATTCAGCAAATAAGTTTACCTCGTTTAGAGTTACTGGGAGCAGTTTTATTGACTGAGCTGGTCAATACCATTAAGATGTCATGGGCGCACATAAAACTAGTTCGTACGGTGTTATGTAGTGATAGCAAGATCGTGCTAGATTAGTTGTCATCATGTCAACAGAATATCCATCCCTCCTCACCTGAGAACTGTGCTATTATATTATTAATTTTATTAAATTAATAAAAATTTTGATTCACAACACTGATACAACACTAGATAATATCTCGAAACTAATGACTGAATCTGAAAATATTTAGTTTTTGTTTTTTCAACATTTAAACAAATGAGTTGATAATCATCGCCTACTGTTTTACAGATCAAAATAAAATTGGTAAAATATTAGCACTATAACATCTCTTAATTAGATGTATAATAAACGGAATACGAAGAAAACTATGGCACGTGGGTACAAGTAATGTATTGGGGGATTGTAGAGGAGATCATGGCAAATTAAAATTAAATAAACAAAAGAAAAAATTATAACGGTTTTTTTTTAGAAAAACTCGATTTTATAAAAAAACAAATATTTTTTTTTACTTTAAATCACCATAGCTCTCAAACGGATACAAATACAAGATACCCACTTAAACCTTAATAATAGCCTATACGATTACCAACCAAATAAGACTAAGTTAGTTGCTCTCCGATAAATATTTTGGAAGTTACAGTTTAATATTTGGGTGTACTTTTTTTCTGAACCAAATTTTT
The DNA here is from genome assembly GCA_958295665.1 of Tipula vernalis. NCBI lineage: Eukaryota > Metazoa > Arthropoda > Insecta > Diptera > Tipulidae > Tipula > Tipula vernalis. The sequence continues at coordinate 74,242,804 of OY282559.1, read as the reverse complement.
TAAACACCCTGTATCTTAAAGGATATCAAAAATGGTTCCCCCCTCCACATACGATTTGTTTCTCAGAATGAACCAAGGAATCACCACATAATGGATCAGCATCCCAAACCTGGACACCCTGTATTTCATTTTTGAATACTCCTCGTAGTCTTTAAAATCCGATGGCTTCATTTGGATAATAGAGAATGGTTTTCTTAAATTTATGGTTTTGAAAATTCTTATGAGGCCTGAAGGCGACATAAACTCGTTTTTTTTTAACACTTTTTCTATTTGAGAATGTGCAATATCTACTTGCTGTATAGCGGAATGACCAGCGATGGAATATTTCATCCTGATTTCGACGATGTCAGGATGACTATGTATAAACTTTAAAATTGCCGTTGCCATAAAAAAGTTTTTCACGAATCGCTCAAGGTGACAAGTTTGGTAAACCCTGTGTCTTGGTAAACTTGCTCTAAAATTTTTACTAGCGCTGATGCAAGATTATCGCCAGTGCGCCCAGCTGTGTATTCGGTCCATAAACAACAGTAAATTTTTTTAGTTGTAGAATAGTGCGCCGTAAGATTGTAGACGTTTAGCTTTGCACTATAAAATAAGGAACCAATATTGGATCCGGGAGAATTTATTACGTTTTGTAAATCAAAGCATAATACTGGAATGGTTTCGTTGTCCTGATCCATTTTTCTTTCAGCACGCATATCTTCTTTAAGACGTTGGTGTTCTTCAAAATCAGCGGTAGATTTCGGTGTGCATTCATTTCCTTTCTGGGCGACTAGATAGGCTTCACATTTACCACAGAGATCGGATTTCTGTTTGTGAAAATCCAGATCAAACTCTCTGCAGAAGACATCACAATAATAACTAGGTTTAAATGGATTTTCTGCATCTTGGCTATACATTGAATTTTATATAATTCGAACATGCGCATAACATTTAAACCAGCCTCGAGATATTTTTTAGATGTTTTGGCCCGACAATAATAGCTTTCCATTGTTGGAAAGTATTTAATATGTTGTTTTATTCTTTTGGTTACTTCTTCCTCAGTTTTTCGGTTGCCAATTCTGGTTGCGTTTTCTTTACACTGGATGACTCCAGTAGAAGCCTTTTTATTGTGCACGTCATAAACAAGTTTTTGTGAAACATCCAATGTTCCTAAAAAATAGGGCTTGCGTATACGAGAAGTGATTCGTTCTCCCTTAATTTCCAAACAGTAACTGAACGCTTTTTTTTCTTTGACTTGGGGTTGGTTGTGACGGACGTAAAATTTCACTTTCGCCTGTGTATTTTAAAATAAAGTCATATTTGCGGTAACAATCTAACGTATAATAATGCTTGAAAATTTCGCTTAACTTCACTAATTTGTTAGGAGCACTTAAATTTACAATTTTGACAGTTTTTTTGGTTTTAATAATTTTTTTTTTTTTTTTGTATAAGTTTTCCCTTAGAATTAATATATTCCTCTCCTCTTTGCCTTTTCGATTGCTGCTGACGTACTTTCCAGTTCTATCGCTTCTGTTATTGTGTACTTTTTAGGATTTCTTCATTAACTATTTTGATCATTCCGTCGCTAGCACATGGACCCAAAACAATATACTCTGAATCCATTATGCTTACATTAATATTAATATTTAAAATTAATTAGGATATTATGTAGGAGTATGTATATTATAGTAATTTTTTATTTTCCTACTTACACAAAACACAACCTTATTCCACAAGTTTTAAACAATAACTGATTTATTGCACTTTGAAAATAAAGGGGAAACCCATATTTCAAAACGTTTTTTTGATAAAAATAAAATGTTCTATTTGCAAAGACCGAAAATATTTTTGAACAAGTGTTCAAATAAAATTCCATTTTTTGGAAAAAGGTTTATTTGTGCAGTTAGAACTTTCTTGAATTAATTAATGTTCATAATGAATTTAAATTGAACTTGTCTATCCTGTTATCTCTGAAACTATAGGAAAAATCAAAATTTGAGCAACGGTTTTGAATTCTACTACTATGGAAAATTCAAAATTGATATCAACCCCAAAAATTATAAAAATTTCACATAGAACCTTTTCATTCTTAGGTCGCGAAATGTAGGCTGTTCGTTTAATCATTTAATTAATCCATTCAATTAATTATTACTTCCTTTCTTTGAACTTTTTTGACAAGCGTTTAACGTTCAGTGGCTAGACCATTACTAGAGGAATCACCGTTTTATAGAATTTTTTCAAACCCGTTTCTCCAGAGATTTTACTTGAATAATTTCGGGAATCCTTGCCTCTTGAGATATATTTTTTTTCAGAAAAAAACTGTAATGCAAGCTTTAGGGATGTATATGGTGTCCGGCACTAACGACATTATATTGCAAGGATTGAAATAAAATAAAAATACTGCACAACAAACGATGGAACATAGAAAGTTGAAAACTACAAATTTTGGAAAATAGGCTGCTTTTTTACCCGTTTTCAGCCGAAGTGGATTCTTAAAAGTTTAATTATTTTAAGGTGGTACACCTGTCGCATAGACTTATAGATATTTGTAGCAAAACAAACCAATTGTCATTGAATCTATTTTGGTTACTAACTAAGCTAAGTAGCAAATAAACAGAACACTGAACGTATTCGATAGCGCTGGTTGCTTTTGTTTGTTTGAATCATGTGTTTCGGCAACAATATGTGAAGATGTTGATCAAAAAAATGTTTGATGGCTGATAATGTCGTTTCCAAATAACTAATGCACAAAAAAAATGTAATGGCTGGTGATGGTGTTTACAATAAATAACGAAGAATGCAATATGACTGGCTTTTGGTTAAAAGCACCCCATATAATGATTTAGTTTTAATAAATAACAAAAATTAGTTTTAACCCTTAACGGACCATTCTCACAGATTGCTATCAAAATTTACCAAATCATAGAATTCGGTGTATTATAAAATGTTAGTTCTAGGATTTTCCTGTTAAATTTCTTAGTTTTCCGGAAAATACATTTTAGTTTATGTGTCATATATGATACAAAATCCGTTAAGACAAAAAAACAAGTTAATTAAAATAAATGTTATTCAATTTTAGTTTTATTTAAATTATACATAAATAAACAAATTACGCATTTCAAATTAATGTTTAATTAATTTTTAAAAAAGAATCACGTGGTGGTCACAAAATAAAAGTAGAAGGTTCTAATTCAGTCTTTCTTTAGTAAGTCAATACAAATATTTAAATAAAAACTAGTCATTTATGGAAATCATAAAAACAGTTTCGAGAATTATTGATGCATAGGTCACTGATTGATGCATATTGCACTTTGAATATTTGATAAAACTCTGGCCGTTGCACTGAGGCATTTTACACCCAGTTCTCTTATCCCAAATAGGAAAATGGTCAATATTATCAAGCCGAATATCCTTTATAGGGATGTTTTGGGCTGATTTCTTTCGCGATTTTACTAGTAATGCATTCGTTAGTTGCCGGGAAGAGGAGGATTTATTTCGATTTTCCCTACCAGACCCAACAATACACAATGCAATTCCTAAATTTATTCTAAAATCACAAAGCGTTAAAGGCTGCTGGTTTTTTATTTTGCATGCCTTTCTATGTATTATCCACGAATTTACTACCGTAATTTCAAGCAAGTAAAAGAATATCCGGAGGTACCATTTTAAGGATTTATACTTTATGCGACATCGGCCAATAAAAATGTCATGTAAATCGACCCCTCCCATATGCCGATTGTATTGTTTGATTATTTCTGGGCATTGAATATTCACTTCAGCACGCTTTTTATAATCCCACCTTTTAATAATTGACAAAGGATTTGCTCCAACAAAAGTCGAGTGTATTAGACATAAGTCAGCACCATCAAATGTTGAAGTGTATTCTTCGTAGGACCCTCTCTGTAGTTTGCTAATTTCTCGTTCACTCCTTAGCTTCGAATTTGGAATCCTGTTGCGCCTAATTGTTCCAATACAAAGAATTCCCTGTTGTTGAAGGAACAGTACTAGTGGAATTGTGGTGAAATAGTTATCACAAAAAATTTTGTAAGCCATGTTTCGTGGGATAGGTCTGCATAATCGTACTACTATATTTGCAGAAGCTCCAAGATTTTCTTCGTTTGTAATTCTGTAGTTATTCTCTTGACCGGAGTAATCTTCGAAATTATACATGTAACCTATAATATAAAAAAAGTTCATAAAGCCAAAATAAGTATATATAAAAAATAAGAAAGTTTACCTGAAGATCCTCCTGTTAGCGCAAAGATTTTAAAACCCCATTTATGCTGCTTAGATGGGAGGTATTGTTTCATGAAGGTTTGAATTTCGATTGCTCTACAATTAGATTCAGGACTTCATCGTCAAACAGCACGTTAAAGAATCATAAAGGAGTTTCGCAATTAACTATTTCCTGCGATATTTCCATATCTGTTTTAAATGTGGACGTTTCCGAATTTGGAACGAACGGGACGTTTTTCCAAATTAATTTTTTGTATTTCTCCCTTAATTTTTTTACTTCGCTTGCCTCATTACTAATACCTTATTGTTCCTGTTCAAATGGTTCCCCGCCATCTATTTTCATGTTTTCAAATATATAGGTACCTTCTTAATCCACGTCGCTCGCCAACATTATTGGGATATTTTCAATATCCAAATCAACATCTGTTAGTCCCCTGTTTTCATCGACGTCCGCGCCCCATTCGTTATTGACTAACTCGTCATCTTCCTCATCGTTTACGTCGTCATCGCTACTATCAGGCCATTCTTCAATTATTTTCTCTATCTCTTGAAGAGATAAATATTTTGTTCTAGGCATTTAGGCCAAACTCGAACTAACTTTCTACTTAATAAATTTTTTCAACCTAAAAATATTTAAAATAATTTACTTTTGCTATAAAACTGTGCTTATATGACACATGTTTGAAAAAGAACTCCAACGGTTTTTGTGTCATATTTGATACATATGTTTACTTACCAATTATCGACAAATTAAATTGATTTTAGTAATCAAATACAGCTATTTCACATAAAACCTTTATTTCATAATTATTTTAGCTTGTTTATTAGTTTTCTCCTTTTTAATTTGATGTGGAAAGGTAGAATGAACGCATGTGATGTTGTTGCTGATTTTCGACCACAATAAAAACAGGTTATGTCAAAATATCCCTATCAACGAGAACATAAACAAAACGAAAGTTACTCTAAAATTTAGTGTCAATAGACAACAAAAACAGAATACGTCTGGAAATATTATTTTTGGTAACAAAATGATTATGTCCCGTATATGACTCAAATACCAGTTAAGGGTTAAATAAATAATACACTGTATTTAGAACAAAGATTTAATTTTTGCATACATGAATTTACAAAAAACAGATTTAATTTCTGGCTTTAGTTTTATTTGTTTGTTTATCAAATGTTCTAAGGTGAAAAAAAAAGAAAATGAACTGCCTAAAAATATTTTGATACAATTGACACTAGGTAACCTGCCACCTAACAGAATTATGGTGAAAGTCTATTGTAAGACACAATTATTGATCACTGTCAAATCTTATTTTAAATTACACAGCTCTTAAACAATTAGTTTTCAAGATAAACATAATAAATTAAATTTGGATTAAAAAGTGCGATTAAAAGAAATTAAAATAGTGAGGATACTTGTATATGTTTTTTTATTGTGTTTTATTTTTATTATTTAACATATGTATATAATTGAAATTCTTGCCTAACCAGAAATTGTAAATTGTTTACGATGAAAACAAATACTCGTACACAGTATTGTGGCGTTCCACAATGCAAGACCTACCGTAAATCGAGCATTTCTATGCACAAAATTCCTCGTAATATTATAAATAACCGTAAAGACCTTCTTAAGTGGAAGATTGTGCTAAAAATGGGAAAACCATTCCCAAAAATCTTTGTGATTTGCAGCCTCCACTTCGAAAAGAAACAAATTATTGTACCAATTTTGAAAACAAAACGGAAAAAGGCAACAATTCTGAGATCAGTAATTCCATCGAAAAATTTACCTAAATCTTAATGTGTTTCAAAAATATGTATCCAAAAAAATTGAAGCTAAATACAATAGATTAGAAAGGCGCAATAATGCCAAACTCCGGTATGTTATAATTAAGGTGTAGTTCAAACTATATTTTATATCATCTGTTTTTATTTTAGTTCGCAACGGGTTGTTGAGGAAGAGTTAGAAATTCGCAGAAATAGTGAATTTGTTGATTCTAATTATTCTACGCTTGGACCACTGCGTTCCTCAGCACAAAAATCTGTTGGTGTACAGGTACATCAAAACATTTTATGGTTTGATAAAGGTACTCAAGCTACCGATGACATCCAGTTTAACAATTTGCCGTTAAAAATATATACAGATAAACAATTGAATACAATGACAGGAATACCGACTAGAATGTTATTGAATGCAATAGTCGATTCTTGTTCAATTATTCGTCCATCCGAAAGAACTAACATTAAGACATCACTAAAAAACAGGATTGTCTTAATAATGTATAGAATAAAAACTAATTCATCGAATGCACAGACTGCGATTCTGTTCATTTTAAACACAAAAACTTTCAAATACTACTTCAAATGACTGCGTACAACTATTATCACAGACACTGAAATGTTGTGTTTATTTCCAGACTAAAGAGGAAAATCTGAAAAGTATGCCATCTTGCTTTGCTAAATTTAAAAATACGATGACAGTACTAGATTGTACAGAAATCAAGACCGTACAATTTCGTTGCTTGACCTGTCGAACCTGCACTTACTCCCAATATAAGGGCGCACATACAGTTAAACTGTTAATTGGGATTTCTCCGTCCGTGTAGCAATAAAAACGTTCAAAAAAATCTCTTTACCACAAATATGAAAACACTTGTTTTATTAAATTTATAATTTTATTAGCACAAACAACTTTTTCCTTTTAATATTTTTTTTCTTTATTCGATCTCTTGGTGCACACAGCTCAATGTTCAAAATCAAAGTGAACGAGAAAATAATGATTAAGCGTTATAAAAAAATTGAAAAAGCGCGAATTTACTAAAAAAGGGCGGCAATATCATTTCAAAATAGTACGTACAAAAATAGTATATTCTACACCAGCACTATCTATTAGACGTTAGATAATTAAATGTTTAATGATAGATGGCAGTGATCGATCTTTATAACACTTTCTTAAAAAACATAGAATAAATTTCTAACAATTGAACAAATGTCAAAAGCTAATTTGTAAACAAATAATTTATGTGAAAATCAGCTGAAATGATAATACCGGGTAAGTTTTCGCTTTTAAATTATAAAATAAATAAGTTATAATATATATATGCAATACAATAAATTAACAGCAATAATTTAAATTGATTTCAGAATTATACAACATAAATATAGTGAATAAATATAATTGCTGTGCAACACCAAGATAAGTTGTTACATATTTTATGAAATTATCATTCAAAATATTTACAAATTTTTCTTTTTAGGTGAAGATCCTGAACAGTCCGGACTTGTCAATTTTATAAGTACAGCAGTAGGCGGAAGGACTTCCGATAAAGCTGTATTTAACTTGACAAATTTTCTAGATAAGTTGAAGCCAGGTGACGGAGTAATGGTGGACAAGGGGTTCATGATTGGAAATGAGCTTTCAGAAGCAGGAATTGAGATGATTCGACCAAGCTTTATGAATTACGATCGAATACAAGCCGATGTCGAAAATGATCGACTAATAGCTGCTGCTAGAGTCCACGTTGAGAGGCGTATATCCAGAATTAAATTGTTTAAAACTTTATCTGAAAAGGTTTCGTTGTCCATACTTCCTTATTTGGATGATATTTTAACAGTTGCATGTGCCATTTCCAACCTAAATAATCATATTTTAAGTAACGAAAAGTTTATATAAATAATAATTATTTAAAATAAAACAAATAAATACGTATTTATCACATTAAATTAATCATTTTTATTCTATCACAAATCAAACTTATCTAATGTCAAAAATTCACTATCAGTCTTCAATTCAGCTTTATCACTGTGATTATGTACATCATTAATTTAAATTCAATTATTCTTAAAATATAAAATGTAATACTATTGTGTTATATACTATAAAACAAAAATTGACTTTGTCTCAAAATTCAGGGTCGTAATAAGTATAATATAAGTGTATAATATGTATAATTATTCTGCAAACAAAAACGACATGACATTTTCAAAATAGATTTGAATAAGGGTGTTTGTATAAACATCTAAGAAATCTTCGTCTTTAGGAACTTCAGTGATTTCAAAAGTATCATCTTTTGAGGAGTATATAACTAAATCACAATTTTTTAAATTAATAACGGCAAGGCCCAGTTGAATTTGACCAGAATTATGATGGTGCTTTTTTAATTTATACTCATTATATTCATTTAAAATTAAATATGGCAAAGTTGGGATTAAATCCGAAGCTGTTAAAAATTTTCCATTAACAGGACATTTAAATTCTAGCAGCTTCCATTCATCTCCATTGAATAATATGCCATGCGGGCTGACTCCAAGAAATGGGAGGTCAGGAGAAATAATTTAACCAGCCTCGAAAACAGGGTAATGCTTACTAACTCGTCTTTTTGCCAGCTTTTCGGCGTGCAGCCCGTATCGTGTGGCATCATTGCCCATAAAATTTCCATTATATAATGTATTTAATTTTTTAGTCAAATTTGGACTTTTGTTGGATGCGTACGTGTACATGCAGTACGATATACTCCCTGTGATCTTTATTTTACACTCCACTAGCCATTAAGCACTATACATTGCTTGACGGTCGACTTGCAAATCTGTGTTACCTTGTTAGTTGTTTTGACCACTTTAGCGGTGTATTGAACTGGCGTGACAGGGTTTAAATAAGTAAGCGATAACGGCACAAAACTTTTTAAGCCACCGTGACATATAATTAACTTTAAAAATTCATCCTCATTGTCATCGACAACGTTATTTTCCGCTGAAAGGCAACCTGATCTGTATCCAGCCCTCATTTTTGCTATTTTAGATTCAGGCGCACTTAGAAAAATATGAAATTTAGCTAAATTTTTATTTGTTTTAATATAGGATAAGTTTACTGTTTTGGAATCAAACAAAAAAAAATCTTTTCCCAACCAGTATTCTTTATTTCGTATTAAGATACACACAGTAATTAATTTCCGCGACTGTCTTATTTCCACGACCAAAATTTTTCACCTGCTGCTTCAACCAAAACTCAAAATGAAGTGTCCATTACCACTCCCTTATTTTTCTATTATTGTTGTTTATAAATGTAAAAGTCATAATCGAAAACCCGTTTTTAAAACCATAACAATGTTCCAGTTAATCAAGAGACAATGCAAAATATCTCCAAGTCGATAACGTAACTAAAATCTGCATAGGCGACATTCAGGGGTTTTTCCGATTATGACGTAGGTAACCTTTTTTTATTTTTACATTAATTATTCTAAGCTTTAACATCCCGGCCCCCGTGAATCGTCTGATTCACCTAATGGAATGACCGCTAATTTGTGGATTGGTCTTTTTAGTTCTCCCAATTGTGTCCTAATTGTGACCGTTCGTACCAAGCCATCTTTGCCTGGAAATACCGCTTTAACTTTCCCCATTGGCCATCTCGTTGCTGTCCAGTTATCATATTTGATTAACACTATGTCACCCACCTGGACGTTCTTCGACTTGTTGAACCATTTGTAGCGGTGTTGAAGGAGTGTCAAATACTCTTTATGCCATCGAGTTGAGAAGTCTTGTACCAGTTGTTTAACCATTCGCCATCTTGCTGTGTAATTGGTTGCTTCACATCTTGGTTCAGGAATCGCAAGAAGATTCTCCCCAATCAAAAAATGTGCCGGTGTTAAAATATCAACATCGTCATTGCTATCACCGTGGCACAACGGTCTGGAATTGAGTAACGCCTCAATCTCAATCAACAAGGTTGTAAGCTCTTCGATGGTGAGTACATTGGCTCCAATAACTCTCGTTAAGTGTACTTTGACGCTTTTAACAGCCGCCTCCCAAATTCCCCCGAAATAAGGCGCTCTTGGTGGGTTGAAATGCCAATTTATTTTGTCTCCCAATAGAGAATTAGAAATGTGTTCCTTATTGACCTCTAGCATATGGTACCACTCTGCTAAAATTTTATTCGCCCCTACAAAATTCGTACCACAATCACTGTAGAGGTCTGTACAAATTCCTCTTCTTGAAACCATACGGCGCAGCGCTGCTAGAAATGATTCAGAAGTGAGATCATTAACTAACTCGATGTGCACGGCTTTGACAGACAGACACACAAAAATGCAAATATACACCTTTACAGCACGTTGTCCTCTACGTCGTGTCAAATAGGCTGAGAGTGGTCCAGCATTATCGACCCCCACCTTCGTAAATGGCCGTGTAAATTTCACTCGACAATCTGGTAATGCTGCCATCTCTTGGGTTGATAATGTTGGCTTAGCCTTAAAACATTTAACACATTGCCGGACTACTGTCTTTACCATTCTCCTCAACCCCACAATGAAATATCTCTGACGTAGAATACTGAGCATCAACGTTGGACCTGCATGTCGATACTTTATATGATGTTCCTCAACCAGTTTTCGTATAACCCAGGATTTGCCATCCAATATAATCGGATGTTGTATGTTAAACTCCATCAATGAGTTCTGGATGCGACTGCCGACACGTAAAATACCATAAGCATCGATTATTGGATTCAGAAACTTTAACCGCGACTGTGACGGTACTACTTGATTTTCTCTCAATCCGGCTAACTCCTTTACAAAATAGTCTCTTTGAATGGCTCTGAATATCACAAACTCTGCATGCTCGATATCGATTCTATTCAACGGTGTGCGTAAAGTTGATGGCGTCTTAGCGTTTTGACAAAATTTAATTATCCAGGCAATAACCTTAGAAGTAGTGAAAAATTTGGAGTATTTTGTGGCCATTGAATCGACTATCCCTATAGCTATTTCGACATGATGATTAGTGATACTAGGGCATGCTACTGGATGATATTCATATTGTTGCACAGGCCATTCTTGCGGAGAATTCTTCAACCATATTGGCCCATGCCACCATATATTATTGTCGTTCAACTCTCTGGGACTAAGACCACGTGATACTATATCAGCTGGGTTATCCTCTGATTTAATATGATTCCATATGTTCCGGCCATATAGTTCTAAAGTTGCTGCCACTCGATTCCTCACGAAGATTTCCTTTATTTTAACAGATGGGTACCCAGTAAACCAATCGAGAACAATGGTTGAATCTGTCCACGCGGTAATTGACGTTATCCTGACCACGTTCATTTCGGCTTCTATAACTCTCAATAGTCGTGCCAACAATAATGCTGCGCAGAGCTCCAACTCAGGAATGGTACGACTCGCAATTGGTGCCACCTTCGATTTGCTTGTTACTAAATGTATATTGATAGATCCATTACAATCGATAGTTTTAGTATAAACTGCAGCGCCGTAAGCGACAGTACTGGCGTCACAAAACCCATGGATTTCAACTGATGATCCTGCATTTAACCATCTTGGTATTGACATACACTGCAGCTGGCCTAATTCGCCCCGCATCTTCAACCATCGAATACGAAGTGGTTCTGGTAGCTGGTCATCCCAGTCAAGCTTCTCTCGCCACAGATCTTGCAATAAAATTTTAATTTAGATAATACATGGAGCGATTAATCCCAGCGGATCAAATACCCGGCTTGCTTCACTAAGTACAGCTCGTTTGGTACATTTTGCGTCAATACTCAATTTAATGGTGAATGTGAATACATCATCCTTGGGATCCCACCTCATACCCAGCACTTTCACCAGATCACCGTTGTTAAATTCCTTTTTCGATAACTGAACATCTTCAGTTGGAATTTCTTGTAACAATTCCGGACAATTAGATATCCATTTTTTTAGCACCATCCCGCAGCTCTTAAAAAAGTCGACAATATCCTTCTTTAAAGTTTTTAATTCCTGCACTGACCGGCAGCCTGTCATCAAATCGTCCACATAAACGTCGTGCTCTAACTTGCATGCGGCGATCGGATATTTAGTTTTATTTTCCATCGCTAATTGTTTCACTGAGCGTGTAGCCAAATATGGTGCTGCTGCTGTTCCATAAGTAACCGTGCGTAATGTGAACTGCTTAATTGGATCTTCTTCCCTAGCCCGCCAGACAATTCGTTGAAATTGTGCATCTTCATCTCTCACCAGAATTTGTCGATACATCTGTTGCACATCGGCAGCGAAAACAAATCTAAATGTCCGGTATCTCAACAGAATTAAGTACAACAACGACTGCACCGTAGGTCCTACAAGTAATATGTCGTTCAATGATTTTTGAGTCGTGCTTTTGACAGATGCATCAAATACGACGCGTAACTTCTTTGAACCGGCAACTGTTTGTGTAAGCACTCCATGATGCGGGGTATAATATGCTGTTCTGCCTAATTCTTCAGGCCTGATTTCCCTCATATGACCCAATTGCTCATAATCTGTCATGAACTGGCGATACAATTGGGCAACTTCGTTGTCACGGGTAAACCTTTTCTCCATGGCATTTAACCGTCTCACCGCTTGAGTGTAAGTGCTCCCTAATTCATCTGGTGATCCCTTAAATGGCAGGTGCACCACAAATCTACCCTCTACTTTACGCTTGGTCGTCTCCATATACATTTTCTCACACGCTTCCTCATCGCGCGAGAGTGATGAACGCTCTTGAACTCGTTCGACTTCCCATAATGCCCGCAAGGACTCATCAATCCGTTAGACCACTGATTCAACGACTGCAGCCATACCCAACATAGAAATTGTTTCAAACAGAGCCGGTGCCGGACCTGCCACAACCCAACCAAACACTGTGTTCTGCGCTATCACTTTATTGCTAATCGTCTTGATGTTACCCTCGCGTAATACGGTAAAAAAATGGTCAGCCCCCAACAATATGTCGACATCACGTGATTCATGGAAGTCTGGGTCGGCTAAGTTGATACCGATCAAATGCTGAAGTTCATTCCGATTAATCGAGTACTGTGGCAGTTTTGTTGTTATTTTCGAGAGAACAAAGGCTTCGACAAATAACTTATCAGCTGACTGTGTGCTTGCTAACACCATTTTTACAACACCTTTTGTAGACCGTTGTTGTTCTGATTTTCCCTGATTATCTTTATCGTCACGGCTTGGTAATGCGAGATTTGAAACCGACGAACTTGATGGTTCTTTTAAATTAGCTGGGTGTAGCAAGCTATGGTGCTTTCTCGTACAATCTTTACATCTACTTTTAGCCTTACAATTGAATACCCCATGGTTTATGTTAAGGCAATTAAAGCACCTTTTTTGTGACTGAATCCACGAGTGCCGTTCACTGACAGATGTTGCAATGAATTTACTGCATTCATGTAACTTGTGACTAGCTTCTTGGCAAAATGGGCAAGTTTCCTGGGTTGCGGCTACATGACCATGAACCGTAGGCCTACGATTATTATTCTGACGACTGGTTGGTTGTATGGATCTTAAATCGTCTAGCTCATCACAGCGATTTTGAAGAAATTTGAACAATAGTTCTATGGATGGATACTCCTCATCTCTCGACTCATGAGCCCATTGGGATTTTGTCTCCGAATCAAGCAAATTCAATATTAATCTTGTGATCCAAGGGTCACGTTGTTCAGCGGCTGATCCAATAGCTTTTAAACCGCGTAAAATTTCATCTGAAGTATCTAGAATTTTGCGAATACTTGCAGCAGATACCGTTTGAATTGGACGCTGCTCCAGGAAGGTCCCAATATATGAATTAAAGATTTGCCTCTTGCGGCTATATCGATTACGAAGTTTGTCAACAGCTTCAAAATAGTTCGCATCAGTAATTCGGAGATGTTTCACTAACTGGCTAGCTTCACCTTCTAAATACCCCCGCAAATGTTGAAACTTTTGCGATGGCGTGAGGTTGACCTTGTCATGGATGTTTGCACAAAAAAGGTCATAAAATGTACACCATTCCATGTAATTTCCCGAAAATGTAGGTATCGCCTTTTTTGGTAATCGAATGTCATAATGACCTTGATGTGTGGCATTCATTGTATCGTTCATAAAGTGCGTTTGTGGCTCAGTATCCTTACGAATCCATCTTCCTAGATTACCTTCAATGGTGTAATAATTGTTTTCGAATTCGGTTGGATCCAATTCTTCATCTGAATTTGCGGCCACTATCTCCAAGTCAATCTCTTTTACCTTTGTAGCTGCATCCCGTGCTTCTTGCAACCGAATTTGAACTGCTTCATAACTTGAGTCATCAGGAATATTTTCTGCGAACACGTGAATCCTCTGAATTTTTGATAACAGTGAAACTCGTTGTGCCCGAAGTTGTTTTAACCGGGCAGCCATCCGTACACAATTGTAACAGCACTGATCACGATAACGGAATTACTGATTCACAAGTTCTAGAAAATTGTTAATTAACAGCATACAACAACTCGATAAAATTCACACCAACAAATACGTATATTATCCGCACTGTGGAACAGTAATAACTGATTCGCGCACTTTACGGCCCGTCGCCTTTCGATTCTCAATTTTATTTATCGTTTATGCACTGTATTTTGTATTTTAACTAATTAATTGAGTGCTTGAAATAACGGTGTTGCGTTTAATTTATATATTAAAATATTTTTTACGGCACTCAATTTGTTTTGTATCACTATGTTTTGTAATCAATCCGTAATCACTATTTGTATTAATTACAAAACCACCACGAAATTACGTAAAAACGGAAAACTACGCTTGTTACCATGTTTTGGAATCAAACAAAAAAAAATCTTTTCCCAACCAGTATTCTTTATTTCGTATTAAGATACACACAGTAATTAATTTCCGCGACTGTCTTATTTCCACGACCAAAATTTTTCACCTGCTGCTTCAACCTAAACTCAAAAAGAAGTGTCCATTACCACTCCCTTATTTTTCTATTATTGTTGTTTATAAATGTAAAATACATAATCGAAAACCCGTTTTTAAAACCATAACAATGTTCCAGTTAATCAAGAGACAATGCAAAAAATCTCCAAGTCGATAACGTAACTAAAATCTGCATAGGCGACATTCAGGGGTTTTTCCGATTATGACGTAGGTAACCTTTTTTTATTTTTAGATTAATTATTCTAAGCTTTAACATATACCTTTGATAAGCAATGACCTCACAAGCTCGTTTTGGTCAACTGTAGCGCTTCCTCTGGTTTGGTATACCGTTTTACATCGACATGGCACATATTTTTGACAAGAACCGCATTATACCGGTATGCCACTGATTTTGCTGATTTTCGCCATTTCTGCATTAGCTGGGTGCCACTTATCACTTCAAGTCATGGCTCACTAAAAAATAAATTATTATAAATAATAATAAATAACTGCAATAACATTGATTGAGCAACTAATCATATTACCGGAAAATTTTAAGAAGACAAGCTGGAATATGCTTGCATTTTTCTCACTGCCCGGCTTTGCAGGAACAAACACAATTCCATTTTTAAATTATCTAAAGTAATTTCATGTGGGCTGCTCATCATTGCAGACGTTTGCATAACGAACCCAATTATACGATTTTTCGTTGGAAGCGGAGCGATCCTTAACGCATATATCCATCGAGCCTTAACGATTGCTTCTCCAGCACGCAAGGCTCTTTTGGCTTCCCCAAAATATTCGACTAGATCGCACAAAGATATATTTAATGTTTTGCTGTCATCATTATCCATTCTAACAACAAAAGTATAGTTTGTTATTTACATACATATAGAAAAATAAAAATTAATGTATCTGCAGTTTTATCAATACAATTACTACATATTTATTTCATTTGCATCAAATTACTACAATTAATAAATCAGAATAAAACATCTATGTATTTGATTTATTTGTATTTGTTGACGCTAACTTAATATGAAAATTCTTGATTTTTAACACAAATCATTTCACATTTTCATCAAGATAATTAAACCGACTAAGTAATTTTTAGATCAACCAGATATTAACTTTCACACTGGAAGTAATTCTTTTTATAATTAGTTTAATTTTAATAATTTAAAATAATAATTACCTAAAGAATATTTTCGTCAACCTTGATGAGAATTGCACTGAAGAATTAGCTGTCATATTTTGTCTTATGAAAAACTTTCGAAAATATAATCAAAGATGGCACTGAAATCACTTTACCTAGTGTCAATACTAAATGACAAATTAAATTATAGTTTATGAATACTATAATAGATGGCATGAATGGTATTAAAAAGACAAAATTAAAGGTCAGACTATTTATAACAAATTTACAAATAACGTTAACGAAACTTAACTAGACGTT
The DNA here is from genome assembly GCA_958295665.1 of Tipula vernalis. Lineage (NCBI taxonomy): Eukaryota > Metazoa > Arthropoda > Insecta > Diptera > Tipulidae > Tipula > Tipula vernalis. Next base: position 74,226,442 of record OY282559.1, on the reverse strand, counting down.
TTTAATCATTTGGTGGCGAGTTCAAACACGAAACAACAAAGCTAGGCCTGTAATATTTTTAATTTCGATATTGATTGCATTTAGCTTTACACCAATTATTTAATTAGTTCAATAACTTTCGATTTATTCACATTACTGAAACAAACGAAATGCTCTTGAATAAATTAAATCGGCCATTTAGCGCCCTTATTAATAAACGCAACCTGCGCCGCATTGATCGCGAAGCGCTTCCACAAGACATGGCGATCGGAAAGTAATGATTGTGCTAATTATTAAGTTTATTAGCTAAAAATTAGTATGATAGTGAAAATATTATTTTATTAATTAATCATATTATACTAAATTACCAGTTATCAGCTATACCTAATATTGTTGTGTGTAAAGAGGGTGATCAGTAGCACCATCTCCGAAAGACAAGCTTAGGCTTAGCCGTACACTCCAATCAATCAATCAAACAATAAATCAATACCCGCATAAATTGTGATATTATTACTCATATATTACTTATAAACCAAACATTGAAACAACATTATTCTCCAGGAATATTAAAATAAACATCGCTACTACAGGATAACTTTACAAAATGTGCATGCTATTTTTTACAGTTGGAAAAGAACAGTCAAACTTCAATTATAAACTAAATTAAATAAAATAAATAAATAAACATTTTATAATCTGCAATATAAATTTTACAATATAATTTCACTTTTAGCTTTTTTATTGTTGGCTTAAAAATTGGCTTTATAAAAATTTATTTATTTGTTACATTTGAAATAATTATAAATATATAATACACATGGTAAGACTATGCACACAAACTTTCAACTATTTTACAGAACGTATATAATTTTCAAATAATTATAATATATAAAACGCTTATTTATTTGAGTTAGTTCTTTTAAATAAATAAACAACAAACAAACAAAAACAGTTTTTATTTTAAAATACATTCAAGCATTAACTCAATTTTTTATTTTACATTTATAATTTTATTTCGAAAAGTTATAAATAAATTTCATTTTTTATATAATACCATACGTATTGAAAAGTGTTGTACTTTTTATTATGGGGTAGCTGAAATATCGCGAATTAAAATAAATTATTATGCAATTATCCAAATAACTTTTAAATGTTTTTATATTATGCACGGTTTGCATAAGGAACTTTACGCTTTACAAAAAAAAAAAAAAAAAAAAATTGGAATAACACAGGTGTTGAATGCGAACAATTGTTTAATTTTATTCGTACAATTTTCTAAAAGAAAAACTTATTTAAAATATAAAACAAAATCTGGGCTATAAAATATGACCAAAGTGTTAATTATTTACCCTGTGGAAAACAGTGAAGAAATATTTAAGGTTTAAGAAAATTTTCTTTGTGTACATTTCAAAAATAATTAAGAACACCCAAACATCACAGTTAAAAATGGCTTTAGGTGGAAAAGTGGAAAAAGCGGAAATTAACCATTATTCCTTTGTTCGTATTTATTTACCACCTCTGTTCTACTTTTTTTTAGAGTGTCTATCTGTTTAAATTTTAACTTGATCAAACATACTTTATAAATATACGATATTTATTTATTTTTTTTTTTTTGGGTGGTTTTGGGTATTAAGTTGCTCATCGGATTTCTTCTCCAAATCAAAAAGTAACCAAAATTCCTTGACGGAAAACAATCGTGTGACGAAACAACAACAACAACATCAGAATACGAACACTCTGAATCGGCTTATTGACTTATTGACTAATGCCAAATTGTGGTATTTGTTGCAATATCAAATTAAAATTTTTACATTCAAATATAAGTACAAAACAGGAATCATTTTAAAATAATTAACTTACCCTGTGTCTTTCTGGTTTATTCTCGAATAATATATAGTTATATAAAAGAACGATTGACTCATTTTGTCCTATAACAACGATTAACTCATTTTGTCTTTTTCAGGTTAAATTATATTTATAAGTTAGTTTGATGACATATAAATAATAACCAGATGAACTAATTTATCGTGGTTTAATAACTAAACGCAAACCGGCACCAAACCAATGTATCTTTGCTCTTATAGCAACGGTACAAAATATTTTGCACCACATACACATTTTACCATATATAAAGCCATATATTGTATATATATATTGTAAACTACGTATTCTCAATTTATTTGTATTTTTATTGAAATTTACGAGTTTGAATTGATTGCTTATTTGATTCAGGCTAAAAAAATTATAAAATATTTCGATTTTTGAATTAAAATTACTTGAAAAGGCTAATTGGAAGAGATAAGTAAATGGTGTATGTTAATGAGAGTTTATTAGGGCTGAGACGGCTAATTTAAGTTTTTTTTAACGGATCGTCACGCTGTATATTAGTCCAAATTTGTTAATTGCAATACAGATATTATGATACAGCAAATGGAGTCCCGGTCGATACGGCATATTTCATTAAGGTTTAGGATTTTTAAAAGCTCTGAATCGGGTGATCTATAGTAAGGTGATTTTCATCAAAATACGTGGCACAATAATTATAGGCCCTGAGATCTATCATTAGAGGTATCAAAAACCACAATCGCAGCATAATTGCAAATTTTGGATTTTTAATGGCTCTGAATCGGCTGATCGATAGTAAGGTGATTTTCATCATATCGAATTTACTTTGAAATGTATGGAAATATTCAAGCAACCTTAATGCGCGTTCGCACAAAAATTATAGGTCCTGAGATCTATCATAGAAGTATCTAAAATCACAATCGGAGCATAATTGCAGACTTTGAATTTTTAATGGCTCTGAATCTGCTGATCGATAGTAAGGTGATTTTCATCAAATCGAATTTTCTTTGAAATATATGGTCAAAATTAAGCAATCTAAATGCGCGTTGGCACACTAATTATAGGTCCTGAGACCTATCATTAAAGGTATCAAGAACCACAATCGGAGCACAATTGCAGATTTTGGATTTTTAAAAGCTCTGAATCGGCAGATCTATAGTAAGGTGATTTTCATTAAATCGAATTTTCTTTGAAATGTATGGAAATAATAAGTTAATTCAAATGCGCGTTGGCACACTAATTATAGGTCCTAAAATCTATCATTAGAGGTATTAAGAACCACAATCGGAGCACAATTGCAGATTTACGATTTTTAAAAGCTCTGAATCGGCAGATCTATAGTAAGGTGATTTTCATCAAATCGAATTTTCTATGAAATGTATGGAAATAATCAAGCAATTCGAATGCGCGTTGGCACACTAATTATAGGTCCTGAGACCTATCATTAGAGGTATCAAGAACCACAATCGGAGCATAATTGCAGATTTTGGATTTTAAAAGCTCTGAATAGGCTGGTTTATAGTAAGGTGATTTTAATCAAATCGAATTTCCTATGAAATTTATGGAAATAATCAAGAAATTCAAATGCGCGTTGGCACACTAATTATAGGTCCTGAGACTTATCATTAGGGGTATTAAGAACCACAATCGGATCACAATTGCAGATTTTGGATTTTTAAAAGTTTTGGATCGAATGATCTATAGTAAGGTGATTTTCATCAAATCGAATTTTCTTTGAAATGTATTGAAATAATCAGTTAATTCAAATGCGCTTTGGCACACTAATTATAGGTCTAGAGACCTATCATTAGAGGTATCAAGAACCACGATTGGAGCACTATTGCAGATTGTGGATTTTTAAAAGCTCTGAATCGGCTGGTCTATAGTAAGGTGATTTTCATCAAATCGAATTTTCTATGAAATATATGAAAATAATCAATAGAGGTATTAAGAACCACAATCGTAGCACAATTGCAAATTTTGGATTTTTAAAAGCTCTAAATCGGCTGGTCAATAGTTAAGTAATTTTTAACAAATCGAATTTTCTATGAAATGTATGGAAATATTCAAGCAAATTCAATGCGCATTGGCACAATAATTATATGTCCTGAGTCCTATCACTAGAAGTCTTAAGAACCATAATCAGAGCACAGTTGCAGATTTTGGATTTTTAATGGTTACGAATCGGCTGATCTATAGTAAGGTGATTTTCATCAAATAGAATTTTCTATGAAATGTATGAAAATAATCAATAGAGGTATTAAGAACCACAATCGTAGCACAATTGCAGATTTTGGATTTTTAAAAGCTCTGAATCGGCTGGTCTACAGTAAGGTGATTTATATCAAATCGAATTTTCTTTGAAATGTTTGGAAATAATCAAGCAATCTAAATGAGCGTTAGCACACAAATTATAGGTCCTGAGAACTATCATTAGAAATATCAAGAATTACAATCGGAGCACAATTGCAGATTTTGGATTTTTAAAAGCTCTAAATCGGCTGGTCAATAGTTAAGTGATTTTTAACAAATCGAATTTTCTATGAAATGTATGGAAATATTCAAGCAAATTCAATGCGTGTTGGCACACTATTTATATGTCCTGAGACCTATCATTAGAGGTATAAAGAACCACAATCGGAGCACAATTGCAGATTTTGGATTTTTAAAAGCTCTGAATCGGCTGGTCTATAGTAAGGTGATTTTCATCAAATCGAATTTTAAAGGAAATGTATGGAAATACTCAATCAATTCAAATGCGCGTTGGCACACTAATTATAAGTCCTGAGACCTATCATTAGAGGTATTAAGAACCACAATCGTAGCATCATTGCAGATTTTGGATTTTGAATGGCTCTGAATCGGCTGATTTATAGTCAAATGATTTTCATCAAATCAAATTTTCTTTGAAATGTATGGAAATAATCAAGCAACCTTAATGCGCGTTGGCACACTAACTATAGGTCTAGAAACCTATCATTAGAAGTATCAAGAACCACAATTAGAGCATTATTGCAGATTTTGGATTTTTAAAAGCTCTGAATCGGCTGATCTATAGTAAGGTGATTTTCATCAAATCGAATTTTCTTTGAAATGTATGGAAATATTCAAGCAATTTCATTGCGCATTGGCGTACTAATTATATGTCCTGAGACCTGTCATTAGAGGAATCAAGGACCACAATCGGAGCACATTTGCAGATTTTGGATTTTTAAAAGCTCTGAATCGGCTAGTCTACAGTAAGGTGATTTACATCGAATCGAATTTTCTTTGAAATGTTTGGAAATAATCAAGCAAATTAAATGCGCATTGGCACATTAATTGTATGTTCTGAGTTCTATCGCTAGAAGTCTTAAGAACCACAATCGGAGCACAATTGCAGATTTTGGGTTTTTAATGGCTCCGAATCGGCTGATCTATAGTAAGGTGATTTTCATCAAATCGAATTTTCTATGAAATGTATGAAAATAATCAATAGAGGTATAAAGAACCACAATCGCATCACAATTGCAGATTTTAGATTTTTAAAAGCTCTGAATCGGCTGGTCTACAGTAAGGTGATTTACATCAAATCGAATTTTCTTTAAAATGTTTGGAAATAATCAAGCAATCTAAATGCGCGTTGGCACACTAATTATATGTCCTGAGACCTATCATTAAAAGTATTAAAAACCACAATCAGAGCATAATTGCAGATTTTGGATTTTTAAAAGCTCTGAATCGGCTGATCTATTGTAAGGAAATTTTCATCAAATCGAATTTTCAATGAAATGTATGAAAATTATCAATAAAGGTATCAAGAACCACAATCGGAGCACAATTGCAAATTTTGGATTTTTAAAAGCTCTAAATCGGCTGGTCTATCTTTAAGTGATTTTTATCAAATCGAATTTTCTATGAAATGTATGGAAATATTCAAGCAAATTCAATGCGCGTTGGCACACTAATTATATGTCCTGAGACCTATCATTAGAGGTATAAAGAACCATAATCGGAGCACAATTGCAGATTTTGGATTTTAAAAAGCTCTGAATCGGCTGGTCTATTGTAAGGTGATTTTCATCAAATCGAATTTATAAGAAAATATATGGAAATACTCAATCAATTCAACTGCTCGTTGGCATACTAATTAAAGGTCCTGAGACCTATCATTAGAGGTATTAAGAAACACAATCGTAGCACAATTGCAGATTTTAGATTTTTATTGTCTCTGAATCGGCTGATTTATAGTAAGGTGATTTTAATCAAATCGAATTTTTTTTGAAATGTATGGAAATAATCAAGCAATCTAAATGCGCGTTGGCACACTAACTATAGGTCCTGAGACCTATTATTGTAGGTATCAAGAACCACAATCGCAACATTATTTGCAGATTTTGGATTTTTAAAAGCTCTGAATCTGCTGGTCTATAGTAAGGTTATTTTCATCAAATCGAATTTTCTTTGAAATGTATGGAAATAATCAAGCAAACTATATGCACGTTGGCACACAAATTATATGTCCTGAGACCTATCATTAGAAGTATTAAGAACCACAATCGGAGCACAATTGCAGATTTTAGATTTTTAAAAGCTCTGAATCGTCTGATCTGAAGTAAGGTGATTTTCATCAAATCGAAGTTTCTTTGAAATGTATGGAAATAATCAAGCAATATAAATGCACGTTGGCACACTAATTATAGGTCCTGAGACCAATTATTCGAGGTATCAAGAACAACAATTGGACCACAATTGCAAATTTAGGATTTTTAAAAGCTCTGAATCGTCTGGTCTATAGTAAAGTTTTTTCATCAAATCGAATTTTCTTTGAAATGTATGGAAATATTCAATCAATTCAAATGCGCGTTGTCACACTATTTATTGGTCCTGAGACCTATAAATAAAGTTATCAAGAACCACAATCGTAGCACAATTGCAGATTTTGGATTTTTAAAAGTTCTGAATCGGCTGGTCTATAGTAAAGTGATTTTCATCAAATCGAATTTTCTTTGAAATGTATGGAAATAATCAAGCAATCTAAATGCGCGTTGGCACACTAATTACATGTCCTGAGACCTATCATTAGAGGTATAATGAACCATAATCAGAGCACAATTTCAGATTTTGGATTTTTAAAAGCTCTGAATCGGCAGATCTATAGTAAAGTGATTTTCATCAAATCATATTTTCATGAAAAAGATTTTCATCATGAAATATATGGAAATAATCAAGCAATTCAAATGCGTGTTGGCAAACTAACGATAGGTCCTTAGACCTATCACTACAGGTATCAAGGACCACAATCGGAGCCCAATTGCAGATTTTGGATTTTCAATGGCTCTGAATCGGCTGATTTGTAGTAAGGTGATTTTAATCAAAACGAATTTTCTTTGAAATGTATGGAAATAATCATTCAATCTAAATGCGTGTTAGCACACAAATTATAGGTCCTGAGGCCTATCATTAGAGGTATTAGGAACCACAATCAGAGCACAATTGCAGATTTTGGATTTTTAAAAGCTCTAAATCGGCTGATTTATAGTAAGGTGATTTTCATCAAATCGAATTTTCTTTGAAATGTATAAAAATAATCAAGCAATATAAATGCGCGTTGGCACACTATTTATGTAACCTGAGACCTATCATTAGAGGTATAAAAAACCACAATCGGAGCACAATTGCAGATTTTGCATTTTGAATTTCTCTGAATCGGCCGAGTAAGGTGATTTTCATCAAATCGAATTTTCTTTGAATGGAAATAATGAAGCAAACTAAATGCGCGTTGGCACACTAATTATATGCCTGAGACCTATCATTAGAGGTATCAAGAACTACAATCGGAGCACAATTGCAGATTTTGGATTTTTTAAAGCTCTGAATCGGCTGATCTATAGTTAGGTGATTTTCATCAAATCGAATTTTTTATGAAATGTATAGAAATAATCAATCAATTCAAATTTGCGTTGTCACACTATTTATTGGTCCTGAGACCTATAATTAGAGGTATCAAGAACTACAATCGGAGCACGTTTGCAGATTTTGGATTTTTAAAAGCTCTGAATCGGCTGGTCTATAGTAAAGTGATTTGTATCAAATCGAATTTTTAAAAAAATTTATGGAAATAATCAAGCAAACTAAATGCGCGTTATCATACAATTTATTGGTCCTGAGACCTATCATTAGAGGTATCAAGAACCACAATCGGAGCACAATTTCAGATTTTGGAATTTTAAAAGCTTTGAATCACCTGATTTATAGTAAGGTGATTTTCATCAAATCGAATTTTCTTTGAAATTTATAGAAATAATCAAGCAACCTAAATGAGCGTTGGTACACTAATTAAGGATCATTAGAGGTATTAAGTACCACAATCGCAGGACAATTGAAGATTTTGGATTTTTAAAAGCTCTGAATCGGCTTGTCTATAAGTTGATTTTCATAAAATCGAATTTTTAATGAAATCTATGGAAATAATCAATAATTTCAAAAGCGTGTTGGCACACTAATTAAAGGACCTGAGACCTTTTATTTAAGGTATTAAGAACCACAATCGGAGCACACTTGCAGATTTCGGCATTTTAATGGCTCTGAATCGGCTGATTTATAGTAAGGTGATTTTCATCAAATCGAATTTTCTTTGAAATGTATGGAAAAAATCAAGCAATCTAAATGCGCGTTAGCACACTAATTAATGGTCCTAAGACCTATCATTAAAGGTATCAAGAACCACAATCAGAGCATAATTGCAGATTTTGTATTTTTAAAAGCTCTGAATCGGCAGATCTATAGTAAGGTGATTTTCATCAAATCGAATTTTCTATGAAATATATGGAAATAATCAAGCAATTCAAATGCGTGTTGGCACACTAACGATAGGCCCTTAGACCTATCACTAGAGGTATCAAGGACCACAATCGGAGCACAATTGCAGATTTTGGATTTTTAATGGCTCTGAATCGGCTGATTTATAGTAAGGTGATTTTCATCAAAACGAATTTTCTTTGAAATGTATGGAAATAATCATTCAATCTAAATGCTCGTTAGCACACTAATTATAGGTCCTAAGACCTAATATTAGAGGTATTAGGAACCACAATCAGAGCACAATTGCAGATTTTGGATTTTTAAAAGCTCTAAATCGGCTGATTTATAGTAAGGTGATTTTCATCAAATCGAATTTTCTTTGAAATGTATAAAAATAATCAAGCAATATAAATGCGAGTTGGCACACTATTTATGTAACCTGAGACCTATCATTAGAGGTATAAAAAACCACAATCGGAGCACAATTGCAGATTTTGCATTTTGAATTTCTCTGAATCGGCCGAGTAAGGTGATTTTCATCAAATCGAATTTTCTTTGAATGGAAATAATGAAGCAAATTAAATGCGCGTTGGCACACTAATTATATGTCCTGAGACCTATCATTAGAGGTATCAAGTACCACAATCGGAGCACAATTGCAGATTTCGATTTTTTAAAGCTCTGAATCGGCTGATCTATAGTTAGGTGATTTTCATCAAATCGAATTTTTTATGAAATGTATAGAAATAATCAAGCAACCTAAATGTGCGTTGGTACACATATTATAGGTCTTTAGACCTATCATTAGAGGTATTAGGAACCACAATCGTACCACAATTGCAGATTTTGGATTTTTAAAAGCTCTGAATCCGCAGATCTATTGTAAGGTGATTTTCATCAAATCGAATTTTCTATGAAATATATGGAAATAATCAATCAATCCAAATGTGCGTCGTCACACTATTTATTGGTCCTGAGACCTATAATTAGAGGTATTAAGAACCTCAGTCGTAGCACAATTGCAGATTTTGTATCTTTAAAAGCTCTGAATTGGCAGATCTATAGTAAGGTGATTTTCATCAAATCATATTTTCTATGAAATATATGGAAATAATCAAGCAATTCAAATGCGTGTTGGCACACTAACGATAGGTCCTTAGACCTATCACTAGAGGTATCAAGGACCACAATCGGAGCACAATTGCAGATTTTGGATTTTTAATGGCTCTGAATCTGCTGATTTATAGTAAGGTGATTTTCATCAAATCGAATTTTCTTTGAAAGTTATAAAAATAATCAAGCAATATAAATGCGCGTTGGCACACTATTTATGTAACCTGAGACCTAACATTAGAGGTATAAAAAACCACAGTCGGAGCACAATTGCAGATTTTGCATTTCTAATTTCTCTGAATCGGCCGAGTAAGGTGATTTTCATCAAATCGAGTTTTCTTTGAATGGAAATAATCAAGCAAACTAAATGCGCGTTGGCACACTAATTATATGTCCTGAGACCTATCGTTAGAGGTATCAAGAACCACAATCGGAGCACAATTGCAGATTTTGGATTTTTTAAAGCTCTGAATCGGCAGATCTATAATAAATTGATTTTCATGAAATCGAATTTTCTATGAAATGTATGGAAATAATCAATCAATTCAAATTTGCGTTGTCACACTATTTATTGGTCCTGAGACCTATAATTAGAGGTATCAAGAACTACAATCGGAGCATAATTGCAGATTTTTGTTTTTTAAAAGCTCTAAATCGGCTGGTCTATATTAAGGTGATTTTCATCAAATCGAATTTTCTTTGAAATGTATGGAAATAATCAAGCAAACTTAATGCGCGTTGGCACACTAATTATATGTCCGGAGACCTATCATTAGAAGTATCAAGAATCTTAATCAGAGCACAATTGCAGATTTTGGATTTTTAAAAGCTCTAAATCGGCTGGTCTATAGTAAGGTGATTTTCATCAAATCGAATTTTTTTAAAAATGTATGGAAATAATCAAGCAAATTAAATGCGCGTTGGCACACTATTTGTCCTGAGACCTATCATTAGAGGTATCAAGAACCACAATCGGAGAACAATTACAGATTTTGGAATTTTAAAAGCTCTGAATCACCTGATTTATAGTAAGGTGATTTTCATCAAATCGAATTTTCTTTGAAATGTATAGAAATAATCAAGCAATCTAAATGCGCGTTGGCACACTAATTAAGGATCCCTAGATCTATCATTAGAGGTATTAAGTACCACAATCGCAGGACAATTGAAGATTTTGGATTTTTAAAAGCTCTGAATCGGCTTGTCTATAAGTTGATTTTCATCAAATCGAGTTTTTAATGAAATCTATGGAAATAATCAATAATTTCTAAAGCGTGTTGGCACACTAATTAAAGGTCCTGAGACCTATTATTTAAGGTATTAAGAACCACAATCGGAGCACACTTGCAGATTTCGGCATTTTAATGGCTCTGAATCGGCTGATTTATAGTAAGGTGATTTTCATCAAATCGAATTTTATTTGAAATGTATGGAAATAATCAAGCAATCTAAATGCGCGTTAGCACACTAATTAATGGTCCTAAGACCTATCATTAAAGGTATCAAGAACCACAATCGGAGCATAATTGCAGATTTTGTATTTTTAAAAGCTCTGAATCAGCTGGTCTATAGTAAGGTGATTACATCTGGTGCACCAATCATCCGGTGCATTTTGGTAGAAAGAAAGGGTGGAGACTGAGACCGAGAAGAAGGAGGCGGCTCAGAAAGATATCACAAAATACCGCGGTGGTCATCAAACCGGTCGGCGGGAAAACGTACGCTGAGTGCCGTCCAACGAAACGTGTGTCCAGATGACTCTAAACTCGTAAATAGGGCCATAAGACAGACCAACGATGAAAGAGGCTCCTCGAGCTAGACCGCGGTGTAAATCTCGATAAGCTGAAGGACACTGTACAAGCGGCGGTAGGAAAGGATGAAGTGGAACACGGCCTGATACCTCGTCTAAAAATTGATGTCCTCGACTTGGATAGCCTTACCACCGAACAAGAGGTGATGACGGCATTTAAGCGCGATTATTGTGATGTGGCTACAGGTGCCGTCAAGGTATCGCTATTCAAATGTTATAAGCGTGAGCAAAGGAAAGCGGTCATTGAAGTAGATTATCTAGCCGCTGAAAAACTGCTTGTTCGAAGGCGTATTAAGATTGGATGGTTCTTTGGACGCATTAGGATGAGAGCCGAGGTACAGGAATGCTACAATTGCCAAGGGTATGGACATATCAGGAATACCTGCGCAGTTCCTGACCGCAGCAATAAGTGTTGGAAGTGTGGCGAATGTTGGCATAAGGCCGCTGTGTGCGAATCGCAACAAAAATATCATACATTCACTAGAAAACCTGGTGGTAACAACCATATACAAGGATCAGGCAATTGTGAGACCTTTCAAAGTTCCAGCGGCGAGTGAAGGGAGGTAATAATTCCACATAAAGGTCCTTTAAGGAAACTTGAACGGATGTAGAGCTGCGCAAGACCTATTGACGCAGCTTGTCTGTGAGGCAGAATTCCAGTTAGCAGTCGTTTGGGAGCAATACCAGAACAGAGTCCGCACAAACTTGTTCTCAGATCCCTCGGGAACTGCAACAATATGGGTGGTCGGTAACCATAAAGTACGTATCGATGCCCATGGCTCTGGAAATGGCTACGTCTGGAAAAGAAGTCGAAATGTTGCGTTCTTTAGTGTGTATCTTTAACCGAACGATACGATCTCGGAGTTACAATCCAAATTGAATGAACTGGAGGACTCTGCTTGTGATGTATTAGGAGAATTGGTGCTAGCCGGAGATTTCAATGCCCGTGCATTAGAATGGGGCATGCCACACCACGATACCAGGGGAGACATATACTGGAGATGGTCTGAAGGCTGGATCTATGCGTGTTAAACGAGGGCACTACGCAAACATACCGAAAGCAAGGTTTCGGCAACTCCATAATGGACATAAATTGGTATCCGCACGACTAGCATTATGAGCGAAAGACTGAAGAGTGATGAATGATTACACGGCTAGCGATTATAATTACATCAGCTTCAAATTGCACGACGATAATCGAGAAGTACAGCGAGCGATGTATCGAAATCCATTGAGCTGGAACACTACCAAATTGGACGGCGAAAAGCTCGTTGCGTCTGTTGAGGTTAGCCTTGCGAGCAATCCACTGGTTTTGTAAGATATTACAAATAGAGTCGAGATTGAGGCGGCCGTTGACAGCATTACACGGCTAGTTTAACAAGCTTGCGATTCTTCTATGCCACAAAAAAACAGTGGAACGGCAGGAAGCAGGCTTACTGGTGGACAAACGAGATCGCAGAGTTGAGAAGGATAGCTCTGCAGCTTAGAAGAAGGGCGCAACGAGCACAAGGTAGAGAAGAAGCAATTGTCAAGTCAGCTCAGAACAAAGCGGTAAAGAAATAGCTCGGCATGGCTATCCGTGTGAGCAAAGCGCAATGCTGGAGAAACATGTGCAAAGAGGTGGATAGCGATCCATGGTGCAGACGATATAAGCTTGCTACTCGAAAGCTGCGTCTATTGAGTACGCACGTCGCGTTGGATGCAGAAACAATGTCAAATATTATTGATGCCCTCTTCCCAACACACTCGCTGAGAGTAGAAAACGATAGTGAGAATGAAGTCAGTGAAATTCCCACATTTACCGAGAGGGGGTTGGTATATGCGGTGACCAGCCTGAAAAATAATAAGGCGCCTGGGCATGACGGCATTACAACGGAGGTGTTGAAAGTGGTTGCTGGTAGATAGCCGCAATTACTATTCAAATTGTGCAATGGATGTTTAACAGCAGAAGAATTTCCTTCACGGTGGAAGATGGCCCGTCTGGTGTTGATAAACATAGGAAAAGGTAGTGATCTCGACTCTCGTCATCATACAGACCTCTCTGTATGCTGGACACAATAAGGAAGTTGTTGGAAAAGCTATTAAAGTTAAGGCTAGAAGATGCCATATCGGTTACCGACTTGTCTCCGAGGCAATATGATTTTCGGAAGGGACGATCAACTATAAACCCAATAGAGGAAGTAATTAACGCAGATGAAAGAACCGAAAGTGCTTGTCTCGCAGCGAGGCCTTTGGTGCTTCTAGCGACATTGGATGTGCGCAATGCTTTCAACTCGGCGAGATGGGAATGTATGATCGAATAGCTACAACGATCTTTCGCTATACCGAATTATCTTTTGCTAATGATTCGGGACTATTTAAGGCATCGAAGATTTGCATATGAGAAGTCTGACGAAGAAGTGTAGTTTTGGCTCAGTACAGGTTAAATCAAGTGATGAGGAGGGTAAACGATTGGATGAATAAGCACGGGCTACAGTTCGCCATCTCAAAAACGGAGATCGTCATGCTCACTAGGCGGATAATTCCAACCATAATCCCTATGAAGGTTGGGACAGAAGAGGTAATGTCGAGGGGAATGACGGAATATCTGGGGATTACTTTAGATAAACGTCTATCTTACTGGAAGTATATCCGAAGAACTTGTGACCTAACATCAAAAGTAACTGTATCGCTTAGCAGATTGATGGCAAACATAGGGAGGCCCCGCCTTAGCAAGCGAAGACTTATAATGTCAACGGTACAGTCAATCCTGTTGTATGGAGCTGAGATTTAGGCCGCGATAGAGGTCGAAAAATACCGTACGAGGATGATATCGATTTAAAGACGCGGTGCACTAAACCCGATAGATTTGCTGGCGCTGGAGCGCCGGGAGATCTATCGGTTGAGCGCTGAATTTGGAAGAAACGGTTCTACGGTGAGGGCCCGCAGCATTACGCTTGTGGAATGGCAGGTTCGATGGGATAGGTTGAATAGTCGGCGATGGACGGCCCGATTGATTCGGAACCTTGGTTCCTGGATTCATAGTGGCCACATAGGGTTCGATTTCTTCACATGCCAGTTTTTTACTGGGCATGGCTGTTTTCTGGCCTATTTGTTTAAGATGGGAAAACTTATGTCACCTCAATGTCGATACTGCCCAGAAGAGTGTGATGACGTTTGTCATACATTCTTTCGGTGCGGTAAGTTCATTGAAGAAAGAAGACGGCTCGCTTTAGTATTGGACGGGGTCACAACTGACACCGTTGTTGTAGCGATTCTGCGGTCTGATGTAGCGTGGCGAGCTTTCGCAGACTACGTTGGGTCAGTACTGCGGCAGAAGCGAAGCGATGGTTGTCTGGCGGACCCCTAACCAAGTAAGGTGTAGAATGTAAATAAGGGCCCCAAAATGGGTAGCAGCGCGGATTAGACCAAAGTAATGCAAAAGCATTTCCAGTCTGGGCTCTCCGTGGCATGTAGGAGACTTTTTGGTGAGTACAAACCTCACACTGTCACGTGAGCAGTGTTGTGCAATTACGCGTAAAAAATAATTTTTTACATACATTACGTAAAAAATTGTAAAATACGGTAAAAATTGTAATTAATGTAAAAAATATTAAAAGTGATGCCATCTAAAAGAATTAAGAAATACTAGTACCACTCACATACTCAAACCTCTCTAAAAATTTTCAATCGATTTTAACGAAAATTATAATCAAAATAAAATAACATTGCAAAATTTATAATTTCTTTAATAGAAATAGCTATGCACATAAAATCATTGATTAATGATTTGATTAGTTAATTATGCTTTACCAGATAATAATTTTTGTAGTAGGTAGGTATATATTTATTTATCGCAATTTATCGCAATGCCATCTGTGGTTAGTTTTAGCAAATAAATCAAAAAATATTTTTAAGAGTGCACTTGCTGTTTACTAAACCCGCCGCAATTTCTGTGAATATTGACAGAAATTCGCCCGCTTCTGCTCAAAAGTATTTCGGATAATAAAAATTATTTCACAGAAATACGGGCATTATATTATGTTGGCCGCATGACATAACGATCTTTTGCAATTGTACGATTGCAATTGATTCGTGCATTTTTGCTTGATATAACCGGATACATGATTTTTTAGAATCATTAAACTGCATAAAATACATAATCATTATTACTGACACCCTGACAGTGACAGTAAATAAGTTAAAACGATGTAGCAGTGATAATATGGATGGAAGTGATTGTGATTGGAATTGGAATTACCTATTGTACATGAATAAAAATATTGTGCCGAAAGAGAATTTAAATCATCATACTTCCAAAAAGAATCCACAAAGAGCGTGTGCCGAATTTCAATATTATAACGTATCCCGTTCCTATTATACGGCTGGCTTTATATTCTCGTAGTGTTTAGTATGAGAAAATAAACGTTTCTTCTACAACTTCCCGTGTTTCTTAACCGATTGAAGTGAAATTTAGTATGCAAGTTTATATTGGCCCACAAATAGAGTGTACTGAATTTCAATATTATAACGTATCCCGTTCCGATTATACGGCTGGCTATATATTCCCGTAGTGTTTAGTATGAGAAAATAAACGTTTCTTCTACCACTTCCCGTGTTTCTTAACCGATTGAAGTGAAATTTAGTATGCAAGTTTACATTTATCCACAAATAGCATGTACGGAATTTCAACATTATAATGTATCCCGTTCCGAATATACGGCTGGCTATATATTCCCGTAGTGTTTAGTATGAGAAAATTAACGTTTCTTCTACAACTTCCCGTGTTTCTAAACCGATTGAAGTGAAATTTAGAATGCAAGTTTATATTGGCCCACAAATAGCGTGTACTGAATTCCAATATAATAACATCCTGTTGTAGAAGAAAAGTTGTAGAATAACGTTTATTTTCTTATACTAAACACTACGGGAATATATAGCCAGCCGTATAATCGGAACGGGATACGTTATATCATTGAAATTCGGTACACGCTATTTGTGGGCCAGTATAAACTTGCATACTATGTTTCACTTCAATCGGTTAGAAACACGGGAAGTTGTATAAGAAACGTTTATTTTCTCATACTAAACACTACGGGAATATATAGACAGCCGTATAATCGGAACGGGATACGTTATAATATTGAAATTCAGTACACGCTATTTGTGGGCCAATATAAACAAGCAGACTAAATTTCACCTCAATCGGTTTAGAAACACGGGAAGTTGTAGAAGAAACGTTTATTTTCTCATACTAAACACTACGGAAATATATATACAGCCGTATAATCGGAACGGGATACGTTATAATATTGAAATTCGGTACACGCTATTTGTGGGGCAATATAAACTTGCATACTAAATTTCACTTCAATCGGTTTAGAAACACGGGAAGTTGTAGAAGAAACGTTTATTTTCTCATACTAAACACTACGGGAATATATAGACAGCCGTATATTCGGAACGGGATACGTTATAATATTGAAATTCGGTTCACGCTATTTGTGGGCCAATATAAACTTGCATACTAAATTTCACTTCAATCGGGTTAGAAACACGGGAAGTTGTAGAAGCAACGTTTATTTTCTCATACTAAACACTACGGAAATATATAGACAGCCATATAATCGGAACGGGATACGTTATAATATTGAAATTTGGTACACGCTATTTGTGACCGAATTAATTTGTACGATTGCTTTCAAAGAACCGTACCAAAAACCAACTGGTTACCACAGTTATGATTGCTTTTCGCTGCCCCTGCCATGATATTATTGTAACAAAGTTGAGCCTTGATAAAGAATGATGCGTGATCCAATTAAATTACTTATCGTTTTCGAGAACGTAGCTGTTAGAATACCAATTGCAAAATGGTGGCCATATACATATTTATAGGCATTAGGAATTGGTTACTTCTGACAAGCTCGCTTGGACTTGGAGTAGTTGCCGTAATTAATACCAACTGTGAATGCTATAGATTAGATAGTTTTAATATTTTACAAAATAATTTTTTTTGACAATCTAACATAATTGCGGTGGTGAAAGTTAAAAGTAAAACATACACAGTCAAATTTTTTAAATCAAATAGTATGGTACCTACGTATGAGATGGCGCAGAATAAATTATAATTATTTGAACCATGTATGTAAATAGAGAAAATATTTTTTTAATAAAATTTTCGAATAGATACAAGTTTAATACATAAAAAAACAGAATAAATTATTCCGTTTTTTGTTAAATAAAATGCGTTTGGTCAGCATATTTTAAACATTTTATTTAAAACACATAGTACAATCTACATTCAAATTAATTTCAATAGATAGAGCTGTGAAATGGCTGTAATATCGACATAACATTTTTTAATTCTGCTCTTTTCATTTAAATGTCACATTTCGCACAGATGTCGCTAATTGTTTACAATTTTTTACTTTGTAACGTAAAAAATTTCAGGTAAAAAATACAATTATTTACACGTAAATAATAGTGTAAATTACGCAATGTAATTTACGTGCACAACACTGCACGTGAGGTCCCTCACACTGTCAAGTGAGATCCATCGTCACTTGGCGTTGACTTTTTGAAAGTTTTAACTCCTACAATAAAAAATAAAAAATAAATGTTTTACGTTTTATTTTCTCTTGAATATTTATAAGTAGCAGACGATCTACAATAAATATTTTGAGTCAGCATCACACCGGTTTCATTAAAAATTCGTTGTAAAATGGTTATTAAAAAGAAATGCTAAAATCTGAAACCGAACTACTACCGCATTCTAATGGTGTTACATAAAATATTAAAATCTTTTTTTGTTTCTAGCATTTATAAACGTAAAAGCTCATAATCCTAAGTACAATGTTCTACAACAAAATTAATATTACGGCTAACAGCAAATAAGGTAAAAGAAATTAAGATGAACAAGTATTTCAAATTTTTATAAATTTGACAACAACAACATCCCATTGAGGATTTTGACAACAACAAAATATCAAACCGGTTTCATTGAAAATTTGATAGTGGTTGTTAAAAAGAAATGCTTGAATCTGAAACCACATTACTAAAGGTGTTACATAAAATATTTTATTCTTAGTTTGTTTGTAGCTTTTGGTAGACTTAAAAGCTCATAAAGCTAAGTACAATGTTCTATATCGAAAATTATGTTATTGTTAACACCAAATAAGGGAAAATAATAAAGTTCCACTTACGGAGGTTTGCAAGTATTTTAAATATCAATAAATTTGATAACATCAAGGTCCTATTAAGAATTTGGCAACAACAAAATAGAACACCGGTGTCATTCAAAATTGATGTAAAGTGGTGTTTGGCAAAAATTAATGAAACCCACACACACAGCTTTGAAAAACTTTATTAAAAATAATTTTTGTTGATGTATAGCTATCTGAAATAAGTAAACCATTTTATTGTATACTGCATTATATTTACAATATAATTTAATATTACGTAAACTCACTGTAGTAACCTAAAAATATGTAAATATTAATTAGTAAGTTTATTATTATATATTATTATACTTAGCTTTCTGAATTTAAATCATTATAACTTTAAAAACTGTACAGATTAGCCGTAAACATTGTAAACACAAATTGTAAACATCAATCAAATGTCAATCTTGCTCTCAATTTGTAATAGATTATATAGTCAATTAAGAAGAGTGCGATCGATGCGAAATTAGTACTAATGCCATAATTGCGCAAATTTGGAATATTACCATCAATTAACTTTTCTTAAATTTAAGCAAAAAAGGTGACTAAAGTTTGACGAAAGCTAACATCACTCTCTTTTTATTTTGGCGTTTGATCGAGGAACATCTCATTAAAATCAATTAAAATCAATTATTTTGTTGAAATTAAAAAGAAAACAAAATTGTTTGGTATCATCTTGGATTGCGAATTTTATTTTCATCTCCTGCATTATTCAGCCGCTGATTGGAACAGTTTACAAGGGATAAATTTTACTTAAGCGAATTCAGCGTCATTCATCATCGACAATTCGCTACATTCATATACATTTTTTGGTGCCGAAACCCGGGAACACTCCCACTAAAATCAGATAAGTAAAATTTCTCTTATTTATACATATATGTAAACTTTCAATAAATTTAAAATCGTAAAAAATTTTTTCTATCGTGCGAGAAATTACCGCGTGGATATTTAAGTGAAAATAAAGAGTTTTGTCCAACTATCGAACGATATACAATTAAAACACATGACCTATAGACTAGAACGGTTGCGTGATCGGGCTCACAATCAAATGCTCCTAATTTTGCGGTTTGCTGAAGCAATAACAGAAAATACCAGTGTTGAAGATATAACTAGCCGACTACAAGTCTTAGAAGATCGATACCACACGTTCAACGAACTCGAGCTACAGTTATTCGAAAGCCCAACCTATAAGCCTATAACCGAAGTTGTGGACGAAATTTACTACAAGTCGCGTGCTTTATTAATGAAAGCTAGTAGTAAACACGTCCAACATGGGATAAATACGACACATGATTTAAATACTACGCTAGAACAATTCATCGGTCAACATAAAACGATCTATGAAGGTGTGAATATGTCTCAACAAGTGCGGCTCCCTAAAATTAATATTGAGCAGTTTTCGGGTAACTACAAAAACAGGGCATCTTTTCATGACCTATTTAGGAAAACAGTACACGAAAACCAAAATATCAGTGACGTCCACAAATTGCAGATGCTGAAAGGTTTACTGTCAGGTGAAGCGGCATCTCTTATACGACATATCTCCATCACAGAAAACAATTATGTAGAGGCATGGGACAAACTATGTAACAGGTACAACAAAATGAATCCAATTGTCACTTCGTTGATTCAGACATTTTTTGTGCAAAAGCCATGCGTACAAGCCAACGGAAAGGATTTGCGTCACCTCACTGAGACGTCAGACGAAATAATACGTGGACTCCGTGCACTAGGACCAAACGCTGAAACACGCGATCAGTGGATTATTCAAGTTCTATTAAATAAACTAGACGACGAAATAAAACAAATGTGGGCAATCGAATCCGTTGGCCAAGATTTTCCAACATTCGAAGCTTTGCTAGAATTTTTAAATAAAAGATGCGACGCGCTTGAAATTTATGGTGTAACAGCAAAACATTTTACATCGAAACATACGTCAAAATCATTCGTCACTTCTTGTTCTAATGATACATTTCAGTGCATAGTCTGTAAGCAATAGCACCTGCTACTTCGTTGTCCTGTATTTAAAAATCAAAATCTAGATGCTAGGTTAAAAATTGCAAACGAACAGAATTTATGTCGGAACTGTTTAAAAAAGGTTCATTTAAGCGAAAATTGTTTCTCCAAATCGTCCTGTCTTACCTGTAATCAGTGCCTCCATACATTGCTCCATCCAGCACAATCTGAAATACAGCCAGTTTCCAAACAAATTTCCGCCAATCATCATGTTTCTCTAAATAAAGCCTCAATTTCCACCTCAGATTCAAAATCCACGTTTGAAGCAACACCAAATGTTACCGTTACCAATACACAAGTTTTGCACACACTCTACAGCTCACCTACCACGGTACTTCCACCTGCCATTGTATACGCAAAATCACATACCGGTGAACTCCAGCCAATTCGAGCACTGCTGGACTCAGGCTCTCAATCCACATTTGTGACCGAATCCACTGCACAACGCCTAGGCCTACAGCGAAGTCAAGCTTTCATATCTATTTACGGACTAGCATCTACATCAGCTGGATAAACAAGAGGAAAAATCGATATGAACATTTATTCACGAATAGACCATAACTACAATTTAAATAGCACGGCTCATATCATCGGCAACATAGCCAAATTATTACCAACGAAACCAATCGCTTTTCGAAAGGAAATTGCAGGAGTCCACCTCGCTGATCCGAAATTTTTTAAACCAAACAAAATTGACTTGCTACTCGGAGCAGACGTATTTTTTGAACTCCTTACCCCCGAAAAACGCTCAATTGATGGTTTTCCAATATTACAGGCATCGAAGTTGGGCTGGTTAATCGCAGCGACATTTAGCAATCAATCGTGAAACAATGTCAATCTACACGCCACGACTGATTCAATCATGCAAACGACCAACGATGACCTTCAGCAACTGCTGAAGAAATTTTAGGAAGTTGAAGAAGTCGGGTCGCAGATCAACCCAACTAAACCAATAAATTCATGCGAAGAGTACTACGAACAGACAACAACACGAAATGCTTATAGCCGATTTATTGTGAAGCTGCCATTAAAGAACCCAAGATTATCCTTAGGTCAGTATTTTGAAGCAGCACATCAGCGATTGCGAGCCATGGAGAGGAAGTTTGCGAAAGTACCAGAATTTTATGATGCTTATCAATCCTTCATAAACGAATACATTGATCTTGGACATATGACGTATATGCCATAGAATGAGGTTCCGAAGAAGAGTGACGCGAAGTATTTTCTACCACATCACGCAGCTTGATTGTGTTATCGTTTATTGATGTTTGGTTTCACATTAATGCCATTAGATGCCTTTCTTTTTGTTGACATTTTCGAATTGGGTTGGCCTCGCGCTGGGTAAGAATTCCAAACATGTCTCCGGAGATAATGCCTGTTGTGTTTCCTAAACCGCGCTTAACTCGTCGACGTTCCTTATTGGTTGTTAATAGCAAACCATTGTCTGCAATCAAGTTGTTGAGCTGCCATTGAAGTTGCTGCAGGATTACGTTGCAGTAAAACCAGACAATCCTTTACAAGTTGTTAGTTGTTCGTCTTTGAGGATTACTAGTTCTCCCAATTGGATGTTAGGTTGCTTTTGCAACCATTTTGGCCTCCGTTGTAGTTGTGAGAGGTATTCCATATGCCATTTTTTTCCAAAATCCTTGACTGAGCTTGGTGAGTAAATTCCATCTTGTAACAATTTAGATACCCTCCATATCAGGTTTTGGCATTGCTATGATGGCCCTGCCTATCAGGGAATGTGCCGGACTTAAAAACCCGTCATCATCTGAGTCGTTTGAGAGTGGAGCTAGTGGCCTAGATTTCAAGCATGCCTCTATTTGAGCTATAAGTGTTGAAAACTCCTCAAAAGTTAATGTATGGGTCCAATTACCTTGCGGATGTGTTTTGTTGACTTGACTTCGGCTTCCCATATTTCTCCAAAGTGAGGAATTCCCGAGGGTACAAAGTGCCACTCAGTTCCCACCTGAGCTATTTTACCCTTAATTTCTGTTTCCTGTTGCTTTGCCTGCCTTTGCAGTTGTTTGTCTGCTCCAACATAATTTGTACCACAGTCACTGAATATCTTCAGACAAATTCCTCCTCTTGCTTTGAATCGTTGGTATGCGGCCAAAAAAGCGTCTGTTGATAAGTCACTTATAAGTTCTAAATGAATTGCCTTCGTGGCTAGGCATATGAATTTGGCAATATATCCCTTTGTTGTTTTGTTACAGCGGCCTTTCCACAATTTTATATTAATCGGACCAGCATAGTCTACTCCGCTGTTAGTGAACGGTGGTGCTGGTATTATTCGTTTATTTGGTAACATGCCCATTAGTTGGTGTGATGCCAGTTTCCTCGCTCTCGTACAGACTATACATTCATATATAGTTTGACGAATCGTATTTTTTGGTATTCATTATCCAATACTACGTTCTCAGATGTGTTTAAGTTGCTTGATTGCCACCATGTAGTGTTTTTATATGGGCTTCTTTGAAAAGCAAACTTGACAATTTGTGACCTCTGGGCATTATTATTGGACGTTTTTCTTCAAATGGGAGATTATAATTTGTTATCCAGCTCCGACTCTGCGTAGGTCATTTCAAGATTTTACTATTCTTTGGTAGGTTTTGATTTGCTTTTAACTTCTTTAATTCCGTTTCAAAACCTTCCTGCTGTGCAACTCTGTTTGTAGCCCTTTGCGATGCATTCAGTTCCTCTGGTTTGAAATAGGAGTTGTTTTTAGTTTTTGATTTTGCATTTGATGGAAATCGTAGACAGTATGCAATGCTATGAACAAGCCGTTGTAACGATGAGAATCTATCGAATTTAATCACAGGCTTTTTCACTGTTGTTTTCACTGTTTATTGTTGATTTTTGTTATTGGATAGCTCAAATCCTTTAGCTATTTTGGCCCTTCCCACCAAATTTTGTGGGTTAATAATTGAGCTGGGTTTAAACCTCGAGATGCGCAGTCAGCATGATTCTCATTAGAGACCACGTGATGCCATTGGCTAGGATTACTGATGGCTTGTATCTCTGTTATTCTGTTTGTCACAAAAGTCTTATGGTATTGTGGGTTTCCTTTTATGCAACCCAAAACTGATGTGGAATCGCTCCAGCAAAATGTTGATATATTGCTGTTGATGTTCAACGTATGTTTGACATTTTTAAGCAATTTAGAAAGTAGCAATGCGGCGTTGAGCTCTAATCTTGGTAGGTACATTGTTTGGTTTAACGGTGCAACCTTCGTTTTGGCTGCGATTATTGTGATTTGGTTGTTTGTTTTACTGTATACTACTGCAGCATATGCTTGATTCGAGACGTTCCAGAATCCATGCAGTTCAATTTTGGCGTCATTGTTGTAATTTATCTAACGGTGAATTCCGATTTCCTCTAAACGTGGTAATTCCATTTTGTAGTTTAACCGTCTGTTTTCAAGATTTACGTGGAGTTTTTCGTCCCATCCTACTCCAGAAGCCCATAAATCTTGAAGTAGAATTTTTGCCTGGATCACCACTGGTGCTAACCATCCTAGCGGATCGAAAAGCCTTGATGCCTCTGATAAGATTGTTCGTGGATATTGTTGTTTTAGATGCTGGCAAAATATCTTACGAAGATGTCTGTTAAAGAGTTCCACAGGAGCCCAAGTTTTTTCACTGTATCACTAAATTCTATAGTGTGGAGTCCTGTTTCTTTCAGAATTTCTGGAAGCTCGTCTAATAACGCTTTTTTATTGCTAGACCATTTTCTGAGGTTGAAACCTCCACCGGACAGGAGATTTAATAGTTCAATTTTCGCAGCGATTGCTTCTGCGATTGTGTTAGCTCCAGATAGAAGATCATCCACATAGAAATCGTTTTGAACAATCTTTGAACCAATTGGATATCTTGACGCTTCATCAATGGCTAATTGTTGTAACGTCTTTGTATCCAAATAAGTTGCAGACGCTGTTCCGTATGTGATATTTTTTAATCTATAACTGCTCATTGGCTTATTTGTTTCAGATCGCCAGAGGATTCGTTGAAAATCTTGATCTTCACGGGCTATTCTGATCTGTCTGAACATTTTCTCAATGTCCGCTGCAATCACATAACGATGTTTTTCCATCTGATCAATATTGCCGTTAAGTTGTTTTGTAATGTTTGACCAACATGCATCATTTCATTTAGTGATGTTTCTGTTGTTGTTTTGCAGGAAGCGTCAAAAACTACCCTTAATCTCGTAGTTGTGCTATCTTCTTTGATGACAGAATGGTGTAGCATGTAGTAAACCCGAGAAGCATCTGTTTCCGTATCATCTTTAATTAGTTCCATGTGATTCAACTGGATGTACTCGTTCATGAAATTGTGATATTGATTATTAAAGTCTTCTTCCTTCTTGAATCTTTTTTCAATTTGAAGCAATCTAGCTGCTGTTTTACTTTTAAATTCTCCTAAACCGAGACCGTATCGTCCATTTGTTAATCGATTGTGAGTCTCTTCATAGTACTGCTCACATTCGATCTGTCCAGCAGTTAGGCTTCGATTAGGATGCAATCCTTCGTATTCCCAAAAGCATTTTAATTGCTTATCTATCTCTGCTAATGTGACGTGGCTATTTAATCGTGTGACCTTCATGCTGTTGTTTTGAGTTAGACGACCAGATATGAACCATGCACTTATAATGCGGATCCCTTTTTATGCCTTCTAACATGATTTCTCCATATATTTCGGAAAATATTAAAAGATTAACAGGTCATGGAGTGTCGAAAGTAGGGTCAGCTAGGATTACTTCTTTTTGTAATTCGCTGTCTAAACCCAATGTGTTCTTGTCTGGAAGTGGTTTGGTGATAGTTCCCAGAACTAAAGCATTAACTTCTATCATGAAAACCGATGGAAATCTGGGACTTATTTCTATCGCTATCTGTTGATTGGCTCGTCCTTTTGTTGCTGAAATTCCAGAAATATCAGTTAGAACTATTGTCCTTGGCAGGCCTAGTTATTGTGCTGCTTGCTCTGTGGTGAAAGTAGCCTGTGAGCTTGAATAGTAGAGTAGTAGAGTAAAACTACCGAACATATTCTGTACTTTTATTGGGGCTGTTGCTAAAAGTACCGGGCCACTATCCTTGTCGATTGTGGAGATGTTCCGCTTTGCAATACTGTTTTCTAGATTTTTTACATGTAGCAACGTATAATGGCTGCCTTTGCAGGTGAAACAACTCAGTTTGATGCTGCAACTTGTTGTCGAATGGTTTTGGCTGAGACAATTTCTGCACAAATTGTGCAGCATGACCATCTGATTTCTTTCAGAAATGCTTAAATCTTTGAAATGTTGGCATGATTCGGTCCTGTGGTTTTTCTGACCGCACACGTAAATATTACTTGGTTGTGTGGTAGTTACGAAAGCTCGTCTTAGCGGTTGTGGTTAAAATATCACTTGTTGGGTTGGTATTATCTTGTTGTTACCGATCGCTTCTAAAGATTGGAAACGCCTTTCTAGAAACTTCAAGAATTGGTTTGTTTCTTGGAATTCTCTTGGGTTCTCTAAACAGCTTTCGTATAGCCGTCGTGACTCGTTGTCCAAATTTTTCAACAAGCTGAAGATGATGAAAGGATTTCATGTTTCAATATTTATGCCTGTATTCCTTATGGCGTATAGGCACTCGGTTGTTGTGTCATGCAAGTGTTTGATCGCAGCAGCCGACTCCCTGTTGATCGTATGCTGATTCAATAAAGTGTTCAACAAATTAGATACGATTAATCTCCTGTTGTTGAAGCAGTTCTCTAATATTTCCCAAGCTGCATCGTAATTGTCTCCAGTAGGTTCCAAATGACTCAATAATTTTCCAGCTGACCATTCTACATGACTTTTAAGGTAGCTCATTTTATGTGTCGTGGTGAGCTGATTATTGCTGTGAACTAA
The DNA here is from genome assembly GCA_958295665.1 of Tipula vernalis. NCBI lineage: Eukaryota > Metazoa > Arthropoda > Insecta > Diptera > Tipulidae > Tipula > Tipula vernalis. The sequence goes on along the minus strand of OY282559.1, from coordinate 74,199,814 downwards.
ACGTTTGAATGTATCAGAGAAACCTACCCACTTCGTGTAGTCCCCGTAAAAATGTGGGATTTCTACTGGGTAGATGAATTTCTAATTGTTTTATCTTGCCTAATTCCTCTTCTTCCAATAATGTTGTTAATTGTATTACACTCTTTTCGTGTTCATTGTTTAAATTTTCGTAGTGTTGGTCTACGAAATATTTGGCATTTGCTTCCTGTTCTTCGGAAGTCTCCATGCATATTTGTTCATGAAGGTCGCTGATCTGCATCATCATCCTCTCCATGTTTTTTAATTTGATTTTTAAAGCTGGTCTGGATCTGTTGTTACTAGACAGTATGTTCTCAGCTAATCTAATCTCTCGATATAAACCCCGCATTCGGATGTCTTGCTGCTTCAACTGTTTCCTGAATTTTGGCAATTGGCTGAAAGCAACGTTTGACTCCACGGTCGAAGCCTTGGGTTGTTGGCTTTTAACTTCACTTGTTGATGTCTCTCTGTTGTGTTTTTGTTGAAGTTATATTGTTTATTTGTTCCTGCTGCATCTGATGTTGAAAGTGGTGTGGATGGCAAACTGGGTGTGTTAAGGCGTTGGCGAATATCCTCAATGGTTGTTTTGTACCTTTTCAACACCGTTTCTCTATGCTTGAAGTATTGTTGTGTTGACATCAATGGGTTTTGAAAATCTCTGATCTGTTGTCTTCATCAATAGGTATACTCGTTGTAAGACTTGTTCAACTCTGCGATTTTCCTCTCAAGATAGATTTTTGTTTTCCGCTGTGATCCATCTTTCTTGTAATTTGAGATGAGCTGCTGTATCTCTTCTGCTTTTTGTTCTTGATTTCTTAGCAGTTCTTCCATGTTTATGGTTGTTCTTGAGTTTGCCGGTTGTTGCTTGGCGTATTTCTTATAGGTGTCAGTTAGCTTTAATGGTTAGAAGGACCAATGTTTACTGTGTTATCCCTTGTATCGGATTTATGTAAATTTAATTAATTAAACGATTACCGTTGGTGGGGTCTTTTAATTAATGAGAACAAAATCAGTTAGTGTCAATTTAAATTCTGTTTTATTTTATTAAATGCTACTCTTTATATATAATTTTAAATTTTTTAATGTTAGCACAAAATGTAAAGTATCAATCAAATATTTATAGCATGCCATATTGTTACAAATTAAGTTAAGTGTCAGCACAATAGATACAAAATAAAAAACACCAAAACTTTATACTTTGGTGGAAATTTACTGTTGTAATGTTGACGAGTTAAAATGATGAGTCAACACTGCGCTATTAGTACGTGTCAAAGAAATAAAGTTTTGCAAATTTTAGAAATCTCACAATACAATACGGATGGTTATCTACATGTGGAAATTATAGAATTGGTAGAAGCGGGTCAAAATATTTATTCTGTTACCCAAACGTTCTACTGATATTATTATTATTATTTACTGGAGGGCCATGTGGGCGATAAGCCACCTCGCACCGCGACCTAAAAGATCTATTGTGCTGGACCCTACTTAATTTTCCGTCCAGTCAATATTCAGGCTCCTAATGAATCTGACAATACCGGTACAAGATAAATACTATCCGGGCTCATTGTTCTCCCTCCTAGATGTTGCAGTCTTTGCTGGAAAATGGCTGGGCAATGGCACAGAACATATTCCGCTGATTCCGCTTCCAGACCGCAGAAGTGGCATCCATCTGTCGTACTTAGGCCCATCTTCTTAAGGTGATACCTTAAGGGGACATGACCTGTGAGGAAGCCAGTAAGCAGCCTCAACTCAGGTTTCCTAAGTTCAATACACTCCTTAACCCTGAGAGACGAAGGTGATATAAATTTCTTCGCCTGCCGTAAACCTGGAATTCTGCGCCAGTAGGAGGACTTTTGAACATCCTCCCAGCATTTTACTGCTGCTCTAAGGTGTCCCTTAGTGACACCGCAGAAGGGTTCTGCTCCAAAAAATGGAGAGGTAGAACCCTCACGGGCGAGGCCATCAGCTGCCTCGTTTCCTTCGATTCCAGTATGACCTGGCACCCACATAAGTGTTACCTTATTTGAGCCTGCCAGATGTTTAATAACCTTCAGAAAATCCCATACCAGCCTTGACTCAACGGTACAAGACCTAGAGCTTTTAAGGCTGATTGGCTGTCTGATACAATATAAATCTTTGCATCGTTTAGGCCTTTTGCTATGCCTATCCTAGCGCAAAGTTCTATAGCATGCACTTCTGTTTGAAAAACGGTAGCATTGGTACCCAAGAACTTCGAGAGGGTAGTGCCACTCCCGTGTATTCCTTTCCCCGCCCCATCTTCCGTTTTTGATCCATCTGTAAACCATACCATGGACCCTAGCTCAAATGATGGTCCACCTGCCCTCCACACATCCCGGTCAGGAAACCTAACACAGAATGGTTTGTGGAAGTCCAGTTTAGCTGGCATACAGTCGGAAGGCATTCCTATGGTAGGGTCTGTCTGAAATTCCTTAAGGATTTCCATATGGCCCACCATATTGCCTGGCTTGATATTTCCTTCCGCCTGCATTTTCAGGGCCATACTTGCAGCGTCGTTTTTAATATGCAGGTGTAACGGTGTCAGTCCTAGAAGTGTCTCCACCCCCGCGGTTGGACATGACTTCATTGAGCCCGTAACACCGATGCAGGCTACACGCTGAACCTTATTCAATAAGGTTTGCGTTGTCTTCTGCTCAGTTTTAGGCCACCACACAACCGATGCGTAGGTGACCATAGGCCTAATGATTGTAAGAAATGACCAGTAGATCATTTTTGGTTGTAGTCCCCAAGTACGCCCATAGAGTCTTTGACAGGCCCAGAGAGCCTTGATGGCTCTATTTTGAACTTTCAACAAATGTTGGTTCCAGTTCAGTCTTTGATCTAGGATTACCCCTAGATATTTAACCTCGCTGGAAAAAGGAACAGTAGTACCGTTTAACGAGGGAGCTGTAAGCGCAAGCTTTGTCCTCCTAGTAAAAGGAACAATGACAGTTTTGCTTGGATTGACACTGAGTCCTTCCTGGTAACAACACTGCCATATTATATTGAGTGCATTTTGCATGCGATCAGAAATGGCCTCATCAAACTTGCCTCTGATTATGATAGCTACATCATCCGCATAGCCCTGGACATCAAACCCATGGCTACTAAGAAGGACCAGTAGTCTGTCAATAACCAATGACCACAATAGAGGAGATAATACGGCTCCTTGGGGACAGCCCTTTACGGCCTTGATGGTTACTGGTTCGCCAATTATTCTGGCAGTAATCTCACGATGTTCCAGCATGGAACGGATCCACCTAATTGTAGAAAGTGGAACCCTTTTTCTCATTGCTGCCCTCTCTATAGATCCATAGGAGGTATTATCAAACGTCCCCTCAATGTCCACAAAGGCACAAAGTGCAATTTCTTTATATGTCACTGCTTTTTCAATCCTCGTGACTAGCCCGCTAAGGGCCATAACCGTGGATTTACCAGTTTGATACGCAAACTGGTCCCGATGCAGCGGATTCTTCCCAAGGACCTCACTTCTTATTTGATAGTCCAGGATTTTTTCCATCGTCTTCAAAAGAAACGATGTGAGGCTAATTGGCCGATATGCCCTGGCCTGGGTGTCTGGACGACCCCCGCCCTTTTGTATAAAGACCACATTTACTTTCCTCCACAGTTTTGGAATATAGTTAAAAGCATAATTTGCCCGAAACATCTGGATCAAACTGGGGAGTATTTCCTCAATACCTTTTTGAAGTAAAGCTGGAAAGATACCATCCCTCCCAGCGGATTTGAAAGGTTTGAAAGACCCAATAGCCCATCGAACCTTGCTGGGTGTGAAAATTTTCCCAGAGAGACTCCAGATCCTACTGTGAGGCGAATAGGCCACCTCACTCGAAGGATCATATGAGTCCTCTTGGGCTCCTACCACTACTGAATCCGGAAAGTGGGTCTCTAACAGTACCTCTAAGGTTTCCTTCCGGTTTTCAGTGAACCCCCCATCTTGCTTCTGGAGAAGTCCTAAACCATTTGAATGATCCCTGGAAAGGACTTTCTGAAGACGAGCTGCAGAGGGCAATTCATTGATTCCCTTACAGAAATTCCTCCAGGTAGCCCTTTTGGATCTCCTTAGTTCGAGATTATATTCCGTCAAGGCCATCTTATACTCGCCCCATTCACCGGTGCGTTTAGCCTTGTTAAATAATCTTCTCGATTTTTTCCTCAGTTTACCCAGCGTCCCGTTCCACCAAGGGACCATCTTTGTGGACTCTCTTCGCTTAACTGGGCAGCTGTTCTCGTAAGCCAAGTGTGTAGAATTATGCAGCTGGTTTGAACAGATCTCCAAACCCTCTGGAGACTCTATGTTCCCCACAACCGAGGGCATTTCTAATTCGAGTGAGACTCTATAAGAGTCCCAGTCGGTCAGTTTTGGAATTCTGATTTCCTGCCGCTGCATGGTCTCAGCCGCCAAATCGAATCTGATGTGCAAGTGATCCGATAATGAGGCCTCTTCAGACACATGCCAGTTTTTGACCAAGTCGCTAAAATGCGGACTAGCAAGTGTCAGATCTTAGACCTCTTGCCTAATCGCATTTATAAAAGTAGGTTTCCTTCCCCTATTGACAATGTCTACATTATTTGAGATCAGAAATTCAAAAAGGTACTCACCCCTGTTATTGATGTCCGTGCTACCCCACACCGTGTGGTGCGCGTTTGCATCGCATCCTATCAGGTAGGCCAGCCCATTGCGTTTGCAATGAGCTATGAGCCGCCTAACTTCAAGTGGAGGTATTAACTCTGAGTCTCCAGGAAAGTAGGCGGAGGCCATTATAGCCTCCTGTTTGCCTCTTTCACCCAGAACCTCCACCATTACTGCAACCAAGTCCCTGGAGATGAACTCTGAAATGGGAATAAAATTAATTTGCGAACTGCCCAACACAGCCGCTCTTGGACTCTGAGTTCCGTTAGGATAAACTAACTTACCCACTTGATTTGGTGTACCTCTAATCTGGTTACCAATCACCCATTGCTCCTGGATTAGAGCCATGTTAATGATTTTGGCAGATAAACCTGCGACAAAGGACGTCCGAAGACGCCTTTGCATGATGCAGGTTTATCTGCAGGCAGGCGATGTGTGTCTTCACTTTACCGAAGGCCCCTTCTGAAGGCCCTGCTCAGCCTCCTTTTCAGCACCACCACCACCCGCATTCTTTCTTTGTCCGGCCGATGGCTGACCAGTGTCCTCCATCGCCGTTCTGCTGGCTCCCGCTGCCTGAGAGCCTCCAGGCCTAACCAGTGGCTTGCACGGGGGGAGTCCTTGTGAGACCTTCCCCCGCGGAATCCCTGACGCCTTCCTCTCCCTTTCCCGCCTTCTCCTCACCTGTCTCCTGGAGAGGGCGGTCACCCCGGTGGTCTTTGCTACAGGTGCCGCTACCGTAGCTTCTACAGGCTTCACCACTTGGGTCCCGCCAACAGAAGCCGACTTAGCTCCACTCTGACCACCCTTGGGATGCAATCGTACAGTCCCAAACTTATAGTTGACCTTAAAGCCAACTCGTTTGAGCTTCTCAACTGAAAAGTGGTCCATAGAGAACGTGAAAAAGGCCGAAGAGCCTTTCGCCTCTCTCCTGATCACTCTCCAGTTGATCGCCTGCATGCCCTCATTTTGGCTTTTTATAAAACTAAAAAGCTTCTCTGTGGGCAATTCAGCACTATTTGGGAAGGTGCCGAACACAATCCTGGCTCGAGGCAGGTTTCCGCCTCGGCCACGATCAGCTGCGCACCCTCCCATGGCTTGATATTACCTATGGCCTCCCTGAGCCACTGAACAGTGGCCCGGTCAGCACAGGTTAGTACCAGCCAACCAGGCCGAAGCTGACTGCCAAGGAACTTAGGTTTAAGCTCCTTGGCTTCCTGCTCTAGCATTTTATCTAGGATGCCCTCCTGGACAGCCTTTAGTTGCTCTCCAGTGAGGACAACCTCTGGAAAACCAGTGGGCAAGATCCCAACTATCTCTGACTCCGCAGCCTGCCTAAAGGTAAGTCCAGACCGGACCGCAGAACCCGAGACTGTCGGGACAGATTCCTCTCCCCTGGCCTTCTTTTGTGCCGGTGGAGTACCCTCATCCGAGCGGATCCTCTTTGACGGTGGGGCCTCTGCGGGAGCACAAGACTCCCTTTGTGGCCGCATCGCCAGAAGCCTTGTCTCGCTTCCGGGCGGTTTGCCCTCAGCAAGAAGCCTCTTGTACCGCTTCTTCGCGGCCCCACACATTTTCACGCGAGGAGCCGCGGAAGGTTTGTCAGTGCTGCTGACAGTTCCTTTCGGGTCCTCCCCGACGACTTTGCTCCCCCTGCTTTCACAGAGGCGATACCCCCACTTACGGGGTTCGAGTTCTCATCTCCTGAGGTGTCCATGTCGGAGTTGAGAACTAATTTCTCAATCCCCGAACGGAGCTCCCCATCCGATAGACCACTCATCGAGAGTCCCACAGCGGAAAGAGGACCGAGGCCCTCGAACACCACCGCGGAACTATCGCTGGTATATGACGCTTTAGGAGCGTCATCATCCTTATTATTTTTCAACTGTTTAGACATTTTATTTCCACGAGTTGCTGGGAAAAGAGAGTCGCCTGTGGGACACCCAGCTTTACCACAGGAAGGCTAAATAAAACTGGAGGGCGCCTGGTATCCAGAGTCCGCATACTTTGGACTGATTAACCTATCAGCCATTCATCCATCGGCATATGCTGTTCCACCTTAGATTACGGTTTTTTATCAAGGGTTTCTCCTTTAGCGTCGTACTTTAGCCTGTGCCAAATGGTCAGAAGTACCAAAGGGCCTCAGTTACCAGTGATTGCCACGAGGAGGCAGTACGTACACTTGCGAATTGTGACCAGGTTACCCCTTCCACAATTGTACCCATCACGCCAGCTGCCTAAAACATGACCAGAACAGCTCGCGTAATGTGCACCCTACCGAAAGGTTACGGAACTGATAGATTACTCTACTCAACTTTGATCCCCCCCCTCCAGTAGACGCCAAATCACCACGTTCTACTGATAAGATCCTCATCATTTTTTTTACTTTTAATTTGCTTTGGCGACCAGAAAATGAGAATACTTTTTAAGTTCAAGATTGATGTAAAATGGCGATATTCAGTTTGTTCCTTTTCCATAATTCTAGAGTTTAGTGCATCAATTTGGTCACATTTTTTAATAAAATCCTTCTTGCGCTTAATATAAACAGCAATTATCGAGTTATTAGTTCTGTTCATTATTTTTATAGTATTTATTAATATATTCTTCACACTCTATTTTGAGCACTAGCCCATTTATAATAGAGTGTACCAAAAATGCTCGATCGCTTAACAAACAAAAAAACAAAAAAAAAAAAAAAAACAATATTTTCACCCAGTAGCAGCGCCAATTCCCACCCTTGGGGGCGATGGCTTAGTCTGACATCACCTTTTCTGTTTTCGGTGTGATATTATATGGCTCAAACGAGCATTTACGTAAATTTAAATTTATTGAAAACAAGACAAAACAAGAACACTTCCACTGACATGAAAGTCAAGTCCGACAATTGTTTGACTTTTCTATGGACTCTAATGATGTCATAATTTTCAATAATTGCACTTTCATAATCAAATTAATATCAGTTATACCGACATTTTCGTCTTTATTTTTTATAAGCCGACGTACTTTATGCTAAAGTGTTACCTCTAAAACAATTGTTTTCACTATCGCTGATAAAAAAGGCAAAACACTATAACTGATAAGTTTTGGTGATAAGTTTTTTTAGTCCCCCTTTATACACTTTAATTGAATACATTTTTTCTTCACGATCCGGCCTTAACGGCAATAGAGATTGCCAACATCTTTAACTTTTTTCCGTAAACGAAAATTTGTTTTTAATTTGTAAATAGTGGTATTATATAAAAAGTTAGGATTAAAGATATTTTAGCACTGCGTGCTAATAAAAAAACTTGATTTTGTTGAACATTAAACTTTATTTTAGTGTTGTTTAATTTATAAGTTTTATTTATTTATTTAGTTTTAATCTATTATTTGCTTTTAATTAATTAAGAAAATGAATTTATTTATTATTATAATTTGTTATTATAATTCACCACAGTTGTTTTTTTTATGTACACCGTTACCGTATGAGTATAGAATTCCGACTGTATCGAGTTAAAACCGAACCTCTCTTTTTTTTATTTTCTTTTCGCGCGAGATTTTTTTTTGACAGCCGTAACAAAATATAAAAGGAATGAAGTGTGTCGCGTTGGTGGTTGACTAAAGTGCGTTCATGTGACTGGTTGAATTGGATTGTATGAACGGATGGTTGAATTGTGGCGATGAACGAGTGATGAATGTGAATGCTTGAATTTATTTGTGAGTCGCTACAGGACTCCCCCGCGAGTGATTTTCCCCCTCCCTAGGGAATGATTGTAGTAGTGGAAGCAATACGGACGGTTTTATGAACCCGATGGCTTGATGTTTGCTCAGCCGAACTAAGTATTCCGTAAGCTGGTTTAAGTCGATCGATTGAAACGTTGGAATTTTTACCATTAATCGATACGATGAAATGTTTCCTAAGTCTGCGTATAACTTTATACGGACCTTCATAGGGAGGAGTTAATCCCGTGCGAACCTTGTCTGTTCTTATGAAAACAAAATCGCAGTTGCTGAGCGATTTCGGAACAAATACGTCATCTTGTTTGGATTGACGTGGTGTTTTTGGTATGAGGTTGCGCATGGTTTGTCGCAGTTGGTCGATGATTGTGTCGGTAGTTGGAAGTGGTGAAGGAGGATTTTCGATAAAGAATTCACCGGGTAGTTTGATGGTTTGACCGTAAACTAATTCTGCCGGTGAGCACTTAATATCTTCCTTCACTGTTGCCCGGATACCAAGTAGTATGATTGGTATTTCCGAACTCCAATTGATTGTATTGCCTCTGGCCATTAATGCGGCTTTGAGTTGCCGATGAAAGCGTTCGACCATGCCATTGGCTTGAGGATGGTAAGCCGTTGTGCGTATCCGATGTGAGCCAAGAAGTTTTGTTAACTCGCTGAAAAGCTTGGACTCAAATTGCGTTCCTTGATCGGTTGTGATATTAAGGGGTACGCCGAATCGTGATACGTAGTTGTTGACGAAGGTGGTGGCTATGGTTGCAGCAGACATATTGGTCATGCAGTATGCTTCGGGCCAGCGAGTGAAACGATCGACACATGTGAGTAGGTATGAGTATCCATTAGATGGCGGAAGTGGTCCTACGATGTCTATATGGATATGCTCAAATCGACCGTGTGGAATTTGAAATTGTCCATGAGGTGATTTGGTGTGCCGTTGAACTTTAGCACGTTGGCAGGATAAACAAGACTGAGCCCAATTGTTCACGTCTTTGTTTATGCTGGGCCAAAAGTAGCGAGCTGTAATCAATTTACGAGTTGCACGGACTCCAGGATGTGAAATGTTGTGTAATGTATTGAATACGGTGCGACGTAGTGAGTCTGCGATGTATGGGCGATTCTTCCCATCTGCGATTTCGCAAACTATTTCGAGGCCAGGTAGTTTGAAAAGCTCTAGTTTCACTGATGAACTAGTGTGACCTTCGGAACCAGAAAGTAAATTCTGAAGTTCTAGGTCTGCTTTTTGTGCATTTGCAATTGTTTGCAAGTCGATGTGTGTGTCGACTGTGGCCATTTCATTGTCGGTTGTGCGCGATAGTGTATCTGCGACAACGTTGTCGTGTCCGTGAACATGCTGAATGTCCGTGGTAAATTGACTAATGTAATCCAGGTGGCGAGATTGCCTCGGATTACGTTCAGTTTTAGACTGAATTGCTCGTGTCAGAGGTTTGTGGTCGGTGTAAATGGTGAAATCCCGACCTTCGACAAAATATCGGAAGTGTTTGACTGCCTGATAAATTGCTAGTAATTCCCGATCGAATGCAGAATATTTCTTTTCAGCATCCGATAGTTTCTTGGAGAAAAATCCCAGTGGTTCCCAACACTCGTTATTGTACTGTTGTAGCACAGCACCGACAGCCGTATTTGACGCGTCTGTGGTTATGCTGAGCTTTGAGTCGCTCAGTGGGTGTGCCAGAAGTGTTATCTGGGCCAATTCAGCTTTAAGTGACGTGAATGCTTGTTGACATTCGTCAGGCCAAGTGAAATTCTTGGCTGTCTTGGGCTTTTTGAGTAAAGCTGCCAAGTGGCTGTGGATTGGCGCGAGTGTTTGAGCGAGTTTTGGTATGAATCGGTGGTAGTAATTCACCATGCCGACAAATCGCTGTATACTTTTGATTGTAGTAGGGGCTGGGAACTCCCTAATGGCATTAATTCGTCCTCCGGACGGCAGAATACCATTAGGTGTTATCTGGTGACTGAGGAAGTCAAGAGTGGACACGCCAAAGACGCATTTTGAGCTCTTGATATGAACGTCAAACTGTGTTAGCCTACGGAAAAGTTGTTCCAAGTGCAGTTTGTGTTGTTCCTCAGTTTGTGACGCAACAAGAATGTCGTCAATATAGACGAAAACGAAATCCAAGTCACGTACGACTTCGTTCATGAAACGTTGAAACGTTTGAGCGGCATTGCGTAAGCCGAATGGCATCCGTGTGAATTCGAATAGGCCAAACGGTGTTGTGATTGCCGTCTTATGAACGTCTTCAGGTGCGACGGGAATTAAATGGTATGCTCTGACAAGATCAATTTTGGAGAATACTTGGCATCCATTCAAGTGCATGGAAAAGTTTTGAATGTGTGGTATCGGGTAGCGATCCGGTGTTGTCACCGTGTTTAAACGCCGATAATCTCCACATGGTCTCCAATCTTGATCTTTTTTCTTCACCATGTGAAGTGGACATGATACAGGAGATGCAGATGGCCTACAAATCCCTAATTCCACCATATGCTGGAATTCTGTTTGAGCGGCTTTATGTCTCACTTGATCTAGTCGACGTGGTCTTGAAACGGGCAGATGGCCTGTTGTAACGATGTGATGAACCACGTTGTGTCTAACTGGTTGAATTGGATTGTATGAACGGATGGTTGAATTGTGGCGATGAACGAGTGATGAATGTGAATGCTTGAATTTATTTGTGAGTCGCTACAATATTTTGAAATAAAATATTTAATTTTAATTTAACTTTTAGTTTTAATTATAAAAAAATTATAACCAGGTGACAGAAGACACTGCAAAAATAATACAAAATAGATGTAAACCTGTGTGTTACACTTATTTTAATGAGGAAACGCTCAAAGCATTGGAAAATTATCACAAACAATTATTCAAAACAGCCTTAAGACTATAAAAGGAACAAGGGAGATTGAAAGAAAGAGAGACAGATACCTTAGAATCGATACCGAAAATGAACTCAAATTTTGGAGTGATATCAAAATGTGTTTTACAAAAATTACTACATGTCATATGTATACAACATAATATTTTTAAAATTAAATTCAACAACCGTTATGGTTAAAGACAACATGAAAAAAAAAAATCATCGTTCATTTACATTTAATAGGATTAAAATCAATTAAATATAAATAATTACTGATTACACACAAATACATCATATCTAGGTGTATAATATGTAAAGTACTCGTATACGTCATTTTTTATTATGTATACTGTATTAATGTAAATGCCACCCTTTAATAATAATAATTAGAAATAAATTATACTGATTAAAAATTATTACTTTACATCAAACTCATCCTTCTAAAAAAAAAGAAAAATTATTAATTAATTTATAAATTATTACGTTTATGTACATACGTGGAGAGGGAAGTGGATGACACTGACGACGAACATAATATTACATAATTCATTAAATTAACTCAATCCGACGTTGTGTTCTATATAACACCATCTCAAAAATTGACTTACAATAATTTTTATCTTCTTATTAAGTATAACTAAGTCATATTATTATGATTATGACGGTAACAAGAAAATTTTTTTTTATTAAAGTGTGTGTATATCGTGATAATAATAAAATTAATCATGATTATGGAATGATAATAGAATTTTTATTTTTTTTTGTAAATTTTCATAATAAAAAAGCTTTAAATACGACGAAAAAATTGTGAATTTTTAATGATAACAATGGCGTAATCTCATTATAAGGATAAGGATGAACAAAAAAATTCGCGTTGTCTATTTGTTTGTTCTTTCTTTTCAATGTTTATTTTTTTTTTTATTTTTTTTTATTAACAACCGAATAACAAAAACGTATTTCAATCATATTCTAATTTAAGACCATGAATAGAAGCGTACAAGCGTTAGAAGACTGAAAAGCAATTAAAGCATACTTATTTTATTATTTATTGTTATTATTATCATTATAATGACAATCAATTATTGTTGAATGGTTGTTGTCGGTGCGGGGGTTTAAAGCAATCTTTTTTTTTACTTCTTTGGAAAAGTTTTAACTTGATTTTATTAAGCGAAGATATTTAATAAAAATTGCTCTTATTGTTATGTTGAATAATATTGCGGATAATAGGAATTAAAGCTCTCAATAAATGAATGGACGCCTAAGCAAATTAGTAGAATACGTTCTTAATAGTTACTAGGACGATATATTTTTACTGACGAGCTCTTTATGGTATATACGATTGTATGTATATGTAAAAAAAAGAACAATTGTTTATTTCATACATTTTGTAAGAAATGTGATGACAGACATGGCCTCAGATTATATTGAATAAATTATTGAAAAGTGACCCGAAATTAATTTTTAGGCATCTCAAATGAAATAAAACTAGACAGAACGAGATACCTTATACCGTAGCTATGGATATAGTTTTTTGTAAATAAGTTTTAAATCGAAATGTACACTCAAAGAAATTTTAGTGGTAAAATTTACAAAATCGTTTTGTAAAATACGCTACAAAATAAATTTGTAAAATTAACATTGAATTAATAATTTACACACAAAAATTTTAAAAATTAGTACAACAATTAATAATATGATAAAATTTTGTATATTATATAGATTTTTTTGTTGATTGTGTAAAATATAATTTTTTTTTTTTCAATTAATAATAAACACAAAATATTTTTCTTAAATTTATAATTTTATTCTTAATTTTACCTGGGTTTTATTTCACTTAATTAAAAATTTTATTATCTTCACAAAATTAGAAATAATATAAACAAAATTTTTATTATTATTACAAATGAAAATGGGCTTAAAAAAAAATACTCTACAAAATTTTTTATAAAATTTAAAATTGAAAATCATGAAATTTTGTAAATAATATAAAAAAATAATATTAGCTAGTTACAATAAATTTTGTTTTTCAAAAAAACATTTTATAGAATTTATTTATCTTTTGATATTTTTCTTAACATGAGTCAGTGTTCCAACGAAATAGCACTTCATGTCTTAACATTAAATGTGACGTCATTAAATATGACTAAATTGTTGTAAATATTTCAGTATTTTTGTACAATTTACAAAAAAAAATTTCATATTTATTGCGAAATCGTTTTGTAAAATTTATAAAAATTAAATACATTTTATAATGACGTTTTACATTTGAAGAAATCTTTTATAAAGTATAGACAATTTTATTTGTGTAATTTATTTGTTAATTAATAATTTTTTTTAATAATTACAAAACTACTGTAATTTTTTACAAATTTTTTTGTAAAATCTACAATTTCGATTTTTAGATAATATTCAAATTTTTATCGTTACAATTTCAAATTTTCAAGATGATTTGATTCTGTATATCGAAATATTAATAATGTTAGATTATTTTGGGTTTTTCAACAAATTCAAATAGAAAATGATATCTTTATAATAAGTACAGCTAAAGATTTTCATTGGAATTACTACACCCAGGTGAGATCTTTTGTGTTGAAAAAAACTTACTACTTTCCACCTTCCGGAAACGGGTTTAATTGAAAGGATGCGAAATTGTTTTTTACAATAGTGCTTCTGTGTTACGGTAAAACTAAATAGTAAAAAATTAAAAGGCATGCTCGAAACTTAGCCTAAATTGGTACATAACGTCCAAAACACTGTAGCGTGTTCTTAAAAATGTGGTTGAACAATAAAAATTAGGTACACGTTTTTTTTGTTTCGTTGATTCTCACTTTATTTGTATGAATACACAGATTCACTTGATTATACACACAATATCACAATATATTTATTTATGCACAATTGTTTATTTACATTTATATAATTATAAATTTATATTAGCACTATAAATTTGCTTTAACACACCACACTTTGTACGACTAATATTCTTACCATGCACTGGTTTTTGTGTCGTTACCACCGGAATACAAGAACGAATGCCTTTTTATTTCTCTCAAAAATTGTATATTATTTTTTCGAACTGTAATATGGGCGCTCGGCTCGATATTTTCGGTATATTCCGAGTGTATCAAAAATATACTGTGAAGCGTTATCTGTTAATGGGTATTTTATTTTGTAGTCAGCTTACGTAACATAACGAAACATAGGCTGACTATAATTGACGCTACACCACTCCCCCTTCAGTTCGATGGAACGTAATGTTGTGGTGGTTTGCTTATACGTCCATATCTTGTCATTTGGTTAGGTATAGTATGCACGATTGGTTTATCATTGAAAGAGATAGTATGCTTATGAGTAGGTTCACGCATACTGTTTGTTACAGTCTTAGCTTGGCCAGTGTTTGTAGAATGTGGAACAAAGGTACTGTCGTTTGGGATATTATTTGGCACTGGAGACAAATCATTTGATTCTATGAAACACGGTTTCAATCGGTTAATTGAAATATTTGCATCTTTGCCCTTAATCCTAACTGTAAAATATTTCACACTACGATTGACTACGGGAAACGGCCCTTCATATGGAGGTTGAAAAGGCGTACGATATGCGTCAGTGCGTACAAAAACATGTGAACAATCCTTAAGCTCCTTGAATATGAATATATCTTCTTTTTTACGTCGTGGTGGCGGTGTTGGTGAAATCGCCTTGAATGTGTTGTTCAAAATAGTTGCAAAATCTGACTGTGAATACAATTGCTCAGTTGGTTGTAAAAAGTCACCAGGCAATCGCAAATGTTCTCCGTACACTAAAAATGCAGAGGTAGTCCTAAAATCCTCGCGAAAAGCTGTACGTAGGCCCAGTAAAACCGATGGGAGAGATTTTGTCCATTGAAGATTTTCCTTGCACATGATTGCTGTCTTAAGACTTCGATGCCATCTTTCGATTAATCCGTTGCAGGCTGGGTTATATGCGGTTGTTCTTTTCCGCTTGAATCCTAATAGCTTCGATAATTCATTGAATAGGTGAGATTCAAATTGCGAGCCGCGATCCGTAACTATAAATGTAGGTACACCATAACAACAGATCCAATATCTAAAAACTGCTTCAGCAACGGTATCAGCTCTAATATCCGGCACGGGTATAGCTTCATGCCATCTTGTGTAGCGCTCAATAAGTGTCACGCAGTACCGGTTTCCTTCTGATGGCGGGAGTGGTCCTATGATATCTAAATGTACTTCATCGAACCGGTTGCTACTCATTGGAAAAGATCCGATTGGACTTTTTACGTGCCTAGTAATTTTTGCTTTTTGACACTTCGGACAACACTGTGACCACTTCCGACAATCCGATTTTATTCTGGGCCAAAAATATTTCTGTGAGACCATGGTTACTGTAGCTTTAATACCTGGGTGTGAAAGGTTGTGTATGGTGTCGAAAACTACCCGACGAAATTCCTTCGGAATATATGGCCTTGTTCGTCCGGTAGACGTCTCGCACAAGATGTGTTTGTTTGTACCAAATACTGGAAATTTTTCCATTTTAACTGAGTTCTCGGTTTCGATAAGTGTTTTTAGTTCATCATCTGTTTGTTGTCCTTCCCAGATTCGTTGATAATCTATGTTGCTGTCGACCGTTATTGCATTGATTCGAGAAAGCGCATCCGCGACGACATTGTCTTTTCCACTTATATGCTGAATGTCGGATGTATATTGAAATATAAGATCCAGATGTCGAAGTTGTCTTGGGGATGCTGTCTGGGTATTCTTTTGGGATGCGTAAACTAGAGGCTTATCATCGGTATATAAGGTAAATTCGCGTCCCTCCAGATAATGTTTGAAGTGCTTAATCGAAGAATATGCTGCCAAGAGTTCGCGATCGTACGCGCTGTATCGCTTTTGAGTTTCGTTTAGCTTGACCGAAAAGAATCTTAATGGTTGCCAGGCATCATCAACATACTGTTGGACTACGGCACCGATGGAGTTATCTGAAGCGTCAACTGTTACTGCCAGTTTAGCGTTGGGTGATGGATGGCTCAGAAGAGTGGTGTTGACTAACCGTTGTTTGGACAACTCAAATGCATTCGTTAGTTCATCCGACCATACAATGTGACGTTTATCATTCTTCTTTGATCCAATTAGCTGATCATTTAGAATGGCTTGTTCTTCGGCTGCATGTGGGAGAAACTTACGGTAGAAGTTTATCATCCCAAGGTAACGACATAATTCTGCTACCGTTTCAGGTTTCGGGAATTGTTTAACAGCGTCCACCTTGTTTTGTGATGGCCCAATACCTGCCGAGGAAATGTCATGACCCAAGAAAGTGATTTGTTGCACCCCAAATATAGATTTACTGGCATTTAATACAAGTCCGGCTTCTTTGAGCCGTTGAAATATCATCTCGAGGTGTCGTAAGTGTTCCTCTTCCGACTTTGATGCAACCAGCATGTCATCGATGTATACAAAGCAGAAATCCAATCCTCTAAAAACTGAATCCATTAACCTTTGGAATGACTGTGCAGCATTTCGAAGCCCAAAAGTCATTCTTGTAAATTCGAACAAGCCAAATGGTGTTCGAATCGCCGTTTTCGGAATATCGCGCTCATCGATGGGTACTTGGAAATAGACCCGAACTAAATCGATCGCAGAAAAAATTTTGCATCCATTTAGTTGGTGGATAAAGTCGGTTAAGTATGGGATGCTGTACATATCTGGTTTCGTTTGAGCGTTAAGAGCTCTGTAGTCGCCACATGGCCTCCATTCACCGTTTTTTTTACGCACTAAGTGCAACGGGCTAGACCAATTGCTATTACTTGGTCGACAGATACCTAGTTTTATCATTTCATCAAACTCCTATTTTGCGGTTATGTATTTTGCTGAGTCTAGTCGACGTGCTCGCGCAAAACATGGAGGACCCATTGTTTCAATTATATGTGATACGCCATGAGCTGCATCGTTGATACCATATTTCTCGACTGTTATTTCTATAAAGTTGTTTAATAGATTTGCTATTCGTGGATGGCATGCATTTGAAGATATTGTTGTAATTACAGTTGAGCAACCCTTCGAAACGTTGGCATTCGATGATAACGACGTTAAAGTATCTATAAGTTTACGATTCTTAACGTCGATCAATAGACCGAAGTGCTTTAAAAAATCCGCACCTATAATTGATGTGTTTGTATCTGCTAGTATAAAATTCCATTCAAAATCTCTACGCAATCTAGGCTGACACTGATTCTTTTCGTACCGTATGTTTTTATTTCCGTCTGATTAGCGGCAAATAATGTGAGATCACTTAGTTTCGCGTCTTTAGGATTGTTGTATTTAATAATAGAAACACTAGCACCAGAGTCGATTAAAAAATTTTGTGATAATGGTCTATCAAATATTGATAAACGGATAGAATCTATCGATCCCGTGCATCCTTCGATACACGGGTAGTTGTTACGTTTTTTGAATTGCCATCGTTTTCTGTAGCATCGGCGGTTGGGGTATGTTTCCTAAAATTACACGGCGTTCTACATTTACGAGCTCGTTCGGCAAAGAAATGGTGGTAATAACAGTTTCCGTTGGGATACTCTTTCGGTCGGCTGCTAGATCTACTTCCGTTTGCACGTGCGTGATAATACCTTTGTCGTGAACGCGAACGTTCGTTTTGCTTGCTTAATTGCATTTTTAAACTTTCAATTTTTTTGATTAGATAATTATAATCGGCTTCGTTATGATTATTTTTTGAATTTTCGGAAACATGTTTCGGTTGAATTGTGTTTCAATTGCACCTCCCAGATTTGGTCTGCAATTTGACATTGCTTATCGATTTTTTCGTCGGACCATGATGCTAGAAACGGTTGTAATTCACCAGGCAAATTTTGAAGCCATATCGATTTCAATAATTCTGGATTGACAGCGGCCAAGGATCCACTTTTAGAATTTAATTTGTGATAGAAAACTGAAGGTTTATCATCTCCAATGGTCAAACTACCAGAAAGGAGTTGCTTAAGCCGTGATTCGCTGGAAGGTGTGTTTCTTTTTATTATTGCGTTTTTTAGGGTATTAAACTTTTGTCCGACATCTGGCGGTGTCGCTATAAGATCTGAAACGCTTTCCAAGATATCTTCGTCGATTCTTGATAAAACAATATCATATTAGTCTTCATCAGAGGTAACTTTGTTCAATCTAAATTGTCCTTCTGCTATTATGAACCACAATTCAGCATTGTGTCTCCAAAATTGAGCTAACTTAATTTTATCTGGAGTTGGGGAAGTCATGTCTTGTTTTGCGTAGGCGTTAAGTGCTTAATTAGTTTCGCTGCTTTCTGATTTTGGAATTTTATGCTTGGGCGATAAGTCTACTATTAGGTTGTGGCTACTATCTGTCCGTCGAAGAGTTGTATCTAGTGGACAAAATAAAAAATCCGTCAACTCAAAATATAAAATGTTTTCGCTATTAGGAGTACAAGTCAAAAGTTCGGCCAAACCCTCTACTATAAACCAACGTTCTCTATCAGACTCAATTTTGAAAGTATTGAAGCAGATGATGTAGCTTTTACTCGATGAGATTCAACAAACGCTGCAAATACAGTTTTGATACACAAATTCGCAATGTTATTAATGTTATTAAAATATTTATTTATGCCATGCTATTAACATTGAATGAAAAGAAATATATGTATACGCTAATTTTCTTGTTGTTATGTTGAAAATTGTACTGTATAAATATTCGAAAAAATAAAAACAGAACAGCGCAACGATCAACATACCAGACGTATGACAATATTTGTGATGGTGTGTTTAAGGGTGAGAAAAAAAAATATTCGATACACGCTTATAACACTATTTATATTTTAAAACGACCTTAATTCTAATTTATATAATTATAAATTTAAATTCTTAAAAATAAAAAAAAATTAAAAAAATATTAGGTAATATAATTAGCTTACGGTTCTTCACGTTCGTATACTCGTATGTTATAAACCGCTTGTGATTTAATTCTTAATCACTGCTGTATATTTTATGACTTCTGTTGCTGCAATTTATAAGCCATGAACGGTTGTTGTTTTGTTTATCAGTAGGTGTGTGTGATGAACGCTTATATCCGGCTGTAGGTTCGCGGTGTTGTAATGATCGTTGGCATCTAAATAACTTTTCTGCTTACTTTTTGATGTTGCTGGCTACCCAGGTCCCACGATGGGCGCGATCGCCTTTGAGGGGCCATTTGGCCTTATAATATTAGTAGCCTAAGTTTTTTTAAAACACGCGCACCAACGTGTTCGGTTTTGTTGTTCGTGTTGGAGTAATAAAGTTTATTACTGCTAGATCAATTCAAGCAATCTCAAGCAAGTGTTTTATGCTACGGTAACCAGAGAACAATCTCGTTTATGTTTGTGTGATTATTCCTCTGTATATTCGGGCGCATGTATATTCGGTATATTGTGTGTATATGACGTGTAAATGGACCTTTTTAATTTGAATTAATTGATTAAATATTTTATTGCTTTAGCTTATTATAGTAATAATTATAAATGTATTGGTTATTATGTATTGAATTATTTGAACTTATCATTCAAATCACATTTTAATTATATGTATTACGTAGGTCATCATTTACCGTTCGGGGTCACCATTTTGTAGCGTGTTCTTAAAAATGTGGTTGAACAATAAAAATTAGGTACACGTTTTTTTTGTTTCGTTGATTCTCACTTTATTTGTATGAATACACAGATTCACTAGATTATACACACAATATCACAATATATTTATTTATGCACAATTGTTTATTTACATTTATATAATTATAAATTTATATTAGCACTATAAATTTGCTTTAACACACCACACTTTGTACGACTAATATTCTTACCATGCACTGGTTTTTGTGTCGTTACCACCGGAATACAAGAACGAATGCCTTTTTATTTCTCTCAAAAATTGTATATTATTTTTTTGAACTGTAATATGGGCGCTCGGCTCAATATTTTCGGTATATTCCGAGTGTATCAAAAATATACTGTAAAGCGTTATCTGTTAATGGGTATTTTATTTTGTAGTCAGCTTACGTAACATAAGGAAACATAAGCTGACTATCATTGACGCTACAACACTATTAAAATGTTCGCTTATCTTTTTTTACATATTATTTCATTAAAATTTGGGTTTTTTCCAATATGTTTCCAAGTAAAATGGTCCATTAAACAACAATTATTTCCGAACAAATGACAAAGTGTTTAGATAATTGAACTAAGTTCTATTATTAACTTAAAGTAATGTTGCAAGTACATCTATCTTTTTGAACGTACATACATTAATATATTTCAGTTTTATTGTATAGTCACTTTATAGCGAAATATAGCCGTTCTTGTCCGAGTGTTTGAAATTTGGCGTCATTTTTTTTTAAATATGATTAAATTATTGTAAATATTTCAGTATTTTTGTACAATTTACACAATAAATTGTCATATTTATCGCGAAATCGTTTTGTAAAATGTATAAAAATTAAATACATTTTGTAATGACGTTTTTTATTTGAACAAATATTTTGTTAAGTAGACAATTTGATTTGTGGAATTAATAATTTTTTTTTAATAATTACCATACTTTTGTGATTTTTTTGTAAAAAATACAATTTTTTGTTAAATAGATAGTTTTTTTGTTTTCTTTAATATTATTTTAATTACTAATAATAATGTTGGATTCCTAAATATGAGTCAGTTCTAATTTATCAGTGAATGAATAAATACCATATTAGCGAGACAAGTTTTGGAGTGTTGTTGTTTTACTGTTATAAGTTATTACAACGTATACATATATGTGTAATTAAAGTGCGAGTGTAAAAAAATAAAAACTGAAAGTGAACAAGTGGTTTAGTTCAATTCATTAATTAATTATTATATAATTATTAATTATTATTATGGAGGAATTCTTAATAAAAATTGGAATAACTAAAGAAGTTTTAAAAAAATACGAAATTGTAAGAGCACTAAAAGGTAAATTAAATGTATACCATTTTTATTTGATAGTTTTAGTTAATTAAATATAAGTTATTTGTGTGATATTACAACAGTTATACATATTTTTTATTTAATTTTATTTCTATCACAAATATACTGTTCAAAATTAACAAATCAATTAATTTTAATGCGAATGTTGGTATCACAGTAAATTTAATTTTTTTTATCGCCCATTAAAAATGCTTTTATTATTATTTATTAATATAATTTTCAAAAGATGTCATGAAATTAATGCACAATTTTTTACTTGAGCTTGTTTTATAATTTTTGAAACGGTTTTTATTTTTAGAGTCTGACATTGATTTTGAAACTTTACTTTACTTGGAATCAAATCATTGGGATTTATTTTTTAAGAAACACGAACTACCCATTGGAATCCAAATCAAATTAAAGCATCAAATTAGTATCTGGCAAAAAATTAATGTGAGTAAAATGTGTTATTATCGAAATTTCCAAAAAATCACTTATACCAGGTTGCACAAATAATAGCTACCAGTCGGTTAAGCTTTGTCTTCACTATGAAATTGTTAATTATTAACAAAATGAACAACATTATTATACAACATCAGAAGCTTAAACATCCTCATCTCTAATAAACAATGGGCAAACAGAACTTAAAAAATTGCTAAACTCTTGGGGTTTGGAATCAATGTTTCCAAAATGTATTGGTGAGCAAAAGTTTATTTTAACGCATTTTCGTTGGTCGGTAATAATTGTAACAAAAAATTTGTAAAAATTGATTTCCGTGTATTTAGAACTATCCTTACGGGTACTTGGGGATTATAAACAACAATTTTTAAATAATTTTGGATTCGGAACACAAGTAAAATTTGATTCGAAGCACAAAGAATGGATCGCCACCGCTTCAACAGTAAGTTCGGAATTAAGCAGTATGTCTACCAATTTAACGCCAATTGGCTCCGAACGAAACCTGGATACAGTAAATGTCATGAGGATTTTAAAAGACACTATTGACGGGCAATACATAATAAAATACTATAACACAAATAATAACCTTAATGACGGCCATCGTTCAATGCTAGTTGACTTAATTATAAATTTTTTGATTAAATGTAATATAAAAATGTCGGTAGGATTGGCAGAAACGATTGCGGATAAAATCGTTGTAGAGTTCAAAACGGAAAGTAAAGTAAGAATTTAAAAAGATATTCCTTAAATGTGATGTGGCAAACTAAAAAAATATTTTCCATTTTTATAATTATATTTATTCAGGTGATATACTTCTTCAAACAGCCGGGAAAAGCCCCAATAGGCAAAGTCTATGCAAAATATTTCAATAAAATCCGAAAATTACAGAATGTTGGGGTGTTATAAAAGAAGCCATTACCAGTCGCCAACGAAACCGAATTGAGTAATGGAACGACCACAGGTATGTAATGATTTATAAAAATATGAAATAATCAATAAATTTAATAAATATAGTTCATTTATTATTTATTTATTTATTATAAACAAATACATTTTTCTAATTATCTAATTCCCAGAAAATCAGGAGGACAACTGTCAGGAAAGCATCCAAGCATTAAGAAGCGATAATTGTACTTGGGCAGAACTGGAAAACCATTGGAGCAACACTTATGGTTTCAGGATCAAATCCATAAAAAACGTAGTCTTGACAGAAGAAATTTTAACCATATGGCCACAATACAAGAAACCTCTAGGTTATAAATTGGTAAGCTTATTAAACAAAAAGAATTATTTCGGAATATATACTAATTAAAAACATCAATAATTACATTTGCAGATTGAAATGGATTATCAGCATATAACCAGTATACCAACAATTCAAACGGCATTTCCGGAGTTTTTACCAAAAATAATTCAAATATTGGAGGAAAAGGTGAAAGGAGCGGCAGACCTGAATTTACTTTCGGTCCTTAAATCGAGAGATAATTACAATGAAAGTAAGTGAAATCATTAGCCCAAATTTTGAAACTAAAACAATATTAGGCAAATTAAAGATTTACTTTGTTAATTATTTAACCTAATATAAAACTGATTGATAATTATTTTTCCATTTTTCTTATTATTCACAGACGGACAAGCAGCCATACTTTTTTATTTAATTCATCACGTCTTGCAACCAACGGCGAGAGAAGTACGGCAGGAAAATAATAAAAAACTTTACATACGCTTTAGCGTTCAGGATGCGAAAAAAAGTTTTATTTTAATTGGGTCAACTGCAGAAGAATTGGAGGAAAAACTGCAGTTTCAGCTAAGCAGGAATAAATCCATACAACCGTTGATTTTAATAACTGGAACATTGTGTAACCCAGTACAAATAATGATTTATTTCGATAACATCAAGTATAAAATGTTTTCGGTACTAAGTTGTATTGACATTTTATTTTGCTGTTTTAATTTATTTAACCTCAAATACCCATTGGAATCCATCCATGTCTGGATAAAGCATTATTTTTATAAAATAAAAACTAAGCATGACGTGCATAACACAGCCGTCAAATTTTTAATTGAAAGATTGGAAAAATAATATAAATTTTTTATTTTTAATTTTAGTTTAAATTATGGTTTATTTATTATTTAATATTTTAGAATTTATTTGAATTTATGTATGCAACTTATATTTTTGTCAAAGATTTATATTTTTATTAAAATTTTTAATTTTAGAGAATGGAATTGCTAATTTAAGTTTTAGTTTTAATGAATATGTACATAACTTTTCTAACATAAAATAGTGTATAAACTTTATTTTTTATTTTTATTGAATTTTTTATTTTATTTATTATATAAGCAAAATATATAAGTTTATATTACGAAATAAATGTTTAAAATTGAAAAATTGTTGTTTTATCATTCTTTATTTTATTATATTATATATATATATATATATATATATATATATATATATATATATATATATATATATTTATATTTATATATATATATATATATATATATATATATATATATATATATATATATATATATATATATATATATAAAACACAAAAATTCTTTCAATTGTAACAAACCTTTTATTGAATTTATAAAAGTATTTTATATTTAATCAATATATTTTAAGGATTGACAATTTGTTTTCTATTATTTATCGTGCGCTTTTGCAATTGTAAAAAAATCTTTTATTAAGTTGACAATTTCTTTTGTATTTTTATTAAAATATTTAGATAATTTACAAAAAATTTGTAATTTATATAAAAAAGATTAAACTTTTTATAAAATTTTTATTAATTAGGCAAACATTGCTTGTATTATTACCAAAAAAATTATTAAGTTTACAAAAAAATTGTAATGTGTATAAAAATTTTGAAGTTTTAACTGATTTTTAATTACTTTAACAAATATATTTTGTACTATTTTTTAAAATATTTTCGAAAGTTACAAATAATTTGTAATTTTTAAAATAATATTCAAGTTTTTATATATTTTTATTTAGATCAACAAAATATTTTGTATGATTAAAATAAACTTTTATGAACTATTTTAACTTTTTATAAAGATTTTATTACTTTGACAGAGATATTTTTGATATTTATTCATCAATTTTTGTAATAAATATAAATATTTTTGTTTATTTGTAGATTTTACAAAAATTTTTTTGTGCTGTATATTGTTCAAATTTTTGTTAAATTTACCCGGTTTTTTATCATTCTAACCTAGTTTTTTTTTTTGAGTGTACTTATTCCATTTTAATGAAATAAAGCCTACACATTTAACCGAAATTGTAAACGAAATATTTCTAAAGACTTCTTTTAATAGCATTTAATAATTTTCCAGCACCACCTGCTATTATGAAATCCCAGACTGAAAAAATGCAGGTTACAGCATTGGTAAAATGAAGGCATTTACTTATGTAAGCAAGGAAAACTCGCGTTTGACAAAGCAAACGATTTGGTGAAACTTCCACATATATGAACACATATATGCATATTCAAAGTTACTGTACTGCAAACAACCATTATGCCGAATCATATTGAAGCTGGTACGTCGACTCTTGTTGAAGAGCGCCTTTTCACGACGAATTTTGATCGAAAAAGTGGTTCCACTAAAAAAAATATAAAAAGTTAAACCCAAGAATATTTTTCCGTTAAAAAAAATTATTAAAATTCCTTAGCAGCCATTAAAAAAAAAATCTTTTTTCTCTTTTAGTTTGAACACAATTTTTTTATTAAATTAAACATTTTTTTTTGTTAGTTGCTGCGTTCCATTTCAAGTGGAAAAGTACAAATGAGTACTTGGAAGTAGATGGTAAACGGAACGCAGGAAATAAGTTGCAAAAATTAAATTTATTTTAAAAAATTTACGTGAAACATGGAAAGTTGGAAAATTAACCATTTCTTACCGATTAGTTGTACTAAATATTCGTGTAAATAAATTCGTGTAAATAAAACAAATAAAAAATAAAGTCGGAAGTTTCAAGAATCGAACTCCAAACACACATCACTCCTTCATCTTACCACCCACCCAACCACTCATCTCTATATAATTTCTATTCATTTTTTCGTTTCTGATAAAATCGCACTTGGTGAAAAATCGCATAAAATTTTTGTTATTTTACCAGGCGAACAGAATTTAAAAAACGTTTTTAATTGTCAGCAACGTGACATTATTTTGTATCTGAGCGTGCCACTTCAAGTTATGTGACACTTGAACAAACAAAATAAAGTCATATTGTTGACAATTCTACCTTCTTGTAATTTCTGTTCGCCTGTTAAAATGACAAAATTTTTTGGCGATTTTTGATGAAAAAAATTTTTTTTTTTTAAATTTCTGCTCACCTGGTAAATAAAAATAAACAGAATTAGATTGAACGTAATTTTTAATACAAAAAAAAATCCTTCAGGTGCTGGGATCGAACTCGAGACCTTAATGGTTTTGATCTGCTCTCTTATGGTAAGAGTTCGATCCTCGCGGCTGAAGGAATTTTTTTTTGTTATAAAAATCCCCAAATTTTCTATTTGGGTGGTTGCTAGAGTTATGATTGCCTTTTTAATTAAAAATCGTTTATTTTTATTTACCAGGTGAGCAGAAATTTGAAAAAAAAAATTGTTTTCATCAAAAATCGCCAAAAAATTTGTCATTTTAACTGGCGAACAAAAATTACAAGAAGGTAGAATTGTCAGCAATATGACTTTATTTTGTTCGTTCAAGTGTCACATAACTTGAAGTGGCACGCTCAGATACAAAATAATGTCACGTTGCTGACAATTATGTTGTTTTTTAAATTCTGTTCGCCTGGTAAAATAACAAAAAATTTTATGCGATTTTTCGCCAAGTCCGAATTTATCAGTATTTAAACGAAAAACTGAGTAGAAATTATATAGAGATGAGTGGTTGGGTGACTTCCGACTTTATTTTTTTTTTATTTCCACGAATTTTACCAAATTTTTTTTTGTTGCGATTTCGATCCCGATTAATTTTCTCGGATTATCCCCAATTCAAAATTGTTTATCTCTAAACAAATTTTTTCGTTGGCTTTGCTTAGATTCGAAATCCAGACGTTCTTTACTCCACTCCATCACCTTACTACCTCGGCTATCTCATCATATACAAGTTAGTATACATTTGTTTGTTTTATGCAATCAAAACAAATGTGTCTATAATATATCGATATGGTGGCATCTCTGTTAGGGCACATGTACTACATTTACTACACAGTGTTTCTGCGATTTTAAACATTATTGTTTGTTGTTAAACATTATTATTGCATTAAAATAATATGGATTAGTTGTACTAAATATTCTGGTAACGATGTCGCCATAAATTAGAAAACCAAACTACTCATCAAATTTAGAAAGAGCAGCTGCGTGCAGTCAGAAGTACTTGTGTGTATTTTGCCACGTTAAATGGAACGCAGCAAGTCATAGATTTCTCGCAAAACTCAATAATTTAAAAATGATCTGTTTCTATGTTTCTTAAAAATAATATGTAGACACGTATTGATGGTAGCTAGTAAAAATATCACAAAATTGATAATGGCAGTCTAGAATTGATTTAGAATAACAATAAATTGAGGTGTAAAAAATCTCTACAATTTACTTCCATTGCTTAAGAATTTTTGGGGATTATATTAATTAATAAGGAAGACAAATTACGGAAAATAACGAGAATGTTTTTAATTAAATCGCAAGAAAAAGGATAAGAGATTGAAACACTAAATTATTTCCCAAAATAAATCAAAATCATTTTGTGTGTAAATTATGTAGAAAAACTAAAAAAAAAATTTTAATTCAAGCGACTTAATATGTGCGTTGTAAAATTTAGGCACGTAAATGGCAATTATTGACTTTTCTTGCGTATTTTGATTTGTAGTTGTGAAAATATTAAACTGATCAGAAAATAAGAGAAGTGTAAAAGAAAAGAAGAAAAAAGTATAGTTATGCCTAGCTCGAGACACTCCTAAATATTTTAAAGTAGCAAACCGACTAAGATGTTTAATTAATTACGTGTTGTCAATGTTTAGTTAAAAGACACATTTCACATTATACATTTTACATTTATATATATATATATATATATATATATATATATATATATATATATATATATATATATATATATATATATATATATATATATATATATATATATATATATATATATATATATATATATATATATATATATATATATATTAATATGGAAATTATAAAGACCAAATTGATATAATTTCGAGAATTACTCCAAATAAAACAAAAAACTCGGATTGATAATTTATTATCTCCAAAAATCGAACAAGAACTGATTTTTATATTTTATATTTTGTTTCGATTGCCATCCGAATAATGGTAAACCGATTACACACCCCAAGACAAAAACTTGTTATTTTAAAATAAGTTGTACCACGTATAGTACCACCCTTATGGTTTGTTTCTTCATTTTCCACTCGGCCCTCCTGCATAATCGTCCGTCTCGGATGATCGAATGTCTTTAGAATCACCACCAGCTTCCTCGTCGGATATTCCATGGTAGTTAAGTTTCATATTTTCGGCTGATGTTGACGTTTTATATAGGCCTTCGGTGTTTTCAACTTTTTCTACCTCATATCGATCATGCTTGTTAACTTCGTCACTTTATAAGGACCCAAAAACTTTGGATATAGTTTAAGTCCGCCACCATATTGGTTTAGCCGAATCACAACCCAGGGGTGCTGGTCGTCTTTTCCGGTTGTAATTTTAACGATTCTCATCCTTCACTTTGAGAATCTGATCAAGTGCAGTTTCTCGTATACGTCGTCGATTTTCATCAAATAAATTAGCTGCTTCCCTTTCAATTGCTTCTCGCAAATCGAAGTCTTCTTCACATCTCATTTTCGTGCCAAAAAGTATCTCAAACGGTGTCGTGCAAATGCTCCTCTGGTAGGTATTATTTAAAAAACGCTGAAGTTTATCGATATGTTTGTACCACAATTCAGGCTTTTCAAGCGTTAATTTAGTCAAAGCTGGTATTATTATCCGATTGATGCGTTCAACTTGTCCATTTCCCGTTGGAGCGCCAGTTGTCGTTGAGAAATGTTCAGTGCCCTCAATATGGCAATACTCTTGGAATTCGGTCGATGTAAACGCGGTACCCTTATCCGATTAAAAATATTATTAATGAATCGCTGGAAAACAGCTGGTGAATTGCAAAGGCCAAAAGGTGCTCGCAGAAACTCAAATAAGCCAAATGGGGTTACAAACGCGGTGTATTTTATAGTCTTTTTCTACAGGAATGTAGAAAAATCCATTTTTCAGGTCGAGGGTAGAAAAATACTTTGCTCCTTGTAGCTGGTCTATTTGGTCATTAATAAGGGGAAGTGGATACCGATCTTTAACGACCACTTCATTTAAATTCCTATAGTCGACACATAACCTTTTGGATCGAGCTTTTTTATTTGAAAAAACGACCGAGCTCGCAAAACAAGATTTACTTGGATGAACGATTCCTTCTTTAACCCACTGATCAACTTGTTCTCTTTCGAGTTTGGTTTCTGAGGGTGATAATCGTCTAGGTTTCTGCACTAGTGGCTTCTCGTCAGTCAAAATAATTATCATTTTAGTTTCGACGCTAATTACCGACTTTTCTCAATTGCAATCAACAATCAAGCTTCTGACCTCATCTCTGTAGGCTTCCTCGTCAATGTGATTAAGGGTTATGGGTACGTCACCACGGCTAACAGCTAACACACAAATCGCAGGCACAAATTTCTTCATCGAAATAGATTCAGGCGTAATAGTCGTGATTGTTTGGTCCATTAACTCTTTGCCTAATGGAAAATCGCACGGCAAAATACCGTCTAGCACTATGTGAAAATTCGTAGTATAATCGTCGTCTTCTATAGTAATTTGGGTTTGGAATTGACCCACCGATGATAATCCTTTAGATCAGACTGCGTTGAAAAGAATAGCTTGACCATTGAAGTTAGGTGATCCAAGCAAATTGTATAGGCTTTGTGACATAAAGTTCAAGTCACTTCCGCTATCAACCATAGCGAACATTACATTATCACCAAATTTTATCTGTTTCACATTTTTTTCTAATACGGTATTTTTTCCTGTGCAGGTTACGCATGCATTCGATTTGTTTAGACCAACTTTATTACATATCTTAGAATTATGCCCAAAATTCTTACAAATGTAGCACTTTTCGCCTTTTGATTTATCAGGACAACGATCGGATATATGGCCAAACTCTAAACAATTAAAACATTGTAATCGACGACTTCTTCGCGAACTAGACGGCTTTGATTTATTATCACTGGCACTACCGGTACTTTTGGAAGATATATTTTCATTATTACTATAGCTGTCATGGGTTTTGTGGGTGGTAGTTTTATTTTTAATCGCCTCTTGAAGTTTCGCTTTAAATTCATCCATTGTGGAACAGCAATATAATACGGATTTGTTCGGCTCATAATCCCGTATTCCATCAATACAATATTGTATGATAGCGGTTTCCTCGATATTTGCGGCGCTTGCAATTTCCGTTAACGCAATTAAATACGATTTAAATGACTTGTCGATCTTCTTTTTACGTTCCACTATGTTGCGATGAACTACTGCACTGTTTTCTGTTATTTTAAATTCTCTCCGTAGAAATTTTGTCAGATTTTCCCATGATTTTAAACCGGAACCCATCCGTAGGCTTTCTTTGGCGGTTCCTTTCAAGAATCTACGCGCAAAAATATTTTTGTGTACGTCACTCCATCCAGCACATGAACTCGCATCCTCGAATTCAGCAATCCATTTTTCGACTGGGTAATCGTCATCACCAGTGTATTCATTTAACGATTCTTCGATGTCTTTAAAGCTAAACATCATAGTACATGGTGAAACAGTTGTGGGTGTCGTCATAGGCGTTGCATCCGGTATCACTGTAGGTTGCGATATATTAACTCGCTTGCTTAACTCTAACTCTGCTTTCAATAAACTGATTTCTTGCTCCTTTAACTCTAATTCCCGCGAATTCATTTCTAAACTTTCTGCAAATTCTCTACAGTTTCTTTTGTCTCTACGTCCACCCATTATAAACACTGGTTTTGTGTTTTACCGCTACAACTTGCTGTTATCGTATTTATCGCTCTTGTTTTGTAATAAACAAATCCAATCAATTGGAATTATGAACGGTTGTTGACGTAAATTACCAAACACTGTCGCAAATAATCCTTGTGTTCTCGTTGATTCCAGCAATTTTAACCACTGAAGACCACTTTATAAATTGCCCACTCTTATCTTTAAGTTACACGTTACCCAATGCCCCCTAGCACAGTATTCGTCGCGTGATTGCAAGGCCGAATTGAAACCACGCTTAATTTCACTAACCGTCTTCTTTACCGTTCACTGTTTGAAGTCAATAACGGAATGGTTTCAACCTCGAAGACAAGAATTTGTCAAAATATCCACTGTAGCAATTTAGAATTCACTTTATGTTAATTACTCACGCACTAAACTAATCGATCAACTTCTTCGATCGCGCTTCACCGCTTCGTGACACAAATTGTAACTCCTCAATTCTAAATTCCACTTCTTTCAATAGTAGCTATCAATCCCGGTTTAGCCCCCAAATGTGGAAATTATAAAGATTTGATATAATTTCGAGGATTATTCCAAATAAAACAAAAAATTTGGATTGATAATTTATTATCTCCAAAAATCGAACAAGAACTGATTTTTATGTTTTATATTTTGTTTCGATTGCCATCCGAATAATGGTAAATCGAGTACACACACCAAGACAAAATCTTGTTATTTTAAAATAAGTTGTACTACCACGTATAGTACCACCCTTATGGTTTGTTTCTTCATTTTCCACGATGATATATATATATATATATATATATATATATATATATATATATATATATATATATATATATATATATATATATATATATATATGTACGGTATGTATGTATATATATATATATATATATATATATATATATATATATATATATATATATATATATATATATATATATATATATATATATATATATATATATCGCACTGTGCGTGCAAGAAAACGTTAAGTACTGCTTATCGTGTTATTGCATGATTGCATTTTCATATAGTTCAGAGAAAGTAGTACCTACCATTTTAACTCATTTTTAAAATTGGGTCCTCCTGCAAATGCTGTTTCACTTTCCAATAATACGATAAGTCATTTTGTAATTTTTGTTCCCGTTATTAATACGATAACTTGACTTATAGTTTTCTTGGTTGTAACAAATTTTTTTCAGAATGTCGTATTTTCACTTATAGTTTTAGAAATATCCAATAAAATATAGATATTTTAAATTAAACATAAACAATTTAATTTGAAATGAATGAGTGTTTAGTCGAATTGCAACATAACTTAGAAGAAAATGATTCAGGTAAAGATAATTTAATTATTGAAAATTTGATTGTATGACGTCAAAATTCCTATAAAATAATGAGCTATCTATATATTTTTGTAAAATATTTCAGACCGATTTGCATGCTGTGGCACCGACTCCGAATATAGCCCTAGCCCTGTTTAGTGTAACTCCTCAAAATCTTTTTATTTTTGTATATTTTCATTTTATTCTTGGGCCTCCTGCAAACTCAAAGTGGCTATATCTCATAAGTTTTTTGAAAAGGGGCACACACAAAATAAGGGTGACTCAATGCAGTCTATGATAAAGAAATTTCGCAAAAAAAAAGTTATTTATTTACCAGCTCACTATTATACCATGTGTTTTTTTATTACATCAGAGAGATCAGACAGAAAAAAAAAAAGAATACTGCGTTTATATTTTTCACGTATTGTTTTTTTTTGTTTTTGTTCTGTCTGATCTCTCCGATGTAATAAAAAAACACAGGGATAGTCTCATTAGGAATGCTAAAATCATATGTGGTACACGAGATGGATTACTGTACAAATATGAATTTGAAGAAACTTTTATAGAAATTGTTTATACTTTGATGAGGCATCTGCTGCTAATCGTCCCGGAAGGAAAAGAAAGCCAATCAACAGTAGTATTGTTGATAAGTTATATAGAGAAAAGATTTTCATTTCTAAGGGAAAATATAGGGATTTAAAGTATCTCAATGAAAAAAATTATATACCTGGAATATACAAAACATTTTATGAAGCTTTGCCTTACAATAACAATATACATGAAGATTCAGATGATTAATATTTTTCATTTAATAAATAGTTTAAATTATCATGGAATAATTCATTATTAAACTTTACCATTTATTGTGGTGTTTAATTTTTATTCCAGGCGTTATTGAATTTCTACTCTAATGCGATATTGCGATAAGTGGAGTTACAATAGTAAAAAATAATTCTGTTTTTTCTTATAAAATCTATAACTCTATTTACAATATAAGAATTTAAAATTTCTTCAGTCAAAAGTACTATAACTAGTACTTACAATATTGTTTTAATAAAATCGTGCACGATAAGCAACGTGTTTACCTATTTAAACTTATTGTTTTAGATTTTTTAAATGACTTTCGAAATTGTCACGAGAAATGAACCAATGGCAGTAAAGAATATTTTTATTTAAATCTGTATCCAAAGAGTTCTAGTTGAAAAACCTAAAAAGCGTTCTCCTGAAAAATGACTTTTTTGACTTATCGTTTTCTTGCACGAACAGTGCGATAATTTAATTTTTCCTGCCCAAAGTTGTACCTAAATTAATAATGTGAACAACTATTGTTTGGAACACTTGGCTCTAATCCAAATTAAGGTTCAGTCACGATGGGTTCCGTCCAAAATTTCGTTTCAGAGCTTTAATGCAATAATTCGTAAGGCAAAACTATACTAATTTTATCGAGCCTGGAGCTCAAATATTGTTGCACTAAATTTAAATTAGGTCGGGACATATTAAACAAATCCGATTAAAATGTATAATTCTGTAAATGAATATTAAATTAATAAAATAAATTAAATGTATTTATATTTTAATTTTATCACCACAACCTGTAGATTACATAAATGTATATATTGTATTTGCCAATCATATGCCAATTTAGGTAATTTTTTGTATAAAATCGTTCCCATCAGATTTTTTACGTTTATTTATATTTTATTTAGAGCTAATCCAATTTAAATTATTTTAATCTATTGAATTATTATTTTATTACACCTATAGGACATATTACATATTACACACCCGTGCATACATAGGTAGAAATACAAACGCGGCGGTTTAAAAAAAAAATGTTTTAAAATTTTAATCTAACCAAAATAATAATATATTTCTGTATATTAAACTATGAGTAGTCGTATTATATATTATATATAAAATAAACAAATATTAATCCTAGTTTAGGGCATTTTTAGTGAATTTCATTTATATATTTATTAATAAAATATAAATCAATAAAACATTATATTTAAAACAATATTAAATATTTTATAAATACCCACCAGCATATTTATTTCAACCGTGAAAAAAAAACATTTTAATTGTTTATTGCAATGGAAAATTTATTTGTTCTGGCCTAGCTATCTAACTGGTATTAATTGTTACGTTTAACAACAAATTTTTGTTGGTACAAATATAAATGTAACAGTATGCAAAAATGCGACAGTATTCAAAATAGCTTGTTGGTGTTTTCACCTTTAAATTTCATATATTTCGAAAATTTATGGTTCAAACCGTTTGTAATACGGTATATGTATCGTTTTACGACCTTTAACCCACGGATTATTACTACACTTTTAAAATTATTACTGGAGTTGAGACAATTAACCTTTTCATTCATTTATCATTTTTTATATTCTTCACTCTTTTTGTGGATTTAATTGTTTTAAGTATCTATAAATCTACAGTTTAAACATGAAAAATGTAGTATCTAAAAAAAAATCCTTACATCAAATATTTTACAATTTTTGGTTACAAGCAAAATAGATCTGTTATCGCGAAGCGATGGATACTGCGTTGCTGCATAGAAAATTTTAAATGTAACAATATTCAAACGGAGAAAATCTAGTTTTTAAAGATCAAATTTCACCGGCAAAACGGCGAAGTGGTTAAAGCTATAGCGTTTGGATCGGGAGGTCCCGGATGTTTTCGAAACCTGATAAAATAAAAACAAAATCTATAAAAAAAATATTTATTAAAATTGTACCATGTTGTAAAAATAAAAATTTTATGTCACTTAAAAAAAATACTTAAAAGGCAAACA
This sequence comes from Tipula vernalis, assembly GCA_958295665.1. Classification (NCBI taxonomy): domain Eukaryota; kingdom Metazoa; phylum Arthropoda; class Insecta; order Diptera; family Tipulidae; genus Tipula; species Tipula vernalis. The sequence continues at coordinate 74,164,895 of OY282559.1, read as the reverse complement.
TCAAAAGCTAAGGATTATTAAAAAACAAATGTGTTTAAAATAAATTGCATTTTAATTTGGAAAAAATAAACAAAAAAAAAAAAAAATATTCTATTAATTCGAAACATTTTTTGGTGCCGAAACCCGGGAGCTGTGTATTGAAGCTGTAGGTATATCGGGAAGCTGTGTATTTGACGCTATCAATCGGGAAGCTGTATATTTGAAGTTGTCTAATTAAAGCCGTAATTGAAGACAAATCCGGATAAAATTTGCACGCAACATTATTCCGCTTCATCTAAAGATAAGTAGCCATTTTAAAATAATTTTTTTTGATTGCTAAAATTTTAATATTATTTGATTGCCATTATCTAAAACGTGTAAATAAATATTCTAAAATTTGATTGCTAAAATTTTTAACGTTACTTGAGTGCCATTCCATAAACGGGGAATTAATCATAGTGAATTGCTAACAAACGTGGACGTAGCCATATTGACTTCTAGCAAAGAAAAAAAAATCCGGTATCCGGTGTGAACACAACACTACTTTCTTATACTTACAATATATTTGTATGTACATACATACCCACAGACATCATTTAGAAATTAATACAGCGCTGCGTTTATGTATTAATGTTTCATAGCATATTTGATAATTAGACTACATATAAAACTACAAAATAAAAAAAATAAATTTGGTCATTTCAAATGCGTATTTCTGTGAATATTTGGTTTTCATAGCATATATTATATGATATTTTTAATACATGCCAATTCATAAATACATTTTACTCAAAATTGGATAAAGATAGAACAAAAATGGTATAACATTTTTTCTTAAAATTATTGTTTCCTAGAACTTTTATTTAAAAACTTTTTCCATATCTCTTTTATTTTCTCCAATAATTCACAATGTTTGATTTTAATGTTCAGTAATCTTCCTCTTCCGGTTGTGTGATTATACTGGAAATCTAATCAGCTCTTCGCATAGTTAATAAACTTTTAAATATGAAGTTTCATTGTCCTGTCTTTGCTCGTTATTAAGATAATGAACATTCAGACACACATCCACACACACAGACGTCATTACGAAAATAGTCAAAACGTATTCAGGGGACCCCAAAACATGTATTTCCATCAAAATCTTGCAATCAAAATTTTTCATGATTCCCATACTTCCTTTATACTATGTATAAGAAAGTAAAAAAGAATTGTAAAATTTAAGTGAATTCCTTAAACGTGGCAGTATCCATTTTAGATTTTTTTATTTTAATATTTGGGAAATTTATGTGAATGCGATCCACTAAAAAGCGGAAAAAACCATAAAGGTCATAGAAAGAGTATATTCAATGAAGCGTAGTGTTGTGAAAAGTGAATAGTGAATTGAACCATATACTTTGAACAATTAGAAAGTGTATTACCATATTAATCGAAATGGACAGAGATATACGTACACGAGACTGTACGGTGAAACAGATGCGCACAATCCAAATTTATAGTGCGACTATTACAAACCTTACCACACTAGGAGCGATACAAATGCCCGAAGCTAACATGGAGAGATTGTATAAGGAATTTAATTGGCAGGGGTGGAGTTGCTCGGGTTTGAACAGTATGTTCCCATAACCGATGAGGTTGATGAACTGTATCTAGATACCATGGCGAGCTTAAATGATGCAATAAGAGCAAGGTCCCCAAAAAATCAGGAAAATCCAACGGAGATACAAAATTTGAATACTACCCTCGGACAATCGCAAAATGTAAGGCTACCTAAAATAAACATAGAGCCGTTCTATGGCGATTATAAATTATGGCCGTCATTTCACGATCTATATTTATCGTCGGTACTTGAGAATACAGGAGTGAGTGCGGTGCATAAACTACAAATTTTGAATGGGTTGCTGAGAGGTGAGGCTGCAGCATTAATAAGGTACATCAAAGTCACGGAGCAAAACTACGAAGAAGCATGGGCCAAGTTAATAGCGAGATACAACAAACCGAAGACAGTAATTTTATCTCTAATTCAATTATTAAAATGGAGCAGTCAAGGCAAAGATAAAGAGTTACGAAAACTGTGTGATATATCGGATGAGGATATCAGTGGCTTGAAGGTACTAGGAAATCAAGCAGAAACACGCTATCCATTTTTGATACACTTACTACTGGGCAAAATAGACGCAGATACACGACAATTATGGGCGAAGGAATCGGTAGCAATCGCATTTCCCACATTTCAAAATTTTTTGGAATTTTTAAGTACAAGATGTGATGCTCTGGAGTCTTGTGCGTCAGTTACAAAACCAACCATCTCAGTGCATAAATATATAAAATCGCATTACGCAGCACAACGGAACAAATGGAACTGTATCGCATAAGAAGGATCACTATTTATTCAAATGTCCCCTATTTAAAAGCATGAGTGTGGAGAATCGTACATCCCTAGTAGAAAAGTCAAATAGGTGTCTCAATTGCTTACGGTTTGGGCATTTACAACCACAGTGTTATTCGCGCACTTTATGCTTGATTTGTAACAAGCGACATCATTCACTATTACACAAGGAACAGCAATCAACGAACCTATACATTTAACTAATGAAAACTTAACTACAATCAACACGTTACCAGCATCAGCAATCAACACAGGCGAAACAACAATATCTTTAATATCAACAGCAAATAAATATTCTAACCAATCAATGATCGCAAAAGATCCAACATCAACACCACATCCATCATTAATCTAAAAACAACATCCTTACATGAAAACCAGACAACTCTAACCACCCCATTACCAACAGCCTTGATTTACCTTCAAGCAAACAATGGCCAACAAATGCTAGCAAGAGCACAGCTTGATTCGGGATCACAATCATCCTTTATCACGGAATGCGCGGAAATATTTAAATATTTCAATTTACGGTCTAGCATCTAGCACGGCGGCGAAAACGAGAGGGGAAAACTATGCTACATATCAAATCGCGAGTAATACCACATTACAACATTGATAAAACATCATAGAGAGAATTTCCGCACCTATACCAGAAACATCAATAACAATACCTGAAACCGGCCAATTATGGCAGCTTGAATTGGCAGACCCAAATTCAATCGATCTTGCTCAGTAGACCTGTTGATTGGCGCTGAAGTCTTTTTGGAAATAATAAATGAGCATAAGACAACAATACCAGGCCTTTCAGTACTACAGTCTTCTAAATTCGGTTGGCTAATAGCTGGCAACAAAAGTCAACAGAGGGAAGTTTCACAGTTACAAAATTTTAAAGTCGAAGCTAGGATATAACGGAGTCGTTAAAACGATTTTGGCAAACGGAAGAACCAATGGTGAAACCTACTATACTATTGACGAAAATGATCCATGTGAAATATTGTATCGAACTACCAACACCCGATCTCCCCATGGAAAATTTATTGTTAGATTACCATTTATAAACTCAAGGACAGAATTATGAAATTCATTAGTCAATGCGAAATCAAGGATGATGGGAATGGAGAAAAGGTTTGCCAGGTCTACTGACTTCCATAAAGAGTATAAGGAATTTATGGACGAGTACATTGAACTAGGTGACATGAAACCGATAACTTGGGCCGAAATACCTCCAGAAAATATTAATAAATATTTTATGCCGCATCATGCAATCTACAAGGATAGTAAGACGACGAAACTCCGGGTAGTATTTGATGCTTCCTGCGAAACGACCACCACGTCTTCTACAAGTAGGACCAAAAATTCAGCCCGATTTAACCACCACTCTGCTGCGTTTTCGCCAAAAGCTAATTGCGATTAATGCAGATATAGAAAAAATGTATCGGCAAATTTTGGTAAAACCCGAAGACACAAATTTTCAATTAATCTTATGGCGCAGTAACCAACAAGAAGACCTAACAAATGAATGACCGAATTTTGTATCAGATAATATTGAAGTTTTATGAAAGAAGGTATATTGTAATTTAAAGTACCTAGAAAACATTAAAATACCAAGATGTTTGGTACCATATGCCAATCCTACGATAATGGAACTGAATGGATCTTGCGACGCCTCAGAGTCATCATATGGCTGTGTTATCTACATGAGTTCCTGCAACCAAATTGGGGAAATAACAAGTCGTATAATTTGTGCTAAAAGTAAGGTAGCGCCCATAAAACGAATAAGTCTACCTAGACCGGAACTATGTGGGGCTGTCCTACTAGCCGATTTAATGAATTATTGCCAATCAACATTAAACCTCAATAATGTACGAATCTGTGCTTGGACCGATTCAACGGTAGTATTGCATTGGCTGTCCGATATACCTGCTCGATGGAAAACCTTTGTAGCCAATCGTACTACCGCCATTTTAGAGACGATTCCGAGAGGGAACTGGTGTCATGTTGCAATTAAGGAAAATCCCGCTTAATATATTTCGAGAAGAGTAGACCCCAAATTTGCTGCCAAATGTAGACGCTTGGTGGAAGGGACCTAGTTGGTTAACATTGCCGGAAAATACATGGCCAAAAAATAAACCACAATTTTGTGCGCATGACAGGAATAACAGTGCTAATCGAAACGAGTGAAAACGACATCGTTAACCAATTACTAAGCAGATCTTCCTCCTGGTTTAAAATAAAAAAGGTAATGACCTATATTCTCAGAATTAACAGATTACGAAAAACCGAAGAGAGAAAACCAAGAAAAATGGAAATAACGTATGAGGAATATATTGGTGCTGAACGTTTCTTGATTCGAACGATCCAAGCCGCAAGCTTAAATCAAGAAATTAGTAACATAAAACTGAACATTCCAGTTGCAAACAATAGAGTGTTTAGGAAGACATTCTACGAGTAGGTGGAAGGCTAGGCCACTCGCAGTTAAGTTATAATGTACGACATCCCATCATACTACCAAAAGATCATCCGGCTAATACATTGATCATTAAGGAAGTACACATTGGCAACTTACATGCTGGCAATAATTTGATGCTAAATATATTACTACAAAGGTTTGGGATGATTGGGGCGAGATACCTGATTAAACGTAACATCAAATCGTGCATAACCTGCATAAGATACAGACATACCCAAGGACAACAAAAAATGGCTGATTTACCGACGGGGAGATGCACACGAAACAGACCAATTTTAAATACCGGCGTAGATTATTTGGGTTCAATTTATACTAAGAGCAGTCAAAACAGGAATGCACCCTTAATAAAAACATACGTAGCAGTGTTTATATGTCTTGCCGTTAAGGCTGTCCATTTAGAAGTGGTCAGCAGTCTTAGCACGGACGAATTCCTTGCGTCATTAAAACGATTTGTAGCTCGTCGTGGATGTCTCAACCCAATTTGGTGTGATAATGGCTCTAATTTTATTGGGGCAAATAACGAATTAAAAAGGCTAAAGAAAGAAATACTTAATCAACAAAATAATAAAACTATTTCTAATTTTAGCTTACAGAATAATATCGAATTTAAGTTAAATCCAGCAAGCGCACCTCATTTCGGGGGTTTGTGGGAGGCGGCGGTTAAATCCGTAAAACATCATTTGCGCAGATTCACGAAAGAAGCAAAATTTAATTATGAGGAGATGACGACACTAATCACACAAATATATGGTCTTTTAAACCCTAGGCTATTATGCCGGGTCAATGATGATTCCAGTAGCCTAGATATTCTTACACCTGGACGTTTTTGATTGGGGAATCATTGAAGATGGTTCCGGAGCCACTACTGGAGAACGTACCTATCCATAAACTATCCATATGGGGTAATATTCAACGGCGCACCAAATTCATCTGGAAACCTGGTCCAGGGACTACCTAAATACGCAACAGGAACGAGGCAAATGGAAAAGTGAAAACCAAGCTATCAACATCGACGAAGTAGTCTTGATAAAGGATGATAATATACCACCCAGTCAATGGCTCCTCGGACGAATGATTCAAATACATCCGGGTAATAATGGAATAATTAGGGTAGCAACTATTAAAACCGCTACCAACACAATAACACGTCCGGTAACAAAACTAATTATTCTTCCGAAAATGCTACGTTAAGTTAAGAAAATATTTAGTATTTTCTTAACGCGGGGAATATGTTGGCGAAACCTGATAAAATAAAAAAAAATCAACTTCATACGAAGTGGAGTGACATCTACCTTGTGATAGATTCAGTTCAAGAACACGGAACAACAATTTAATAAAAATCACTTAAATCTCACACAGTAGATGTCACTACAAAAAAAAATATTGTGACGGTGACACCTAGTGTGTAATAGAATAAGTTAAAATAAATAGCTCAATGTTAAACTGTTCTAAATGGAATTTTCCATGATAAAATTGTTCTACACTATTCTAACTAGAAAAATCGTGAGCTTTCTAGAAGTTTGGTTTGTGTATATAAAAAGGCGAACGAAATCGAATTGGATCAGTAATATTTGGTAAGCGATAGTGTAAAGATTAAAAGAAATTAAAAAGTGATTTAAAAAGTGTTTTTGTGCGAAATAAAAAGTAAAAATGATCAGTAAAATTTGAGAATAATTTATATAAAGTGATTTTTGTGAATTTTTATTGATAAACTGTGTTGTAATAAATTTTGTGAAATAAATAAATTCGTTGGGATAAATTAAATTGATTTTGTATTATTCACAATCCAGTGATACGAACCTTGAGTAACAAGGCAAAAACGTAACAATATTTATTAAAATTGTACCATGTTGTAAAAATAAAAATTTTATGTCACTTAAAAAAGAATTAATTAAAAGGCAAACATTAAAAGCTAAGGATTATTAAAAAACAAATGTGTTTAAAATAAATTGCATTTTAATTTGGAAAAAATAAAAAAAAAAAAAAAATTATTCTGTTAATTCGAAACACCGGGTTCGAATCCCGATAGGGATGGAATGCAAAATTGATTTTTCATCATCTAATTACGAACACAACTATACGACCCCCTGTTGTCAGTGGAGAATCCTTGGACCGACCCACCTTTCACGTCAGCACATAGCGGTATACTGCTGCGTGAAGTAGGACGGTAAAAGTAAACTGCGAAAGAGTTGGGAGTGCCTTGAGCCTCAGAATAGATTGCATAGATTAAAACCAAAAAAAAAACAATAAAATTTTCTTTATCAGTGCAGCAAATCTATATTTAAAATTCTGCTTTAAAATTTATTTCAATGTTCGGAAACACCTGTACGTAAGAGTAACCACT